>JAEQBH010002650.1:0-544890 GCA_016808115.1 Tetrastigma voinierianum | reverse complement strand
GGAATTCCAAATCTAGGTTGATCTGGCCGGCGTTGGGTGATAAAGCCAGATAATTTATTGTTGGACAGATTAAGTGAAGCACAATTAGTGTTTGGCAACCAGGTGGGTATGGAACCTGAGATGTTAGCATTTGACATATCGAGATAGAAGAGGTTCTTTTGAAACTTGAGCCAAGTTGGAAATGGACCTAAATTGCATGAAGCCATATTCAGATAACGGAGTTGGAATGGGGGGATCCAGGAGGAACTAACATTCAAAACAAGACCTGAATTTCCTTCCATATGCAAATACTCCAACTTACTTAACTTTGAAAAATGTTGTTCAGAAAGAATTCCAGTCAAGCGATTCCAAGAAACATCCAACTCAACCAATTCAGAAAGTTGTCCAAACTGTAACGCCCCAAATTGTAAGACCCGAGAAATTCCAATTTCTGGAATAAGGGCAAAATTGTAATTTCGACAAAATTTCATTTCGGAAGTAAAACTAATTAATTTCGATCTCACGATAAAACGGATCGCACTGCTGGAATCGTCTCGTTAAATCTGAAGTTAGCACGCAGTGCCTCGTAATTTTCTCGAGATGCCTGAGCTCACACGCTTTTCGAGGCATCGCTTCGGCGTCAGAATCGATTTTCGATACAACAAAGGCACATATAGACGTGCATCACGCACTATGCTCGCACAGCAGAGAACACCGAAACCCGACTACCGGCAATAACAACCCCAGAAAAGCCATATTAATAAACGCCATTTTTCAAAGTTAAAGTCACTGTAAGACGAAATCGAGAATAGTGACTTGTCTCCCTTCCAATAAACCAAAGAAAAACGAATCGTGTATATAAGTGATTTGTATCAAATGTACTTCAACGAGTTCTTCTGCAGGCGTCTCTTCCTCACTGTAAAATACTCCAAGGACGCACTGCCTGACGACAAGTTAAAGGCTTTAGTAAACGTTTCACGCTGAGTAAAGCACAAGGTGGACTTTACTTTATAGTTTTCACAAAACTCCAAGAGGTAGGATTTTCCTCCCTACTTGTGTTTTATTCCCATTTTAAGGTTTTTCCAATGCTTTTGCCATTTAAGACCGTAAGAGGTTGAGTTTGACTTGGCCCCAAAACACGGACCTAATTGTTGAAATTATCAAACTCATTTGTGAAATCAAGGGTCGGAGGGGTCACATGGATCAAGTATGGTTCTTGGTGATAATTTATTGAATAAATTGCGCGGTTGATTGTATAAGGCCGAATGGGTCAGATGACGGCCCCAAAACTTTGACCGAAATCGTAATTGTTTTAGAATTTTTTATTACCAGGAACCTCCATAAACTGCATGGGCCGTCGTAGCCGTGTTTAACTCAGGTATTAAATGGTTGTTTATATGCATCGGGTCGAATGGTTGTGATTTCGGGTTCACTAAGTGAACTGCTTAGGATTTTTCGGGAATAGTAAACGAGGGCTCTTACTATTCCCTAATAATGTTTTTGAAAATATATTTTCGTGAAAATATGTATTCGGGCCGAAAGTGATTTGAAATTAAATTCGTTCGTGGTGTGATCATTAGCCCATGTGGAGCTTAATTTTGATGTTTGAAATGATAATTACATAACATGTTTGTGTGATTTAATTTTATGCGAGATATTCATGTTTATATATTTGCATGTGATTGGGGATCGAATTGAACTCGTGCATACATAGACCTATATGACCGGAACATCCTAGAATATGTGGAGCGTGCATGAGGATGAGTCTATAGAAACAAGGTCTCGAGGGTAGTCTAAAATGTTACCATCGAAGGGTAGTCCAAACTAAATAATATATCAACCGGGCCTGAGCTACCCGGGCTTGATATTTATTCATCTGAGGGTAGTCCACAACAAATATTATATATCAATCGTCTGAGCTACCCAATTGATATACACCCACGCAGGGCTGTCCAATTAATAAAACAATAATTCCTACAAGGCCAGGCTTATGTGAGAGAGCCTAAGTGAGGACTCCTGGATCCGAGTTGGGTCATGCAGACATTCAAGCAGATCACGATTCGCTTTTTGAATGTGTGTTTCATTTCAAACATCGCCCCGCACTTAGCAAGTGAGTAGCCCACTTGTGGCGATTCTCCTCCCATCGAGCTTTAGCTCACCCCATCAGGATCCCCCCCTTTTACAAGCACAGGAGCGTGCGAGGAGACTCGCTCATCCTCGAGGTTATATTAGAAGAAAGCCGTAGTTGTGGCTTTGATGTGCTACATGTATTAGAATTCTCAAATTTTAATGTATGTATCAGATAAGAGTAAAAAAAAAAAAACATATTAACTCTTGTAACTATTGGGTGCTAAGTAGTCGATTCATAGCCTAAGATGTATGTTGAGTATCGTTATGGGCCCAAGAGGCCATATCAATATATATCAGATATATCGGACTGTTTGGGGATGTGTATATGCAGATCGGGTTGGGCAGAAATTCCCCGCATGTGCTGAGACTTCGCCGATTTTCTAAAGTGGCCTTTAACCCGACTCCACTTGTATTCGTCGTCGACGGTAGTCAACTTAATTCCCTGTGTCTTGGGGGCCAGCAATTGCATCGTGAGCCATGCATACGACACCGAGCGCATTTCGGGGCATGGGCCTAGGATGGCGCAATCAGAAGTGGTAAAGGCTCCTCGGTTGGGGATTACTCCGGCGCTTGAAATCGATACCACCTTCATACTTGGTATCGTGAGCTTAGGTATACGAATACCTAGGGAGCCTTGGGTATCCATCACTAGGTGGTTTGATGGAGTATAGGTATATGGAAACCTATAGATTGAGGAATAAATAGCCTTAATAGTGAGAGCATCACCACTCAAAGCGTGGTCTGGCTGCCCGCTTAGATATGAGATTACTCTCCAGGAAAATCACGAGACAAAACTAGGACACTAGCAGGCACGTGTGTTGGGATGTGTTTTGTGTGATTTTGTGAATTATCGTGTTTGGTGTGATTGTGTGCATAATACGGTTTGTAAAGTGTTATATAATGTTTGTGGTGCTTGGTGATTAGTACACATAGATGAGTTAAGGAATATCTTAGAAAAATATGGGAGTGTACAAAGGTACAAAATTGAATTGAAAGTGAAGAAAAATACTTTATAAATTCTATTTGACGATTGAAGAAAATGGAAGAAAATAATTTTTTATAAATTTATTTGAGGAGAGAAAAAAAAAAATTCAGTTGAAAACTGAAAAGAAAACAAATTTTATAAATTTGTTCGTTATGAGCGTAGAAAAATAATTTTTCTAGATTTTACAAGGTGCAAAATTGAAGAAAATGGAGAAAAATAAATTTTTGTAAATTTATTCGAGTATTAAAAGAGTATGGAAAATGACTTTAAGGATTTTAGTGATTTTTTCAAGTGCTGGAATAATGAAATGATAATAATAATAATTATCATGAGAAAAAATAAAAATTTCGGCAAATCAAGCGGGCTATCGCTAGTTATATTGTGAAAAATTAAATGCACATCGGGATTTTATTGCGTAGATTTAGGTCAGCTAAAATTATATTACAAGATAAATGTTGTATTGCAACATTAGGCGAGGAAGTTACTGGATTGTATTGCAAATAAAAAGAAATTATATCACAGGATTTGGGAGGTGTATCAGAATAGGTCGAAGCAATTGTATTGCAATACACTGTGATCGAGATAAAGCCGAGGGTCGAGAAGGATGGCGCCGCACACAAAATTGTATCATGAGGAATGCTGGGCAAAAGACAGGGGCTGGCTAGGCAAAGAAAGGCACGTGGGCGCTCGCGCAGCGAGCGTGTCAGCGCACAGCGCCGCGCTGCAGGCGCTGGCGCAGCTAGGCGGAGCGCGGTACGCGCGCGCAGAAGCCGGGCGCAGGCGTAAAGGACGCTGGCAAAGGGGCAGCAGGGCGCGCGGCGCGCGCGAAAGGGCAGCGCCAGGTTCGCGGCGGCAGCGATAATGGTATCGCAGGGCGGCGAGACGGACGCTGCAGCGCGCGGCCGCGCCGCTCGCCGCTCGGGCGCTTCGGGTACGCGGGCTCGGGCGCGCTGGTTGGTTTCGCCGTACTTCGTGCACGCCATTTTCGATCCGCTGGATTTCGCTTTTTTTTTTTCCGAGTCACTAAATGAACATTGTCTATCAGGAAATAAAGTTTCAAAAAAAAAATTATTAAATTAAATAAAATCAAATCAAATCAAATAAATTTGATAAAATTTCCTCCGAAATAAAATTTTCAAAAATAAAATTTTTGAAAATAAAAATTTTGTTGAAAACTATATTTTAAAATGAAAATGGTTTATACACTGAGCTATGTGTATGATTAGTGTCTCGGGGCTGTGGTTATGCCTTAGAGATACTGTATTGGATTTAACTATCATTGGAAATCGTGATTGCGCGGTAGTTGCGTAGAACATAATATGCATGGTGTAATGCGTATTGGAAAAATGGTGAATGGTAAGGTTATGAACTATGACCTTAGGGATTTGGATAATGAAATGATTGGAGTGTTGGAATTTAGTGCTACTTAGAAATGAACGGTCGGGCCCATGGTTATCAAGTCTATTAGTAATCAAGATCTCATTACTAGTTAGGATCAAGTGAAAATTAAATGATTTCGCTATGTTAATTGTGTAAATGGTATAGAGGGATTTAGGACGTAGAGGCGTCTACTCGGCAATCGGTCGTGCACAATTAGCGCTTTGATCAAGAGACTTTGATGAGGTCAGAGGGTGAAGCACAATGCTATAAAGACAGCCGGTATAGCAGACAGGAAGATCCTAGTAACCTTCGTAGAGGTTTGCAGACGCATTATCATCCGACTCACTACAGGGGAGGAGATCCGATGGTGGGCTTCTAATTAATGTCTTACATATACAGACGAGAAAGATGTAGAGGCTATGGAGATTACCTCCGACGCGATCAGATTAGACGGGGAATAAGGTCTAGCCAGAGAACGAGGCCTATATATGGTGGAAATGGGCGCAATTCTGCAGACCTGCAGAGTCAAGAAGGTATCGCGAGTTCTCCCTGTGATTAGCATGCAGAATGTGCATGATATATCGAGCTCGCGAGCTAGAGATCTCGTGGACTCCCACTACAAAGGACTTGAGTATCATGGACATGTCAGAGTTCGAGGTCATCCTGAGAATGGATTGACTGACAACTTATAGGGTCATTATTGATTGTGAGCGTAGGAGAGTTACCGCCTACACGTAGATCTGTTTGGTGGCATCAGGACATACATGATATTTCCTCGCCCCATACAGGATACGAGTCCGTGTCGTGATGGGCTTAGTGGTCAAGCTAGCTATCTGGCTCCCTAGAGGATCGAGGTGAGACCGTGACTTAGATCTACCTCGAGTGGTTTGCGAGCATGCGGATGTTTTCCAGATTTAAAGCACCCGGACTACCTCCACAGAGAGGGTCAGAGACTTCAGACAGTTACACCCCGGTATTTCACCCATCTCATGATCAAGACAGATACACTGGGCTGAGCTCATAGAACTCATTCGGGGCCAAAGAGTCATCGATTGGGTGGAGTTTATTAGACCGAGCACTTCACCACGGGTGCTTCTTGCCTCTAATTTTAAATAGTTAGGTAAGGCACTTAACTCCGGTGCATCACATGCATACTGAATGTATTACGATAAAAATCCAGAATCGCTAACAGGATTGATGATTTATTTGATCAACAGAGGAGCGAGTCTACTCCAAGATAAATTTTCGCACTAGTTACCACTGTACCGAGGTTGGGTGGATACGATATTCCCAAGACAAATACAGACACAAGTACACTTTGAGTTTACGCGGATGCCCTTCTTTGGACGACGACGCGCTGAAGAAGATTCATGGATCTCATAAAAATAGGATGTTCCAACCCTATCTGTATCATTTTGTCGAAGGTCCTCGGATGACATTTCGATCTACTCCAATAAAGTCGAGCATGAGTATCACTGAGGATTGTGTTACTTACATCGAGAGACCATCATTGTAATGCTAAGTTCAAGAAGTGCTAGATTTGGCTTACTAAGGTGAGGATTGGGGATATGGTGTCAACACTGTGAGTGCTAGCCGACCCAGAGAAGGTCTGCGCGTTGATGAGTCAAGAGACCGAATGTCAATCTTCGAGATACGAGTTTCGGGATCGGGTCGTTCACGAGAGACACGAATGGGCTGGAAGTTGTCCATTCAGATGTGATCGTGTGACTTCGCCTTACGGACGCGGTACCCATGGTCAGACTGGCCCCGACTCATAGAGAGAAATCGAGGATACTTGGAACACTCCGATACAAAAGTTGGTAGCCTAAAGGAGGATCGGCTTCCTGGGCTCTAAGAGCAAGACTGGCTCACACTGGGGCTGTGGACTAGTATTGGATTCAAGATGATGAGTGACTCCGGATTTCTGCAGAGATGTGGATCCCAAGACTGGGACAATCCAAATTCTGCTGACCATAGGACAGAGAGTATACAGCCCATTCCTCCACACCCGAGCGCGGCCGAGAACTAGTTTCGACTAAAAGGTATAAGCACTCAACAAGACACGACGCCAAAGGGGCCAAAGTGTGGGTCAGTCGTGGATAGATCAGTGGTTACGCAGCCCAAGCACAGCGGACCCAGGTGGTATGGGCATATCGTCGCGATGTCGCCTGACATGGATGACTCGACAACCCCTCAAGTCAGTTGACACCGGGACCTTAGTCCGGTTGTCATAACCGACACGGCCTCGGATTCTGGGCCAGATTGCACCTTTGAGAAGCCAGAATAGATGTTCTTCCTAGAAGTGGTGAGAGTCGATCAGATAGGCTCGGGATTAGGAACAAGAGATCTCCGAGATTCTCGCCATGGTGGACCCGGATAGGTGTCAGCATTTCGCAAGAGTCATGTCAAGGTACTTTGTGAACATCACGTCGAGTCGTGTGTGGGTGCACGATATGGTCATTCACCACTCTTGGTGAGTATGGGGTGAGTTTGTCTTTAGGACTACGTCCAATGAAAACTCATAGTTGAATCAGGAAATGTAAGAGAGGCCTGGCTAAGCCGAAGAGTTATGTAATCGACAGAAAACACACTACGGTTATCACTGCACCCGAGAGTCGAGTGACAGGAGCCTGGGGTGACCTGGGCGTCTGGATACCCTTTGGAAAATCTCAAGTGGGTGTCAGTTGAGCCTACGAGGCTCCTGTGATAATCGATGTCATTCATGACATGGACTAGGTTGACGGTCCATCGATTATCGGGGCTGATCGACCTTAGGAAGGTCGATTTTACACGTCAAAGGTAGGGTTGTGTATATGGATTATATAATAGTGTTGGGGAGGGACACAACAGAGCATGTGTCATGGGTCATAAGGGTAGTAGGAGGCCTTTCCTATGGAATTACCAACAACTGCTTATCAGCGACATACTGCATGGTTCCCAGATAAGTGGATCAGACGGGAGGCCATGCAGCCATCAAGAGGTCGGGACCGAGGCGGAGAGAGTTCCAATCGGTCCTAATCTGATTAGAAAGACACCTCCCCGAGAAGGGGCGAGCTGACACGATAGCTGCCTTCTCACAGCCCAGAGCCTTAAGAGCTTATGATGATAACCCATGCTGCTAGTCTTCAAGATACCTGAAAGGATGGCATCATTACAGACGGTCATGCTTACTCACCAAAGATGTTAGGTGTCCACGAGGTGTTTCCACGTCCCATGCTCGAAAGTGTACTCCGTGATCCAAATTATGGGTGGATTGGGGATGATTGAGGTCGACACGATGGGACCTTCGATGAGGGACCAGCAGGCTACTGTTGATTATCGTAATCGCCTTTGTGACGCTAGACCGTGAGGCGCAGGCGAGAGGCTATAGCTGTACCTGGAGTGGAGGAGTTAACGTGGGAGCGAGACACGATGCGCCACTTATCCTTCGTGTTTAGGGATGAAGGTGTACGTAGTTTAGCCGCATAATTTAAATGACTAGTTTACATGGCATAGAGTGCGCGCTGTATATGTACGAGGGTGGTTGTGATTGGGTCCCAGATTTCGACGAAATTCCTTTAAGGAGGAGAATGTAAGACCCGAAATTCCAATTTCTAATAATGCAAAATTGTACTTCGACATGTAAAATTTCCATTTCGTTAAAAACTGTGAATTAATTCTCTAGATCTCGCGATGATGAAACGGATTGCACCGCTGGGAATCATCTCACTAAATCTAGTTAGCATCAAATTTCGAATTTTCTCGAGATAATGAGTCGACACGCTTTTTCGAGGCATCGCTTCTCGTGCCAGAATCCATTTTCGATGCGACTAGCCGAACATATAAAGATGTATCATGTACCATAAGTGGTATGGAGTAGAGAAATAATGAAACATCATCAAGAATAATATCAAATCCAGAAAAGAGTGGTTATAAAGGCCATTTTTTTAAAGCCTAAGTCACTAAGACGAAATCGGAGCACAAGTGGATTGCCTCCTTCCAATAAACCAAAGCAAAAACGTGAATCTGCTGGAGAGCATTTGTTTCGGTTTCAATGGAGTTTCATGGTAGAGAGGTCTCTCCTTCTCTCTAAATACCTGCGACGGACCGTTTGTGATTTCCGACTTTGTTGTAAAGTTAAGTAAAAACGCTCTACGTGAGCAAAATAAGGACTCCTGATTTATTTAGTTTTGACAACCCAAGAGGTAGGATTTTTCTCCCTACTTGTGTTTTATTCCCATTTTAAGGGTTTTTTACATGTTCTCATGAGTTTAAGACCGTTGAAGAGGTTTGCTTTGATCTGGTCCCAAAACATGTAACTAATTTCATGAAATTATTGAAACTCATTTGTGAAATCATGGTCGAGGGTCAAGTACTGACTGCTATGGGTTCTTGGTGATAATTTATTGAATAAATTGGCGTGGTTGATCAGATAAGGCCTGAATGGGTCAGATGATCACCCCAAAACTTGGGACCGAAATCAGGAATCGTTTTAGAATTTCGACACCGTGAACTCCAAACCGTAGATGGGCTTATTCGGGTGTAGGCCAGTTTAACTTGTGTATTAAATGGTTGTTTGGTACATCACGGAATGTCAGTTTCAGTTCACTTACTGAACTGTTTTGAGACTTTCTGAATAGTAAACGAGGGTTTCACTATTCCCGGAATAATGTTTTGAAAATATGTGCTCGGGCCGAAAGATTTAAATTAAATTGCTCAGGTGATCATTAGCCCATGGAGCTAATTTTGATGTTTGAAATGATAATTAAGAAGCACAACATGTCATGGATTTAATTTTTATACGCAGTATTCATGTTTATATATTTGCATGTGATTAGACTGAATTGGAACTCGACATACATGCATTCCATATGCACTGGAACATCCTAGAATATAGAGTTAGCAACAGATGAGCTCCAGAGAAACAAGGTCTCGAGGGTAGTCTAAAATGTTAATTATCTGAGGGGCAGTCCAAACTAATAATATATATCAACCATTTGAGCGGCCCATTTGATATTTATTCATCTGGGAGCAGAAATTCATTAAACAAATAATATATATCAATCGCCTGAGCGACCCAATTGATATATATTCACGGAGGGTTGTCCAATTAATAAAACAATAATTTCTAAGTACAAGGCTTGGTGCGAGTGTGAGAGCCTGAGGACTGATCCGAGTTGAAGGTCATGGTGACATTCAAGTAGATCATGCATTTGCTTCTGAATGTGTGTTTACTTTGGAACATTGCACCGCACTGGGGGTGGTGAGTAGCCCACTCTTAGGGCGATTCTCCTACTCGGGCTTTAGCCTACCCCCGTCGTGATCCCCTTTGCTGTGCATGAGCGTGCGAGGAGACTGCCTGGTCCTGAGGAGGTTATATTAAGAAAGCCGGTTGTGGCTTTCTGATGTATACATGTATTAGAATTCTCAAATTTTAATGTATGTATTTTATAAGAGTAAAAACATATTAACTCTTGTAACTATTGGGTATAGCCGGATTCATACTGGGCATGGGCGTCGAGTATCGTTATGGCCCCAAGTGGCCATATTGATATATATCACAGATATTGACCTGTCAGATGTATATGCAGATCGCGTAGAGCTCCCCGTACAAAGGAGACTCGCCCGATTTTCTAGCAAGGCCGTAACCCGACTTCCACTAGATTCCGCCGGTCACAGAATAACCCGACCCTGTGTTTCAGCGCTACACAAATACTCCTCGGACGCCATTACATACTAACAACCATTTACACCCATGAGAGCACTAATAAAACTATAAATGACCAAGTGTCCCTTAATTTAACAAAATCAAGTAGTCTCCCTGCTCGAAGCTCCCACTCCAAAACACAACCTCGTGCGATTATAATACATCACCCACATCGGGCTCCATTTATCCATCAAATATTTACAATATTATCCCCAAAAGATTTCCTCTATTCACCGATGAAATACCCACAATAACCTTCTAAAAGACTAAGCTTAAGCCAAAATACAATAACAAAAGAATATGCCAACAATAGCATTCATATATCCAAAGAATTAAACTATGATAACGTTAAATAATAACAAAATACTAAACTTACATGATTTCAAAATAATTTCTCTAGTCTAGTACAAATAAACTGATAGCTCTACATGTTCTCCTCGGAATTTAGATTCCCTTGTGTGGGCCTCCCATGCGGTTCCTCAAATTCCTACCACTCTCAAAGGTAAAATCTAAAAAGTGGATGTAAGTAAAGTATACTAAGTCTGCAGAGCATCCTCCCAAACTCCAACAAGGTTTAGAAAAACATGAAAATACTTACTCCATTTTATAACATATCATAGGTATACACTCGTACAAACCATGACATTGCAAATAGATCTCAAGTTTATATGAAAACACTAAGTAAATGTACACTTACAACGTTGTAAACAAAATTATACATTAGCCTACCAAATACCATTTCCAACCGTTATTTTGGCAAGTGGCATGCTAAACAAGTGAGTTCCACCCTATCGTTATTTTGTTTCTCAAGCATCCTACCGAGAACCTCTTGCAGATAAATGAGCACTATTGTAATAAACCTTCCACTCTTCATAGTGTGATTTCAAGCATCCTTACTAGGAACTCTTAAGAATATTTAGAGCATCCTTACATAAGGAACCTCTCATTCATCATAGTAGGGTTTCAAGATCCTTTGCAAGGAACCTTTGAGCATAGGTCGAAAGCATCCTTACAAGGAACCTCTCATCTAATACTTCATAGTAGGTTTCTAGGAACTTCTCATTCATCATAAGAGTGTTTCTCAAGCATCCTTTATAAGGAACCTCTTGAGTATAGGTTGAGCATCCTTATAGCGAACCTCTCATTTATAATAGTAGGCTTCTCAAGCATCCTTATATGGAACCTCTGATATAGGTCGAGCATCCCACTATGAACCTCCTCATTCATCATAGTGTTTCTCAAGCATCCTTACAAGGAACCTCGAGCATAGGGTTTGAGCATCCTTACAAGGAACTCCCATTTCTTTTATTACCAATCACTATATCATAATTTTATCCTACCAACAATTAATCTCATCCCCGCCTCATACTGAAATCACCCATCATATGGAAATCCCCCATAAGATATATAAGAATCCCCATGTTATATAAGAACTCTCATATTATATAATCATCCCCATGTTATATAAAAATCCCCTATACTATACAAGAATCTCCCCATACTATATTGTAATCCCCCCATGCTATATAAGAATTTCCCATGTTATATAAGAATCCCCCATATTATATAATAATCCCCCATGGTATATAAAAATCCCCATACTATACTAGAATCCCCCATACTATATAAGAATCACCCATGTTATATAAGAATCCCTAAAACGAAATCATTTCCGAGTGAGTCGGAATCTGGCAGGGATCACTATAATAGAATCCCCCATACTATATAAGAATCCCCCATGTTATATATTCCCGAGTGAGTCGAAATCGAAGTACTTTCATGTCCGAGTGAGTCGAAATTTGGCAGGGATCACTATAATAGAATCCCCCATACTATATAAGAATCCCCCATACTAGATACGAATCCCCCCTGTTATGTAAAAATCCCCCATACTATATAATAATCCTCCCATACTATATTAGAATCCCCCAACTATATAAGAATCTGCCACCATATATTTCGATTTCCAAAATATGCTTGACTCCCACAATATAGTTGAATCCCCCACTGGATTCCTCAATCCCCATACCAGAAAATTTATTTTACCAACCCTCAATCTCACAACCAATCATTCCATACAACTCCAATTTACTGGAAAAACTGCTAAGAATCCACAAACAATCATAAAACAACTCAAGAAAGAGTTAGAAAATACAAGAGATCATACCCACGGTATTCTTCTACTCACACAAATCATCAGGAGTTAGGAAATCTCAATCCCCAAAGAACACATTTAAGAATAAATTCCTCCTTCCCACGTATAAAGAGAGAATGGTTTCGTAATACCTAAAAATAGTACTATAAATTTCAAAACGTATATTATATATACATAATTCTAGCCTCTAGAATGCTTAAATGGAGAAAACTCTAAATTTAATCCTTGGTTTGTGTGAGGATCTTGAGCTTTGATCCCGACTGCTTTCCTTCTCTCACTCTGCCTTGTGTTCCAAAGGGTGTAAAGTAAGAGTGAAGTCAAAGAAAAACAGAGAAATGGAGGGAAAAGGGTTTTAAACCTAGCAACCCCGATTTTACATCGTTCATCAAGTATTTAGCTTTCTTCAAAATTATAGTTTTACAATTACACTCCTCAAATTCCGTCTATAGGATTACTCTAAGGTTTTTCTGACGTCTTGATTCATTTTTAATGCTATTTTAACCTAAAACTCATTATTTTAAGGATTTATAACCATTTTTATATTTATCATTCTTATGCTTTGATTTAAGAGGTAAAACTAATTTGACGATAATTGATATTTAGACATGTGGGGGTTTACAAAAACTAACTGGGAGACTCCCATTCAGCTCATTCTGTGCAAGCGACATACGCTCCAAGTTTCGTAATGTCCCTAAAGAAGCAGGGATAATGCCTTGAAACTTGTTGTCTTCTAGATCGAGAATAGTAAGTTTTTCCAGCTGACTCAACCATTCGGGCAATCTGCCCGTGAGTTGATTCTTGTACAAGTGCCATTCCCTTAGCTCTGGAAAAATACCTTTAGAACTGCAGTTTTTGATCCCTTTGAGAAATCAGTACCCGCCGTCATTTCATTCCATCCAAATGTTTTAAGTTGCAAAATTTCCATGGATCGGAACTTACCTACAAATATCATCAACAAAGATGAAATAATTATTTTATGAAAAATGGGAAAGTGGCCGACAAAGAAATTTTCAGAAAAAGTAAGAAATTTTGCCTTCTAAACCAATTATTAGTACAATAAACCAAATGAGTGGAGAAAAGATAATTTAAAATATTGTTTAAGAACAAGTCTCTACATGGAATAACATGATAATATGTTTTTAGAAATTAAAGTTTCCAATACAAATTTTGTTTCAGAAAATAATATTTGTAAAAATAATTATTAGAAAAACTCATAATTTTATTTCTTAAAAATATACAAATGGAAATAAATTATATTATAATATATGTAAAACTATTATGGAAACTTTAAAATATAATTTTAAAACTCCAGTTACAACCAAAACTCAGTCTTTGCAGCAAGCCTAAATCCATCAAAAGCCAAGGGAAGAGTATACGAAATAAAAAGCCTAAAATGTTCCTTTGATGGTTCAATGATATAAGTAATAAATTATCGGGAAAGTTGGAATAATTTAATAAAAGCGCTTTTTGAAAATAAGGTTTATAATCGATGTGCTCTACATTGTTGTTATGATGTATCATCATCAAGGAAATAACAAGTAAGCAAGACACATACCAAGAAAGTTATTGTATGTCAACTGTAATTCTATCTTCTTCCAAATTCCTTCCACTAGTAGTCAGAGTTGAATCCACCAGAGATTTGAAGCTCCAAGATAAATCGCGCCAAGTAAGTTGGGTAGTTCCCAAGGCCAGTGAAATTTGCTCAACATAAACGTTAGGAACTTAAATCCACTGAATTTTCTAAATGTTACTAATGTTTCGAGCCATATTGGGAACTTCGATCATAAATAGTTACTACCAAGATCAATGTGATGTATAGTGAAGTAAATTTGATCAAGCTCGTGAGATGAATGACTGCAGATTTTTTGCCAATATTGTAGGTGCAACTCCATCAAAAATGGAAGCCTGTTTAATGCCTCCATCCACTAGATCCCACCATTGAAAAAGTCATCTCTGATCCATCTTGAGCTCTTTACAAACAAGACTGAATATCCATTCACATCCTTCATAACTAAATGTGAAGTAAATTCATTAGAAAGATCGCTGTACTGCAAATTAGAAAGGTTTCCTATGCCTGAGGAGTTCATACCACTGGAATCCACCATTTGATAAATTCAGCATTGAAATTTTCAAAGAATGTAAAAATTTAGGAATTAGATGTCCTCAAACGTGTTGTCGTCAAACTAAATATCTCTGTTGATTCGAGTTCTAGTAAAGAAGGTCGACCCCACTCAAATCTAATAGCCTCCATTTTCATAAATTTCCTGCAAGGATTGAGATATGGGTTATGAAGATTGATTGAAATAATAAACGCCAAAGGTTTCACAAACTAATCCCCTCTCCCATTTACAATAATAATTACCTGCATCCAAGATGAAAGTCGGGTGTTAGAACCTTTGAGACCATTTTTGTAGTCAAGAAATATTTTTCGCCCAACTGCTATAAATCTCCCGAGGCTTTACCTGATAAGCTAGATCTCTTGTTGTTAAACATAAATTAACAAAAGGAAACCACAGCTGAAATTTTCCATCTAAAACACTCTATAAAACAAATAATTATTAAGTTTCTATAGTATAATCAAAATATTAATTAGATGAAATTAATTAGTAATCAAAATATCAAGATATTGGATCATAAATAACACATTTACTTTAATCAATCATAAGCTGAATAAGATTAAAGATATGTTATTTCTCATAAAACAAAAGATTAAAGGATGTGTTAAATATGACCTACTTTTACATATCAAGAAAGATAATTGTGATCTTTAAACGAATATCAAATTTGCTTGATTGATTGTTATCTATTAAAACTATAGAAATCACCCACAAATAGAATAAAATACAAATAAAATAGAAGCATTAGATGAAGGTAATAGGGGAAATTGGGTATTATTGGTGGAGTAAGATCTAATGCACATTCTTCGTGAAGTTGTGATCACTCCTTTGGTTGCAAAGGAATATTACACATGAAAAGTAGAAATCAAGACTTCAATAATAGTGGGACAACCTCTTCTTTGTAGTTGGGCATTAATAGATCAATTATATTCCAAGCAGCACTAAATCATGCAAATAATTAATACACTCAACTCCATCTTTGAATCTTATCCATGGCAATTCCTCCCCAAAATAAGCAAACTTATTCTTAATTTTATAAGAGTAGTCTACACAATATCTTCATCGTCCTCCACATTTTATCTACATTGTTAGGCAACTCCAAAATAGTTATTGATCTTATTTATATTTGACTAAAAATTAATTAATATTTTTAATGCGGTCCTTGAAAATATAATTTGTAATTGAAATTAATAATGTAATCTGTGCCAGTAATTTAGTCTAAACTACAAATACATCACTTCAGTTCAAGTTGGAGAATAATAAACATCACTTTTAGTACAAATTACCTTTTTTATTTGAACTTTATTACTGATCACTATAAGTAAAAACTTTATTACCCATTAAAATGTTATTTCTATTAATTATATTTTGAATTAATTGTTATTAAGTAACAAATGAAAAAGAAAAAGAAAGATCATTTTGTTGCTTTGGAAAACTAAATTCTGCTACAGTTTGCTTGTTATTGTTACACCCTACTCTGGCGTGGAAAATTCTTAAATTTTTTAGCACGTCGCCTCATCTCAAGTTAGAATCATGTAAACTTTTTAAATTCAAGGACTTGATCATTAATCTTGAAGTTTAATATCAAAATAATTCATTTAAAAAAAAAAATTTTAAATAATCATCAAATCCACCTTGTATTTTGAAACCCATTCATCAACTCCGCAATTTTGAAAATTAATCTGTAACAATATTCACTATTTACGATTTAGTTAATTTTAAAACTGCATTTACATCAAGGGTTTTAAGTTTTTTTTTTTTTTTAAATGAATAATTTTGATATTAAACTCCACAGTCTTGTCTGAAGCATCAATTATTGATGGAAACAAATAAATTATGGGTCTTGGTCTGGATGCGTCATGGGCCGTGAACCAAGTTGCTTCAAAAAGAATGGTAAAGGTCTACGCAATTTCCTCAAAATGAATAGATATCATATATGAAGAAACTATATTATTGAATGTCCAAATTGATATGTATTTCTTGAGGAAAAAGAGCTTTACGATTATTTCATGTAATCACGTGTCATGTGGAAAAAGAAGCTTACTCCCACTGGTCATGTGTCACGTGTCATGTGGAAAAAGAAGCTTATGCCAGGACTACTTCAAAGCAAACTGTCGTCAACCATTTGGAATATATCTTTGGTCATATCTTGTTACTTTATCAAGAAAATTTTTCATTCACTTGACTTTGACTCCATGTTTAGGCCATTTATACTTGGCTATCTTAAAAAGTATATAGAAACTATGGACCTATTTGTTTAAAGTTTTGAAAACTGTTCTAGAGAACAGTTTTTTGAAAACACAAAGAACACTATTCTTGTTCTATGTTTTCTATTTTTCTTTTCGTGTTTTTCTTAATAAAGAAAAGTTAATCCATACGTTTTTCCTCTGCTTTCCTAGCCTTTCTGCCGCCTTTAAAATACAAATCATGAAAATGCAAAGGAACCAAAACATACCCTAAGATTGAAACGCTTTTGTTCCGAAACAGAGAATAAGAAAACGCAGAAAACAATTTAGGGTCCCTTTTATCCAAAACACAAAGAACAAAAAAAAAAACTAAATTAAGAAAATAAGAGTGATGAAGAGAAAAATGGTTTTCTATGTTTTCAAGAATTATTCTCGGGCGTATTGTTTCAAAACATGAACCCATCAATCAAACACATGCATATGCATATGTGACAATCATTTAAAACATTAATGACTAGAAAACGCACATTCCCCGTCGAACAAGAAGGGATAGTTAGCGCGCATACTGGTCCCCTACCCCATGTCGCTTCCTACTCCTGGGCATCGCACAACACCTTCATATGCCTCATAGTCTGCACGCAAAACCTCGTCACTATCCATGACATGACTGTCCCTCCTCGACGTCCCATCCGCATCACCGTAACAAGCCCAGCCTCTAATCCACTATTTGATCTCGGGACCGATGCATTCGCAGAGACGTGAAATATCCCCAACACTGATAAACTCACAAGAACGCTTAATCGACACGCAATCGCGCCCACCCTCCTCAAGTAACACCTCAAGGGTCCACGTACCCTGCATGACAGCTTCCCTCGCTTCGAACCCGATCATCTCTATCTTAGGCATCACCTTCAAGAAGACATGATCACCCGCCTAACCCTAGAGGTCGCCTGTGATATCAACAGAATCTTCTACCGTCTCGCGCAGAGACGCCGCATCATACCACATTCTCCGAGTGTCTCTAATCAGATCCGACCAGTTGATGGAGCTCTTTCCCACCTCCGTCCAACATACCTATGATTCACACGGCCTCCATGGGTACCCATAGTGGTTCCATCCGCGGTGCTCGCCCTCGACAACTATTGTTGTAAGCGAATTCCACTAAGGAAAATGTCTCTCCCAAAGAATCCCATGAGCCGAGGAGTCAAGCTCCCGACCCGGTGTCACACAACACCTCACAAGCCTCATACCGCGCACGCAAAACCCGGCCTCGCCATCCATGATACGACTGGCCCCTCCTCGAAGGTCCCATTCAGATCAACAAGCTCACCCCAATCTACTATATGATTCGATCCCGAGTACCCGGCGATAGAGACTTGAAATAATTTCATGAACGCCGATAAACCTCAAGGCAACGCTAACCGACACGCAAATCGAAGCACTCATCTCGAGCACTTCGAAGGGTCCAACAAAAATTTCTACGACAACCCTCGCTTTCCGAACTTGATCACTCCTCTGGCATCACCTTTAAAAAGAAGATGATCACCCGCCCTCGAACCCCCAGAGGTCATTTCTGGCAGATATCAACGTAATCATTCCTGTCGGCTCTAAGTGAAAAGGAGGACGCCTGCATCATACCTCACTCTTCTCCCAGGTGTTCTAATCATCCCACCGCTGATGGTGCTCTCTCCCACCTCTCGCCCAACATACGTGATCGTACATGGCCTCCCATGAGGGCCCCATGTGGTGCCATCCGTGATGCTCACCGAAGCACCATTGTTGTAGGCGTAATTCCACTAAGGGAAAATGCTCCTCCCAAAGAACTCCTTATGATCCAGACACATGCTCGCAGATGTCCTCTAAAACCCGTATGGTCCTCCCTCAGATCACTTATCGGGTTCATGGATGAAAAGCGGTGTTTATCATCAACGCGCCTCATCGCTTCGTAGCTCTCTCCCAAAAAAAAACACTTACAAACTCGGGATCCCTGGCTTGATACTACGAGGATCGACACTCCATGTAACTCCAGAATAAATCTCCTCGTATATACAACTCCGTGAATTCCTCTCTAGAGTGAAGGTCATCCAAGACGCTTTAAAATGTGTCGACTTGATGAGTCGATCCACAATCACTCATACAACATCATGTCTCCTTGGTGTCCACTCAGAGTGGATGTCTGCACAATTCCACTTCTCAGAGGGATGTCCCGGTACAATTCCACTTTATGCGGATGTCTAGTACGATTCCACTTCGTAGTGGATGTCCGTACAATTCCACTTTTATAGTGGATGTCCGTACAATTCCACTTCGGGTTCAATCCCCTCAACAAAGCCTATATATATATATATATATATATATATATATATATATATATATATATATATATATTATGAAATCTTGTTTCAGTTTCACAATGGATGGGCCAACCTACTAATGTGATTATTCAAAGCAGGTGAAGGAAGGGTTTGAGTACAAAAATGGCTTGAAGAAGATAATAGATGATGTTGTGGAGAGTGGGAGGCTACTAGCAGCCTTGACAGAGTAAAATCATATCTTCATAGTCATCATCACCATATATGTATCAAGTCTCATTTTCAGCCTTATGATTTGATTCTAATTTGTGATTTCATTGTTCGTTTACAATTGATTTTTTTATGTCCTTGCTTACTCTTATAAGGGGCAATTCATGATTCGATCTATACAATCCATTATTGATTCATGATTCGTATTTAAAGTAATTAGGTCAATGAATTATCGATAACAGAAAGAGTTGAAAGTTTGATTCCTAACCTAGCCCATACTAGAAGCCCAAGCCCTAAGAATTTAAACAATATCATAATTTTATATATGAAGGTAAGTAGATTTGATTGTATAATAAAATTGTGCTTAGTTGAGATCACAACTAAAATTAGACAATATTAAATATAATAAAATTAGACAATTATTTTATCTATATTAACTAACGTATAACAAAAATATAAACAAAAATTAAATATAATTAAATTATGCTTAGTTGTGATTTAATTTTATATAATTAAATATAAAATTATTTTATCTATATTAACTAACGTATAACAAAAATTAGACAATATTTAGAGATGAAATATTATTTTGTTGCAAAATAACCTTATAAACAATTTTTGTGTCCAAATTTCTATGATATTTTTTTAGTAAAAAAAATTAAAAATTACATTTTATCCCCCAAACTATATGTTTTGCAACAAAAAATTTCAACACTAAATATCAAATATTGTTCCAAATTATTTCATGAATAATTTATTCACAAAACATTCTTCTTGTCCTTATGTTTTGCAACAAAATTTACATTTTCGTCTCTAAAACTATTGCATTGAATAGATATTAAGACAAATTTTAAATTTTGTTGCTAATAGACAGATTTTGCGACAAATTTTTTTTCCCATGTTAAAAATTTGTTGCTAAATCTCATTTTTCTTGTAGTGTCATTAGGAACCAAGTTGCTTGGAAAGAACGTTAGAAGTCTGCAACATTTCCTCAAAATTTTAAGTTATTTAATATTTTCATTTATAAGATAAAATAAATAAAATAAGTTTAAAGTAATAAATATAATATATAAGATTTAGCACAAATTTTATTTTCTTCTATGTTTCCTCTCTATTTTGTTTCCTTCACATTTTCCCTCAAATTTTATTGGAACTACACATAAGCTAAATTTCTATTGAACTTTCCAATTTCATGGGATTATATAGAATTAATTGAGAAAATTGTAATAACACATCTTCTATGCCCTTTTATTAGTGTGTTTTTATTTCCATTTCTATGCATTTCATAAAATCTTTGAAAAATTCAGAAACTTTGAACTTTATGGGAGTTAGAAATGAGTTTTCCAGGAAATTTAGATGGTCCATTTGTTAAAATTTTGTCCCTTTTTTCCAAAGTTGACTGATTCAAAAAGATGTTTCCTATGTGTTTACATATAAAATTTTCCCAGTGGATCATGGACTTCACTTTTGGAGGGAAATTGACTACCTATAGAAAATTCCTTCCCACAAACACTTTCCTCTCAATTTCTGAAAGGACTTTTATGCCTACTCTTAGATCTCTCTTTATATATATACCTTAAACAAATTCCAACCAAAAAGAAAAAAAGATCATATGTATAACTATAGACCTCGCATTTTTTGCTATCTATGTGTTTCCCACTTAAAAGGTGAGGCTCGTTTTTATATTTTGAAAAACTATTTTAAAAACGGTTTGGAGTCGTCACTTATTTTAGTTTATTTTTTTTAAAGGGAAAACAAAATAAGAAATAAAACCCTAGGGTGACTCCTTGTTTAGAAAAGAAATGTCTACAAAACCGAGTATAAATTCGAATGTCATGCTACCTATTGGGAAGGTACGGTAGTGAGCCGTAGTACCCCCTCTAAACCCTTAAATCCAAGTCTCTACTAATCAGGTTATGGAAACTATGGTCATTGATTGATTAACTAATAGATACTAAGAATTATATCTCATAATTACAAAAGTGTACATCAAAACATCAACAAATAAATAAATAAAATAAACAAGTAAAGTCAAAGAGGAAATAATATGTACCTTGGCGGCGAATCGTAAGCACTATCAATAGAAGATAATGTTAGTGTAATAACAAATATGGAAATATTCATGATCGAATTAGCAAAACAAATTGTACATTCATTGCCAAACTATTTAATAAAAGATACATGAGATGTTGGGTCCCACCTAAGCCCATTTATATGTTACACAAATTAACTCCACAAGATTCCATTTTAGGAACTATAGAATTAATCATGTGTTTGAAATTTTTGAAAACTGATTTGAAATTTAAGTTTTGAAAATTGGAAGTTTGAAATTGAAGTTTGAAGATTAAGAATTTTGAAATGAATTTGAAGTTTGAGAATTTTGAATTGAGATTTTGGAAATTGAATTTTGAAATTAAGAACTTGAATTTTATAAATTTGAGATTTGGAATTTAGATATTTGAAATTAGAAATTGATATATTTGAGTTTTGAAATTAGGGCACTTGAATTTTGGAATTGAGAATTTTTAATTTGGAAATTGGAAATTTTAAATTTTGAAATTTAAAATTAGGGGAGTTGAATTTTGAAATTAGGGCACTTGATTTTTAAAATTGGAAACTTAAAAAATTGAAATTAGAATCGAGGGACCAAAATTTTGCACTAAGGCATTTGATTTTGTAAGATCTTGAGAAATTCGACTTTTCAAAAGGGTAAACGGTAATTTCGATAAAAATCCAAAATTTTTCTAGATCTTGGATGATGAAACTACCACTGAATCAGTCTCGCAAAATCTCCAAATTTACCACGCCAAATTTCGTCGACCGTATACTACTCACGCTGAGGTGGTATCGGTGGTCGTGCCAGAAAACGGCTCGCGGAAAGACATGCGATGTGACAAGAGTCACCTACTACACGTGACTCACGTTATGGCCATATCGCATGACAATGGCGACGGTATTTAATGGCCTACATCATGGCCACGCCACAAAATCAAGTAAAACGGACATTACTGGGAATTAATGAAAAGTTAATGAGAATAAAGACAAATGGAATAGTCATCTTCTCCAAACAAAAGGAAAAACGTGCAGGGGCTGGAGAAAATACGCAGTGGATTCGAGATTTTGAGCTTTGAGAGAATTCCTTCAGATTTCCCGCGCTGCTCGACCTTCCAGGCTCGCTTCCAAAGCAGTTAAGCAGCCTGTTTACGCGGCGAGGCGCCATCCGGCACCGACGGTGGAGTTCACAACTCCAAGATATATCTTTCCCTATCATTATTCGCCAAGACCCAATGCAGAACTACAGTGACATTCTCGGAGGCATTGATTTAGCCGTAATTCTTGGCCTCCCAAAACATTTGAACCGAGTGTGGAGAAAATCTCTAATTGTGTGTGGTCGTGAATAGTGCCAACCCGATGGCTCCACCTGCTCACGTTGATTTCGTGTGAATTTTTATTATGCTTATGATTCAAAATGAATTTGTTTCAGGTTTGCTAATTAGCCCATATGAGCTAATTTTCGTGGTTGATTGTGAATTTGAATAACATGATTTATTGATTACCATAAGTAAGATATATACGCTTGTATATTAAGCATTTAGCTATTGATTGGTATATCGTGATTCCTATGTTTATTCTGGCAAACTTGTGGCTTATTAGGGAGTGAGTGCATTATACGGAAAAATGAAAAATTTTAAATGTTTGTAGGAATTTCACTTGAAGATTTTCCTGAGAATTGTGTTGGGAGATTTTGTCCAACTATTCACGCCTGAGGGGCCCATAAATTGCTCTTATGGTTATCCAATTATCTGCCTATGGTCATCCAGAACGATACCAAACTTAGTAAAGTTTTCAGAACAAAAGTTTCGCTTTCAAAACTCCATTTTACTCGTGATTTTGAATTTAGGTGCATGTGGCGGTTTATGAGACTCGTATTACGGATTTGGAAGATAGACATTCAAGTAAGACTGCGTATTTACTTCCGAGTGTTTGTTTTGCCATGACATGTGCATTTGTAGCAGATGCAACGACGAGGAAATTATCACTACTCGTCATTTACCCCGCCGAGATCACTTATCGTAAAGTGAGCTACATCGGAAGGCGCACTCATTAGAAGCCGTTTTGAGAAGAAAGCCGACTTGTGGCTTTGATGTTGTTATATAACATGTGTTAGAATTTTATAATTTAATATATGTTGTATTAAGAGTGATGTATCAACTCTTGAACTATTGGTATATAGTTGATGTAATTTTAATGAGTAGTGATGTGCGGCCCAAGTAATCGTATTTTTACTCACGACCGATACTTAATTCAAGCACATTGTTAATCACGGACAGTTTCAGACTCGTGTAGCCCCTGCATGTGCTGAGACTCGCCCGATTTTCATTAAGTGCTCTTGCGCGCATCTCGACATTCACTTAATATCTGCTGGTTGACAGTTGTCAAATCTTAATTCCTGATTTAGGGGCGTCATAGATTTTTGAGATTGGGATTTTTAAAAAAAAATTGAAATTAGGAATTGAGGAACTTTAATTTTGAAATTAAGGCACTTTGAATTTTGAATTAAATTCGTGAGTTTTTAAATTGAAAACTTGAGAAAAATAAAATTAGAAAATTTGAAATTTGGGAATTTGAATAAAATTTTAAATTTTAAATTTTAGAAAATGAGAATTTGGGAATTTGAATTTTAAAAATTGAGAAGTTAAAATTTTAGAACTTCAATTGGTTGAAATTTTGGATTTGGAGGACTAGAATTTTAAAATTGAAAAAAAAATTGAATTTTAGAAAATGAGAATTTGAGAATTTGAATTTTGAAATTTTGACACTTGAATTTTAAAATCTGGAATTTTGTAATTTTGAAATTTGAAGTTCGGGGAAATAGAATTTTAAAATCTTGAAATATGAATTTTAATAAATTAAGGGTGTGAGCTTGATGGGCTAAAACAAACCGATCAAATGGTATGACTAAATGACTCCATCGATTTTAGAAAACATCCCCTATATGTTTATGTTATAATACAAATGTTCAAAAAAAAATACTAATAAAGTCTCAATTAATCCAAATTTACAAAAATACTCACAAATGTTCAAAACATGACAGAATAGGGAAATCTAAAAAATAAATCCCAAAAAAGTACTTAGAGGTTGAATTTAGTCACAATAATTCCTATGAACCATTCTTTATGTTTCTATATTAAGAAGGAATTGAAGGTCTCAAATGTAAAGTAAATAAAATTACAATTAAAAACTAATTACAACAATATTCATATAGGTCCAAAATAAGGCAGATTAGGTAGCTCACCAAAATAAATCTTAAAAAAATATTCATAGGTTGAATTTAATCACAAAATTTTTCAAAAATGATCAATTATGTTTCTACAATATGATACAAGTGTCAAAGGTAATTAATGACATCTCAATAAATTTTAATTTACACAAACAACTATAAAGGTCTAAAATATGGCAGAACATGCTACTTGTACAAAATGGTTATAGGGTTTGCAACTTGTCTTGAGGCACTTTTCATTAAGCATAGAACAAAGTACTTGTCTTTGAATAAGATTCAAGTTTCATGTTCTTCTAAATTTTCAACTACTATTTCTTTATAAATATGATTAATTTCATTTCTAAAGCTTACAACCATGCTACAATTGAACATATATACATAGAATTACAAACAAAATCATCACCATCACCACCACTTATGATTTCTACCAATTGTGCTTCTTCATCTTTTCAGCCACGTACAATGATTTATCAACAATTTTATCTACCAAATTGAAATATGCCACACACCAAGGTTTCTTGATTACTAAAACAAAAAATGGACCTAAATGCCCACTGCAGTTTCCAACTAATAGCCCAAAACATATGCAAATGTACGCTATGTGCGCAAGTATACGCTACGCCTAAGTAATATAGTGTACTCACGGTGACAGAGCATCGATCCACAGGATGTGTATTGACTAAGAAGGTTCTAGCTTTTTAGATAATATTTGAAAAGATGATTTTAGGAAAGAAGGTGAATAAGTGTGAAAGTCGATCGAGTTTGGGATTCTAATGAATTATTAGTATTGAGGCTAGGAGAGATCTCTTGTCACGAATGGATTATTTCTTACTTATATTATTATATTCAATGTATTTATAATTTGTCAATGGCGGTGTGATCTTGCCTCTACTTGTGATATCCTCTCTCGAGGTATATCCGCCTATCTTGTGAATAGAATCTGCATATCTCTATCCCGACTCAAAAGATTCGAAATGCTTAAATGTTCTAACTCCAAATGCTACCTTCAGTTCGAACATTCTTATTTACTGGGACCAATCAAGGCTACCCCACTCCGCATCCCTCGAATACCTCAAACTTTCGACCTCGGTCTCCAAAGGTAATTATGCTAATGTCAGCCATACATCATAATCAACTACGTAGATAGAGCAAGATGTAACAAACGATAAAGAATCAATAATATAAAAGATCAAACTTTAATCCATCAATATATGACAGGGTTCAATATAACCCTTGAAATAAATCTATAACATAGTGAGTGAAAAGATCAAAATGTTTAGTATTAAAAACATGATTCTAATATCCAAAAATAAGAAAAGTACAAATCCCGGGCACTTCCTCGAAGTCCGTGGCCACTGGCCCGAATTCGTGCCTTAGTTCGCACGCCTCCGCTCCCTGACCCCGAGCCCTACTTTGCTTTTAATGATGAGGGCAGATCTCGTGCTGACGTCGCGACGTTGCAACGTCGCGACGTTTCCATTTGTTGACTTCCGCATTGTCAATTCGACGCTGGGACGTCACGACGTTAGACGCCACGCCGGGACGTCGCGACGGATGTTCCACTTTCTCGCCTTTACCCATTGCTCCAAAAAATGCTCCAAGAGCTACTTTCTAGCTCCATCGTACCCATCCAAACCAGAGCACCAACCGAATCTAGCCACAAAATCCAAATTACTATAAAATAAACGTGAAAATGAGCATCTAATACGAGCAAGGTCACTAGTGTTTAGTACCATCACATTCCCTTGGGCTAAGTTTCTGTTTTTTGTCCTCGCAAGAACTAATTTTAAATGAAAAAGGATGATGTGATAACAATGGGCAGATAATGCCAGTACTTATTAAAATATTTACATGTCAAAAATAGATCACTCGGATTCACTACCCGTTTACTGGTAAGCTAACAAGTTCAAGCAAATGCGTACAAGTGTTCGAATTTTCGAAACTCAATGAAATAGGTAGAAGTGGACTAATGCATCAAATCCCATGGTACTCAATAGCCTTCCCAAAGCCCCTACGTGTTTATAATCTAATGACCTCCAGATATGTCTGTAGTTCCGACACCCCCAAACTTAAGCTCAACTCACCTATTCAGAAGAAGCTTAACTAGAAAGATAGGAACACACCCAATTTATTCATGACCAAATACTCCAGAAACTTCCTAATAAGACTTAAATGTAAAATGTAAGAAAACCTAGTGCCAAGAAGTTTTAAATGAGCCGCTCCGTAATGGGATCCACTGTGACTTCTACCTCGCCTGGTTAAGAGCACCGTACTTAATTCCTCTAAACTTCACCCCGAACACTCAACCAAACTCGAGGGGTCCTAGGTTGCGGAATGATCCATCCTCACCGGTATGTAGCAGCAGTTGAATAATGACTTCCCGGCCATTGCCTGTGCAGAATAGTTTTGACAGCCCTCAGACGTCTTGATTCCTTACTGATGATCTCGCTTATTCTTATGCAGATACCTATTTTTGTCCTTGTCTTTTCCTTTTCACTTTTCTATTGTTTTGCATTTCCTTTGCCTGGGCTCGAAGGGTAATCCTCTTTATCGGTGTCCTATCACTTAAATGGTTCGAGTCTCCTAAGGTTAGCTCAACTACAAAGGGTCAGTCTCGCCTATGCATGCTATGAATAAGCCAATAGTGTGTGAGTGTGATAGGGTTCTCGAGAATCGGTGTCTTGACTACTCGTGGATTGGTTCACTAACCTCTTTCATCTATTCAACTCATCATCGAGCATCAAAACATTGTATGCATTCGAACATTCATGTTAATCGTGAATTCAAATTCAAAAGTGATCCTCAATTTTTAATATAATACAAACACGTTAATTATTACATATAAGTTTGACCTAATAATAAACGCAAAAGAACTACACATGACCTGTATGTCGGATCAAACATGAGCTAAATAAAAAACAATAACCATGTCGAACAAAATAAAAGCACTAACAAAACAAAAGCACTACAAAAACACTAAAACAAAACAATCGAACAAAAATAAAACAGCATCACCACACCCCCCCCAAATAAAATGTACCAAAGGTCCTACCGCAAGAAATAAATGTGAGAGGGGCGGCGGACTCCCCGTGATCAATGCCAGGCGATGGAGGCCGGCGGAAAGGCAAGGACGTGGGCGACCGTCCTGCAAGGATCGCTATCGCCAGAAATGGTGGCCTGTTGGCCGCATCAGATGCGATATCTCTGTGATGAGGGCCTCCATGTCCTGTGGTGATTTGAGGGACGCTGCCCCGGGTCTCATCCTGCACGCGCCAAAGCGCCTGCCGAGGAGAGCACCGTCCTCAAGGTCCGGGAAGGATCGAGGAGCCGCCAGCCGGCCGGGCCAGCGGTGGGCGGAGGTGGTCGACGCAGGGATCGCCACGTTCCCTCGGGACGCCGAGATCCAAACGAAACCCGGCATCAAAGTTTCGCCCGCCCGGTGGTCGCACCAATCGTAGGCCCTCGTGTCATAGGACACTGTAGTGTGTCCCCGCTTGGCGATATAGCTGATCGGGTGAATCCAAGTATCGTTATGTCGCCTGTTATAACCCATTGTCGCGACAAGCCAAAGATCGTGAAGGTGTCCTGTGTTCAATCTTTTGCATCCGCTATGGAGGATGGTAAATTCGATAACTCGCTTCAACATCAAGGGTATACCTCGTAAGATGGCATAGTCGTGAAAGACGCCGCCGCGCCACTTCACGACACGCTCTCGTCGTCGAACGAGACACGACGTGATGAAGTGGTGCCGTAATTGGGAATGAAGGCCAAATGCTCGCCTTGAAATCGACCGCATGACCCGCGACTATTGATTCTCCACTCCACCTCGACCATCAATAATACGCGCATAACTTCAAAGGGTAGCTGAGTTTCATGAGCCGATCGAACTACCTCGAAGGGACATGCTCTGCATCAGAATAACTATCGATCGAATTCGCACTAAAGTTGACCATCACGCCTCGCACTGACTCTCTTCAAGACATGGGATGCTTAGATTGGCGAACTCGCACCACACTCATCGGGCCGATGAGGTGGCTCGCAATGGGCGTGCACGTTTATCCCTTAGCCGAGAATCGGCTCTCATAGTAGTCATCTAGCAGAAACCCTTCTCCTTTGATGGCGATCGGTTTTTTGGCAAATGATGCTAAACCGACTGCACTCGACCATAAATCGCTGCGGACATCGTGAGTGGAGCCTGTCCTCATTACCGACCACTGCGTGACTCGCCCGCTGCATGCATCGGTACGCAAGGTGTAGATAAACTAACTAAAGATCACTACCGACCTAGACAAAAACACAATGTTCCAATGTGTATTACAAAAAAATCGAACTAAATAACTACCTAATGACTCAAAAATCCCAAATGAATCTCGCGTAGGACCCTAAGGTAACCTAGAATAACTTCTTAAATGAGTACCTACAAGACCTAAAAAAAAAACAAAGGAACCATGGGATTGATCGTACCCAAGCTAGAGTCGACACACAAGGTGGAAATGCCACCATGACCCAAAACCACCAAAGAGGGTGACTAAAGAGGCACCAGTGGCCTGAGTTAAAGGGAGGGGTTCCCGACTGTATGAAGTGAGCTCCAAGGGTGGTATGGCACTGGAGGAAAGCGCCAGGTGCTAGGTTTCAGCGGGAGAGGTGTGCAGTATGGCGGGCCAAACGAATAATTTTCGTCTTAAACTGGTGGCGACATCAAGGACGTATGGGTCACTCGCGACGCGACGTAGAGCTTTACTTGCTGACGCCGCTGACAAGCTGAGGCAATCGCGATTAGCAGAGAGCGGATATTAATCCACGCCAGCGACGTTGAATCACGCCGCGACGCGCGATGTAGACATAAAATTACGCCGCGACGGAAAAATTACGCCGCGACGGAACTTACGCCGCGACGCGATGAGCATAGAAATGACGCCGCGACGCGGATGGGATGCTACATTTCACGCGTCATACGCGGGGAGGTCCACGCCGCGATGACAGTAGACGCCAATTCTGACGTGAGCTACGAGAAACCCACGCCGACGCGACGTGAGGATCTATGAATCAAATGATACCTGGGGCACATTGATGATCTCTTGATCAGAAAACCCTCTCCACTGCATTTGTGACTTATGGACTCAGAATGCACCTCTTGAACGACCTTCCCACTAGTCGCATTCGCGGCCCCCAAATTAAACAAACAAGTAGAAACACCGATTACAGGAGGCTATAGAAAACCCACATTAGTCGAAAATAAACAATAGAAATTGGAACTAAGAAAAAGGAAAAAGTTTAACAAACACTGGGTCGCTCCCAAGAAGCGCTTATGTTTAATGTCGTTAGCTCGACGACCCGGAGTCGCAATATGCTCGGGAACCCGAACTCATATGATAGTTCTCGCTACATCGCGGTCTCGGCCGCCAAAAGAATGTTTTGTTTGTCTCGTAGGAAACTCGCCCATAATACGGCCAATCGGGCTGCGGTGATCAGAACGTACTTTCTCAGATGTAACTTCCGCCCCCACCGTGTGAAAAGAGACCTTGGTCATCGCGGAAAGGCCCGACCATCGACTTCCAATTTCCCGAAAAAGCTTTAGCGGAATTGAATAGAAGAACTCATGGTCCTACCGTGAACTCCTTTCCTCGTGATGTGTTTGTCGCCGCGGTTTAGTCTTTCCTTATAAATGCGCGCTTTATAAGCTTTTGTCAATTCATCCACCATCGAAGTTGGAGCAAATAAGCCGCCACCAATACTATCCGTGTGACCACGAAAGTGGGCCCAATAGGCCCGATGTCTAAATTCCACTGAAGATGACACGCTTTACCATAAACGATTCTCAATCTGGTGACATACCCAAAGGAGTTTTGAAACGCCGTGACGCCAGACGCCAGAGTGCACTCAACCATCTTTACTCAATCCTTCGAGCCGTTTAATCGTCTTCTCGAATGTATTTGATTTCGATTTGATACCTCCGTCATCTGCTTGATCAGGTGGTATGTAAAGTGATGTACGATGACGTATCCCATACTTTCTTTGCAAACTCCAATAATTACCTTATCGCAAATGGTATCATTATCCTCGTGATCAAGGCTCGAGGAGTTCCAAAACGCGAGAATATATCACCGTCGCAGGAATCGAGCCAACTCGCATCACTGCGCGTGTAGGAATCGCCTCACCCACTTCGAGACATAGCTCCATCGCATCAATATGTACAAGTTGTCAGATGATGCGCAGTCGGTCCTAAGGAAATCTATCCCCATAAATCAACAATCTACTCTCCAAAATGGATGGATGGGCGGCTCGGGTCTTCTAGAGATGTTCCCTATCGCGACATTCACACAAGTGGAAACGAATCACGAGCATCTTAAAACAAGGAAGGCCAAGAAACTGCATTGAAGCACCTTAGTCAGCCGCTTCGCCACCAAAGTGTCCACCATGACCAGAGTGTGACAATGGTTTAGAATGCTCGTGATCATCTTCGCACATATCTCCTTACGACCGATCACAAGAATGTTCCGTATAGAATTGGCTCCTCCCAATAGCGTTGTTTAAGGTGTGCGAAAAACCTCTTTTCTACCGGAGAGAAGTTAAATCTGAGGGACTACTTTAGCTACTCAACAATTCACATAATCCGCGAACCATGGAACCGCCTTTCTCAATACTGTGAGTTTCTCGTCCGAAATTGGCCATTCAATGAGGGACATCATCTCCGGCCCTTCCACAAGAAAGATGGTCTCGCTACCAGTTCTCGTTGCCTTCTCGTCTTTAATTTCCACATCAAATTCTTGCAACAAGAGGACCCACCAATTAATCTGGTTTCAGATCTTTCTCACAATTAAGTACTTAACGGCGTATCGATCATGTGCACCACGACTTCATGCTAATCAAATATGGCCTAACTTATCAAAAGTAAACACATAATGGCTACCAAATTTTTCGTAGTGCATAATTCAAATTCGAGACATCTAAGGTTCTACTAGCATAATAGATTACTCCGAAGATTTTCTCTCAAGCCGCCTAAATCGCCCCCCAACGCTGGGCCGCCGGCGCCACATGAGTTCAAACGGAAAAGACCAATCCGTGCCACAACAATAGGAGCCGAAACCAACTTGTCCTTCAACACCGAGAATGCATGCAAACATCGCGGAATCAAATTCAAATGGGATCCCTGACTAGCAGTTAGAGATCGGTTTCTAACTGCGGAAAAATCCTCACTTAAACCGCCTATAGAATCCAGCCAGTGGCTCTAGAAAACTTCCTAACTTCCTTTTATCGACGAGGGTGGAGGTAACTTCGATTGCTTCAATCTTCACCCATCTACCTCTATCCTCTCACGAGATCCGATGTCCAAGGATTACACTTCGTACTCATGAAATGGCACTTTTCCCACTGAGTACTAAGTCGGTCTCTTCACATCTCGCCAAAGATGTACTTCTCTCAAGTTCTCTAAACAGCTTATCGAATGAATTTCCCATCAGAAATCGGCCCATGAAGATTTCAATTGTCTTTTCCACCATGTCTACAGAATATGGTTCATCATACATCAAAAGCAATTCCTTGCATTGCATTAGCCCAAAGGGCATCCGCCGACGCGGAATGTACCATATGACAAGTGAACGTCATTTCTCCGATCTTCGTGGAGCTATGGAAATTTGGTTGTAACCTATCCATCTAAAAGCAATAATATTCATAACTCGCTAGGTCGATCGAAAGCATCCGATCTAAAAACGGCAAAGAAAGTGATCTTTCTCGAGTGGCCTTGTTCCACCATAATCAATACAAATTTCCACCCGATAACTGCTCGCACGGCAAAGAAGATGTTGTTTTCTACCCCGGGATGATGTTTGTTCCTCCCTCTTCTGGCAGACTAATTCGAATCGGGCTTACCATGCACCGTCCGAAATGGGATAAATCACTCCCAGTTGTTCAGCCACTGAAAATTTCTTTATGGACGACCCTTCATTGCTCTGATGACCTTCTCTCAAGGCCTAATCAAGGTCTATGTCCTCTTCTAGTAAAAATACGATGCACACATAGAAGCGACCTAATCCCCTGAGATCGCCTAGAGACCATCCGAAAGTGCATGTTTCAGATCTCGCAGGACCCTCAATAACTTCTCTCCTCTAGTACTACTAAAGATGTCAAATGATCACGTAGTGTAGATTCTACCTCAAGGTATGCATACTTCAAAACTGCCAGTGTGGTGGTTTTGCTCCATTTTGGGTGGCTGCTCAACTCCGATGGGACCGGCGCTTTAACTCCTTCACCCGCAGATTCGTGCTCGCTTCATTGTGTCCAAAGAGTCCATCCATTTGACATACTCTTCGCTCTTCACAGTTCTCAGTTCACTCCACTGTGCTAGTTCCAAAGGGTCGCTGAGACTTTGCTGTATTAATTATAAATTTCAACCATTTCCCTACCATGAAGCAAGTATCACTTTCGTCGGGTGTCTCACTGGCTTCAAACACATTGAACTTACTTCCTCTTCAGACTAGCCTAATTCGCCTCCAGACATCAATCATCGTCGCTAATGCAAGAAATGGTCTTCCCAAGATTATTAGTATTTCTTTATCTTCCCCTATGTCCAAAACAATGAAATCAACTGAAGATAAACTTGTCGACCTTAACTAAGACACTTCTATTATCCCTCTAGGATGCTTCAAAGATCTATCCGCAAGTCAAGATCGATCAGAATGCAGCTTCTCCTAATCCCACTTGAAATGGATAAGTGGTATAAGATTACCGCCGTACCTAAATCACATAAAGGCTCTTCAAAATAGTATTTCCACTGTGCAAGGGATAGTGAAATGGCTCGTCCTTAAGCTTCGCGGCAAACTTCCTCTCGGGCTGATGGTACCATTCCTCGCGCTTAAGTTCACCGCTTCAAATCACCTAATCGCCTCTACGATAAGATGTCTTTCAGAATTTTATATAATCGGGCATCCGCCGGTAGGCATCGCCATAAATGGGATATTGATATGCGTACCTTTGAACACATCCATGAATTCACAATTGTTTATCCAATTTTTATGCTTCTGAGACACGCAAATGAATCCAAGATCGGGCTCTCATAAGAGAGCCTGAAGGGATCAAGCCCGAGGTCGTTTTGGCCCATCATCTTTGCTCCGGGTCGATTAACCTTCCTCGCCCTAGATGTTCTATGACTGGGGGTCAGAATCTTATTTCCAATTCTTTCCCACTTCTCAAGATGATCGCTTAACATGCCTATTCCCATCTCTTCTTGCCACCTAATCACTGCAAAGAACTCGTTTGTCTTCTCACAAGAACTTGCCATTCGGGGCCCATCTGCGCCTATAAACTTCTTAGTCAGGCCGCTGATTGTTCAATCGGGTTGCTCACGTGATGTCAGCTCTTCGCCTCATTCATAAAGACACTGGAAGTTAACATCCGCGGCAAGAGTCGGTTCTAAATCCAACTTTTCTCAAAGGGTTGGTTCACCATTCTGGACCTCGATGGCATATTGTCTTCGATTTATTCCGCCACCCATATCCTCGATTGCCTGACCATTCCTCGTTCACTATTACGCCACCCTCGTCCCGATTCTCGAGCTCCGATAACTATTTCCCCCATACGATCCTTCTTGTTGTCAGATTGATTCCATTAAACCTCGACACGCATCGGGTCACTCTAGATCGCAGGTTTCTCGACTACATTCCGTGTCACAGGTCATTCCACCATAGAATCTTACATAACTCCATGGGTTGGCTCGATTGCGTCGCGCCTTTGCCGTCTATTTAATCGCTTAGTCACTGTGCTACATGATTCACCGGGGACGCTGAGGACCTCGTTATCTACGCCACCCAATCAGTGGCTTATCGTGTAGCCTTCTCTCTGTGCCACCGATTAGTGTCGGGTCGCAGATCTCTAAGATTTCGCGTTTAATCAGGGTCTTCTATCGCTGCCTCCAACCTAAGCATCAATCATCGTTTCTAGTTGTATTTCTCGCACTAATATAGGCAAAGCGGACTCAGATCCATCCGTCGCTGGGTGCGGGCACTTCCGCACACCGCGGGAAATCGTCCCATGCTCTCTTCGCTAGGTTCTCCCCTTGTCCAAACGTATTGATCTCGCATAAGCCGTGCAATTTTCGGGCGCGGGAAGAACTTAGTCAAAATTCTTGCACCAGATCATTCTGTATGTAGTGATTGAATCGTGGCCGACCGGTTAACTAAAGGCTTCGTCTCTATCCCCGAGTGGGAGCGGAACAAATCGCACCTTAGCTTCAAGAACTCCGTCAGATTTGATAGTATCGCAAACTTCGAGGAAGTTAGCCAAATGCATGTTCGCTCGCTGGTAGTCCATGGAATAAGATATTCCTCAAGCATATGTACTGCGGATCGACTTCAATTCGAAATTGCTCGCTTGAATGTGGTCGTCTCCGATAGCCGTCTAAACAACAATGGGTGGTAATAATGAACTTTATCTAATAAAGATGAAAGGATCATCCTGCCATATAAATGGCCCGGGTGCTTCGATTCCTTCCATGATTCCGATTTCGCCTTCCGTGGTCTACCTCAATGCCAAGATTTCGTTTCGCTATTTTCCATGACTAATGGATTTAACTGCTCCGTCGTTCGCCATAGCCTGCGCGTAGTCTTTCTAAATGGATCAAACAGTGTCAGTTATTTTGATCTCGGCGACGCATGTACTTACCGAAACCTATACCGCAATAACACACGAGCCAACAAAACCAAATTACAAGACTTGTAAAAAATAAACAAAAGTAAAGAAAATTCGTGAGTAATATCTATTTGCTTAATTTACATCAATCTAAACTCCTGTTCAGAATCCGCGCCAAAACTCGACAGCCGAAACGTAAATGTATCGCTTATGTGCGCAAGTATACGCTACACCCTATAATATAGTGTACTCACGACAGAGACGATCCACAGGACAGTGTATCAATTACAAAGGTTCTAGCTTTTAGATAATATCTGAAAAGATGATTTTAGGAAAGAAGGTGAATATGTGAAAGTCGACTGAGTTTTAGATTCTAATGAATTATTAGTATTGAAGGCTAGGGTTATATCTCCCCTTGTCACTCTTAATGGATTATTTCTTACGATATTATTATTCAATGTGTTTATAATCTACAACGGCGAGGTGATCTTTGCCTTAATAGATATCCTCTCTCAAGGTATATTCACTTATCTCGTGAATAGAATCGAGTATCCCCTATCCCGACTCAAGATTCGAAATGCTTAAATGTTCTAACCCCAAATGCCACCTCAGTCTCTAATATCTCATTTACCGAATCAACCAAGACTACTCTACCCAGATCCCCCGAAATAACCCTGTAAATAAATCTAGAACATGAGTGAAAAGATCAAAAATGTTTAGTATTAAAAACATGATTCTAATATCCAAAAAATAAGAAAAGTACAAACCTTGACTTCCTCGAAGTCCGTGCGGTCACCGCTTGGAATTCGCGCCTTAGTTCGCAGATGCCTCCCGCCTCCCTCGATTCCCGAGCCCTACTTTGCTTTAATGACGAGGCGCATCCGTGGCCGACGTCGCGACAAGAACGCCGCGACGCTGAGATCGCCGCTGAAGCTGAAACGTCGCGACGCTTTCCATTTGTTGATCGCATTGTTGACCTGACGGCGTTAGACGCTGCCGCGCGACGCCGGGACGCCGACGCGATGTACCCACTTCTCGCCTTAGTCTCCATTGCTCCAAAAATGTTTCCAAGAGTCGCTCTTTGGCCCCAATGTACCTGCAGATCCAAAACCGCATAATTCAAATCATGAATCTAGCCACAAAAACTATAAAATTACTATAAAATAAACGTGAAAATGAAAGACCGACGCGAGTATAATATGAGTGTTTTAGGCACTCATCATAACCCGATGCTCAAATAGAACCACTGATCAATGAATCCATCATCATTTTCATCCTCGACATTGCTTTGCCCTTGCCCATTCCCTTGATCTGAATCATCACCTTGGCATTGAGCAACAAGTGGTCGCCTACAAAGAAGAGGGTTTCAAAGAACATAGAGTCATTAAAAGTTGTCATTTGTCCCAGAAAAGGAATTCATTCGAGAGGTTGTCGCTTGATAGATCCAAATAACTCAAAATGCTAATGAAGGCATACTCAAGGAATGGTACTCATAGAGATTGTTGCATGATAGATCAAGAGATTCCAATTCATGTAACATCGAGGATGTTCCTACGTTGAATTGGAGCCATTTATGTGGTTTCGACAAGCCGGAGAAACATCACTCGTAATTTTGTTATTTTGTTCTAAACCGACTACTAAAGTCAGTTACCGGATGTATCTATGCTAAAAATGAGAGGAAGAGACTTGGTGTATTCTAGATCTTGTTTTTTGCCTTTCACGATCAACTTGTCTTCGCATAATGCTTTGGTGGTTGGAATTCTCATGTAGCCTATTATGTATGTGGTCATTGAGCTTACTTAGTTTTCTTTCGAGACATCGCTTATAAGATCACCCAATGTGGATGGAATGCTACCACCAAGTTGTTCTCAGTAAGATCTAAAAACGGCCAAGTCACACCCTGAACCCAAAAAGAAGCCCTCCCGAAAATGCATTTGACCTCAACTTAAGAACTGTAAGATATGAGAAAGTAGTTCCAATCCATGTTGGAATATCACCCGAGAGCCTATTGTAATTGAGATCAAGGATCACCAAATCTGACAGGTTTTGGAAAGATAAAGGAAGTTCCCCTGAAAGCTTGTTCTTTGTTTAAGTAAAGGGAGGAAGCCACTTTAACTAACTAAAAGAATTTGAATAGCCCCTGATAAATTGTTCGTCTAAGGTTTAGAGGAATAGCCAGAGCAATTTTTATGGAAGAAGGAATGCTTCACAAACTATTCTCTAAAGATCAATTGGCTTAAGATTGCTCATATATCCTATAGACTGGGATGCTTTGCTATTTGATTGTCCTGGAAGATAAAGGAATTCCAAATCTAGGTCGATCCACCTATGTCGAGGGATGTGAGCCAGATAATGTATTGTTCGATAGGATCGAAAGTAAGAGATAATTGCTCGGGAGCTAACTGACTCCTTTAAAGAGGTCGAGCTTAAAATCAATAGATACCAAAGAGGTCATATTCAACTGTTTGGGTAACCAAAGAGGACCTTGTAAATCGATCGACGAAAGATTTAAATACTGTAACCTAGAAGATATATCTAAAACCACGGTATGTAATCCTGAGAGATGCTAGCATTTGACATATCGAGATGGAAGAGGTTCTTTTGAAACTTGAGCCAAGATGGAAATGAAGGACCTAAATTGCATGAAGCCATATTCAGATAACGAAGTTGGAATGGGGGGATCCAAGAGGAACTAACATTCAAAACAAGACCTGAATTTCCTTCCATAAGCAAATACTCCAACTTACTTAACTTTGAAAAATGTTGTTCAGAAAGAATTCCAGTTAAGCGATTCCAAGAAACAATCTGTCAATCCAATTTTAAAGTTGTCCAAACTAATCGAGACTCCTATCCAAATTTCATTCTCGTGTTTACATACGCCTCCAAGTTTCGTAATGTCCCGAAAGAAGTAGGGATAGTGCCTTGAAACTTGTTGTCTTCTAGATTGAGAATAGTAAGTTTTTCCACCGACTCAACTATCCGAAATAATCGCCTGAATCATTCCAAGACAAGTGCAATTCCCTCAGCTCTGGAAAAACACCTTCAAAACTACAGTTTTTGATCCCTTTGAGAAATTCATGTAGACTTCCCGTCAAGCCATTGAAACTCACATCCAAATGTTTTAAGTTGCAAAAATTTCCGATGGAGGTTGGAATTGTACCTACACTATCATCAACAAAGATAAATAATTATTTTATGAAAAATGGGAAAGTGGCCATAAAGAAATTTTCTTAAAAGTAAGAAATTTTGGTTTCTAAAACAATGATTAGTACTAATAAACCAAATGAGTGGAGAAAATATGAATTTAAAATATGGTTTAAGAAACAAGAGCATTTATGTGGAATAACATGATAATATGTTTTAAAAATTAAAGTTTCCAAACAAATTTTGTTTCAAAAATAATATAATATTTGTAAAAATAATTATTTGTAAAACCCTTGACTTTTATTTTTTTAAATATACATATGGAACAAATTATATAATAATACCTCAGAAACTATTATGGAAAACTTTAAAAAATGTTTATAACCAAAACCCAGAGATTTTACAAAGTTGTAAGCTTTCTCAACCATCAAAGCCAAGGGAAGAGTATACGAGTCGTGCCTAAAATGTTCCTTTTGATGGTTCAATGATATAAGTAATAAATTATTGGAAAGTCGGACACCAATAAAAAACGCTTTTGAAAATAAGGTTTATATCGATGTAATTCTTACATCGTTATGATGTATCATCATCAACAAGGAATAACAAGTAAGCAAGACACATACCAAGAAAGTTATCAGATGTCAAATCCAAAATTCTATCTTCTTCCAAATGCTCCACTTTAGTAGTCGAGAAAGCAACTAATCGAGATTTATGTTCCAAGATAAATCTAAGTGCTGCAAGTTGGGTAGTTCCCCAAGGCCAGGTGAAATTTGCCCATATAAATCGTTAGAACTTAAATCAATGAATGTAATGCTACTAATGTTTAGAAGCCATATTGGGAACTTCGACTGCAAATGGTAGTTACCACCGATGTTTAGGATTGATAGTGAAGTAAAATTGATAGAACTCAGAGATGAAATTGGACCAGAGAGCCAACAATATTGTAGGTGCAACTCCATCAACAATGGAAGCCTGTTTAATGCCTCCATCCACTGAGATCCTACCATTGAAAAGTCCACCTCATCCATCTTGAGTATCTTTAAGGAAACAAAACTAGTCATCCATTCAAGATCCTTCACAAATAATGATTGTTTAAATTCATTAGAAGAAAGATCAAGAAATTGCAAGTTAGAAAGGTTTCCCAAGGTTGGAGGAACTACACCACTGAATCCACCATTTGATAAGTTCAAATAATGTAAATTCTTCAAAGATCCAAAAAAGCTGTGAATTACTTACGCTCAAACGCGGCTGCCACTCAAATCTAAATATCTCAAGGATTTAAGTTTTTAGTAAAGAAGGTCGACCTCCTACTTAAATTCATAAGCCCCATTTCTCATAAAATTTCCTTAAAGGAGATCAGATACAAGCATTAAGATCGATCAAATGATAACGCTTCAGGTTGTTTTCTACAACTAACTTCCCATCGATAAATAATTCTTCTCCCGCTCCATGATGAAAGTTGAGTGCTAGAACCTTTGAGACCACTTTTGAATTCAAAAAGAGCTTCTCGTTCCACTGTTAAGCAATCTCCTTGGAGGGTTTGACCCTGACAAGCTCAATCTTTTGTTGTTAAACCTAAAATGACCAAAAGGAAACCAAGAGCTGAAATTTTCTCTATTTGAAAGCACCTATAAAAAAACAAACAATTAATATTAAGTTTCTATAGAAGAGTCAAAATATTGATGAAATCCGATAAGTAATCAAAATATCAAGATATTGGGTCATAAATAACACATTTACTTTAATCAATCATAAGTTTAATAAGATTAAAGATCTGTTATTTCTCAAAAATAAAAAATAAAAAAGATTAAAGATATGTTACATATTACCTACTTTTACATATCAAGAAAGATGATTGTGATCTTTAAAAACCAATATCAATTTTGCTTGATTGATTGTTATCTATTAAAGTTCATAGAAATCACCCAAAAATAGAATAAAATACAAATAAAAGTTAGAAGCATTAGATAAAGGAAAATGCTAGGGGGGAAATTAAAATATTGATAGAGTAAGATCTTACCAATTATATCTTCTTTGTAGCTGTGCTCTCTCCGTTGGTTGCAAGAGAATATTTATACATGAAAAAGTAGAAACCCCATCAATAATAACGACAACCTTCTTTTCTTTGTTTTTTTTTATAATAATAAAATGATAATCGTTCTCCACCAATCATATTCCAAGAAAGCACTAAATCACAATCTTCACTTTAACCTTCACATTTTCTTATTCATAAAAGGAATATAGTGTTGGAACTTCAAAAACCACCTATATAGCGTTTGAACCTTAGAATTACCTTGTCCATTTAATGATGATTTATTAGTAATCTTATTACAAATTAATTACCTTTCAATAATACTCAATCCATCTCTTTATCTCTACTTAAATAACATATAATACCTCTGACTTATGTTATAGGTCACATTAATGATCTTTAATGCTTCCACATTTTATCTAAATTGTTAGGCAACTCCATAATAGTTATTGATCTTATTTATATTTGACTAAAAAATTAAACATATTTTTAATAAAATTTTGAAAATATAATTTGTAATTGAATCTTATTAATAATGTAATCCTGTTCTAAACTACAATACGTCACTTTAGTTCAAGTTGAGAATGATTATGATAAACATCACTTTAGTACAAATTACCTTTATTTGAAATTTATTACCGATCAGTAATGTTCTTTGTATTAATTATATTTTGAATTAATTGTATATTAATTAACAAATGAAAAAGAAAAAGAAAGAACATTTTATTTCTTTGGAAAACTAAATTCTGCTGCAGTTTGCTTATAATTGTTACCGAGCTCACTCTGCCGTGTGGAAAATTCTTAAATTTTTTTCAGCACTTGTTGACATCTCAAGTCAAAATCATGTTAATTTTTAACCAAACACAAAAGGACTTGACTCACAATTTTGAGTTTAATATAAAATTTTAAAAAAAATGTTTTTAAAAATAATCATCAAACCTTTTATATTTTGAAAATTGTATTTATCGATTATAATTTTAAAAATTAACCTTAAAGCTATATTTATCAATTACAATTTAAAGATTAGTTTTAAAATCGTATTAATTGAATATGATTTTTTTTTTTAAATTGCAGTATCTGCATGCCGCCTTTGAAAACATAAAAGAAAAAAAAGGTTTTATGATTATTTTGAAAACAAAAATAATTAGTACAATGATTATTTTGAAAAAAAATCTACATGTGTATTTAAAAATAAAAGAATTATTCCGATATTAAACTCCACAATCTTTCCTGAAACATCGATTATTGATGAAAACAAATGAATTATGGGTCTTGGTTTTGAAGGGTTGTCGGGCCATGAACCAAGTTGCTTCAAAAAGACAGTATCAAGGGGCTGTTTGTTTGTCAGTTTTAAAACTATTTTTAATAAGAAAAACATTAAAAAAACATGATTTAGTTCCAGTTTTTTTTTTTTTTTTTTCGAAAAACACAAAGAATAAAACAAAATTACTTATACAGCTGAAGTACAACTAGTAATTTAAGGACGATAAACATCCCATCAAATCAAATAACCAGTCTCATAATTATCCATCAATCAATGCACCCCTTTTTGAATTATTTTAAAATAATAAAGTACGTAGAAAGTCGGACTTCAGGGAGACATCAAAAGGCTCCTAAATATTTCTCTTTACTACAATTTAAAATAAAAGAAAAAGAAACCCCAAATTATTTCTTTCAAAATCTCAATTCTTAAGGCAAGTCATCACCGGTTAGTAATACTGAGCTCACTTTCACTGAATTGAAAATTCTTAAATTTTTTTGTATATATTCTGTTTACTATGTCAAGCCAAATCTTATGTAGTCTTATCCGAAACATCGATTATTGATGGAAGCAAATGAATTATGAGGATTATCCTTAAAAATAAAATAAATAAAAATGCTGGGCCTAAAAACGACTTGACCCAAAATGAATGTTGCCCCCAAAATGACGATAAAGAGGTCTTTCACTAATTCCACACAAAGAGCCCTTTAATGCTATCATATCAAGAAAAATCACATTGTTAACTATGTCTTTCAAAGTGATTTTCTAAGGAACAAGACTTAAGCCATTGTCTCTAAAATTTGTGTAAAAAAATAAAAAAAGGAAAAATGCATTCTCCCCCCTAAGTACTTTCATACTTTTTGACTTTGACATTTGTACTTTCTCACTTATTAATGTTTATCCCATGTATTTTAAATATTAAAATTAATATCCTATATTATCGAAAACGTGAAAAGTGACTATAGACAGTTTCACTTTTTTTATATTTATCTAATGAATTTTAAAATATTAAAATTAACTTCTTTCATTTTCGAAAACATGAAAATTGATCTTTTTCACATGTATTTTTAAATTTTTCGTTTTGTTAACTAAATAATTTAGTTATAATATAATAGACTGAAACCTCTCTCCTTTATCCCCTATGTTTTAAATGTTGAAGATTTTACCATAAATTGGCATAATGGATAGTTTAAAATTTTTATTACAGTTCTCAAAATTTAAATAAAAATATACTTTTTATATATAATATATAAATTTAACATATATAAATCATAGTATATATATATATTTTTAAATAAGTGTGAAAATAAATTATTTATCATAATAATTTGAAATTTATTTTTTTATAAATTTATTAAAATGTCTTATCTGAAACATCAATATAATTGATGGAACCAAATGAATTATGAGTCGTGGTCTTGATGAGCTGTAGGTCATGAATCAACTTGCCCGGAAAGAACGGTAAAGGTCTGCACTATTTCCACACAAAGAGCCCTATATCGCTATCATATATCAAGAAAAATGACATTGTTATATGGGTTGTTTGTTTCATGTTTTTTTTTAAAACTGTTTTTTGTTTTAAAAAAATGAGAATAAGAAAAATAAAGAGAATATATTTGATTTCCAATTTTTTTGTTATGTAAAAAACACAAAAAGTTAAAAAAAAAAAAAAAACACTAAAGCTCAAAGTTAAGAATAAGACACGTTTTGCCTCACAAAATTACGCCGAGAATGGGCCAAAATACGAAAATATTATTTTGATGTTTTCTAAAAACTCTATTTAGTATCTTCTATGTTCATTGTGTTTTTTAAAATAAAAAAAAAGATTGGTAGTTGAAATACGTTTTCTTTCGTTTTCCTTGCTTTCAAAACCAAAACAATTTTCAACCAAAAAACAGCTAAAACTCGTAATCAAATGTGCCCCCATAATTTTTAGAGAACACTAAAATGATATTCTTACTATTTTCAAAAACTATTCTCAAAAACATTTTTCAAAAAACAAAGAACTAAATCGATCCTACGTTTCAAATTATATACTAAGACTTATTTGAAACCCATAAAGTGCCAAAAATAAAAAAATACTAAAAAATTATTTTCTCATATTTAATTTACTCATAAAAATATAAGAGAAAAATCAATATATAATCAAAATTTCTCAAAATTTTAGTATATTTTTAAATTTCTACTTCTATATAATATAAAGAAACAAATAAAATGACTCTGAATAAAACATATAAAAATAAATTTATAAGTTTAAACCTATTTTTTATTTTTCTTTAAATCGTTTTTCATTCCATTTTTTCTTTTTATTTTTTTATTTATTTTCTTTCTTTAATACTTTGTCCAAGAAGAAAGACTTAAAAGCTATTATGTATATAATTTGTGTAAAGAAAAAAAAATCTATTATCATGGGTCATGTTATGCCATGTGGATTATAGACTTATATCGTATCTACAATTTTCAAAAACTGCAATAATTTTTTGGTCTATGCTTATCACCGTGTCAAGTCAAAATTCTAGAATTAAACATCAACTTTTGATGGAAACAAATTTAATATAAATGGGTCAATGAAATTAATACACAAATTCATCTCAATGACTTTTAGGTGGAAGTGGAACCAAGTTGCTTGGAAAGAACGGTAGAAGCCTGCAACATTTCTTCAAATTTTGAAGTTATTTAATATTTATATTTATTATATAAAATAAATAAATAAAAGTTTAAAGTATTAAATATAATATGTCAAATTTAACTATTTTTTTTCTTCTATTTTTCCTTTTTATTTTCTTTTCCTTTCTATTTTCCTTCAATTTTATTGGAACTAAAGTAAGCTAAATTTATATGGAACTTTCAAATTTCATGGGATTATACATAATTAATTGAGAAAAATGTAATAACACACCTTCTATGCCCTTTTATTATTGTGTTTTTATTTCCATTTGTATGCATTTCATAAAATCTTTGATAAACTCATAACCTTTGAACTTTATGGGAGTTAGAACAAGTTAATTTAGTAAAAATTAATTTTTTTTTAACCTATCATATTTTCTTAAGACAATTTTGTTTCAATAACAACGAATTTTTTTGCCGATTCATGAATTCGAAATATTTTTTTGCAAGCTGACTTTTGTAAAAAGAAAAGCTTAAAAAAAAATAAATGATATGTGGCAGCAGGAGGGTAATGACTTTTTTCAGTCATATCAACATACTGCGCTTTTATCAATTACACAGACTCTAGAATTATTTCGCATTCACTACTGTGGTTTCCAAGTAAATCTAATGTTTTTTCTTTGTTTTGTGTATTTCATTACTGTGTCATTGATTTCAACATTTTTCTTTTATAATCTTGTAATGAAAAAAGTCACTTGTTGCTCCTTTTTATTTTCAATATTAAAATTTAATAATCAAATCTAAATTTTTACATAATTAAACTAAGTCTATTTTTATAATTTTTACTTGACCTTTGTTTTAGAAACTAACTTAATGTAATAAATTTTGAATTGAAAGCTGTTAAACTTTTGCAGATAAATGTTTAACAAAAACACAAGAGAAACTAAACTGAAGATGATTTTCATTATTCTAAGTGTTGTTGAATTACATAAGAAGAGTGCAATATATAGAGAGCTGAGAAAGAAGATGATCAGTTAGATCAGCTAGAGAAGTTAGGTAGTTACAACCGTAAGAGGCTATGTTTGGCTATCATGAATAAATAATGAATTTACCATAAATTTTAACTACTATTGTGACAAATTCTAAATTAAGAAAGAAATGAATTTTCTTGATCCTTAATTTTATTTTATTTTGAATTCACAAATTGGTCGTCTCTGTTCGCTTTAGATATAATTTCTAAAGGTTCGTGTTTTTCTGAAGTTTCAACAACTAGTTCTTGATAAATATGATTAATTTCATTTCAAAGCTTGCAACCATACTACAAATGAGCATATAGAGATATAATTACAAACAAAATCATCATCATCACCTATGATTTTGCCAATTTCGCTTCTTCTCCTTCTCAACTATAATATTTTATCAACAATTTTACCTACCAACCTGAAATAGGCCTCACACCGATTGCAATTTAAAGGTTAATTTTAAAACCAGGATGGCTGGGATCGCTATTTTGGCGCACTTTCAAACCGCATTCACGACGCTGCTTTTAAGATTAATTTTTAAAAACCACAGTCGGTTAATGCGGATTTCAGAACACAAAAAGATTATTTTTGTGGTTATTTTGAAAATAAAAAGATTTTTGGTGATTATTTTGAAAAAAAAAAAAAGTTTTCATGTGTATTTAAAAAAAAAAAAAATTTTGACATTAAACTCCATAATCTTCTTTGAAGCATCATGATGGAAACAAATGATTTATGGGTCTTGGTCTTGATGCGTTGTCGGCCATGAACCAAGTTGCTTCAGAAAGATGGTAAAGGTCTACGCAATTTTCTCAATATGAATTAATATCATATATGAAGAAAAAGAAGCTTACTCCATTGTCCTATTAAATTAGCTTTGAATAAGATGTGTGGAAATTTAATGACATTATTTTCATGGTTTATTGAATTCAAAGTCTATGCCAGGTCTACTAAGGCAGCTTAATCGAAGCCAACCATTTGTAATATATCTTATGTTATATCTTTTTATTTTAATTTATCGAGAAAATTGTGCATTCATTTGACTTTGACTCCATGTTTTGGCCATTTATAATTGCCTATCTTAAAAAGTATATGGCTAAGGTCTTGTTTGTTTAAAGTTTTTTGAAAATTGTATTTTTTTTTTGAAAAATGTGCTGAAACACGCTTAGTCTCATTTTTATTTTATTTTTTTCTAAAAACACAAAAAAATACTAAATTTATAACAATAACATTTTTCAAATAACAATAATAGCTTTTTTTCCTCTATATTTTTAAAAAATGGAACAAAACATAACCTAAAAATCAAGATCATGTCAACAAATAAATTTTAGCAAACCACACCATGATATACAAAAATTTTGTATTTATCATATTAGTTTTATTTATTTAATGAAGTTTTAATTCATTTTGTATTTACCATTTCTTATGTGCATTAGATGACTTGTGCATATCTAATTTGTAACTTTAGGCAACCCAATTGAGGTTATAGTGCTCTGCCTTCTTATTGGAGAGATGATTAATTTTGGTTATCAAGAGGAGTTTTTTATAGTTTGTACATGATCTCTAAGGTTACACACCAAATTTAACCTATGGTGAGTTATGATTTAAGGTTATCAAGTAGTCATAATTTCACCAAATAACTTCATTGTGTTATTTTTCAATATTTAGAGAATATTGATTTTGTGTTAAAGTTGTTAATATCTTTGATCTATGATTGGGAATAAATCAAGCTCCCAATGAATTAGGTCACTTTTGATGGTAGTTAATAGCAATAGGTATTTTCATATCATGATATCCCTTGGATTGAGATCACGTATCCTCTTGTTGGCATCAGCTATCCTACTCATATAACAGAGTAAATTAAAAAGGAGAAAGTTCATAGAAACAAAAAAAGGGAAATACAATGTCTGAATGTTTAGTCATAATCAAGCTTAATTAGTATCAAACTCTCAAGTATTAGTGAGGGATTATTTTCTTAACTTATCAATAATTTGGGGGTAACTTAGTTGGTTTGGTCTTGAAATTGCTCTTTAATAATCAATTAATTTGAGATCTCTTAGGATCATTGAAGGATTTATCCTTGCTCCAACATATTACCTACAGTTTCCACTTTCCAGGAAGGGCCCAAAAACCTCCTTTTTCCATGAATTGCTAGACATAGAAACTCGAGTTTGAGATCTCCTGTAAGCCCTCTCACCCTTGTAATACTTGAGTTCGACCGACGAGATAAATTTACTCATTTACTTTTATATAAGTTTTTTTAATAATTATTATTTTGTAAGACCTTATAAAATTCCCAATTTCGAAAAATGGAAATCGTAATTTAGCCAAACCTTAAAATTTTTCTTAGATCTTTACGAATAACGATTTTACTGGTCGACCGTCTCAAATCTAACGAACACGTCGACTCTCACCCTCGAGATAGTTTTAATCTGCATCGCCAAGCATCGGTCGCCAATGTGAAAACGACATGTACAATGGAAGCTCACCTGTAATTACGACTACGCAAGATACGTCAGAATAGAGAGAACGACTGAATCTGACGCTTTGGTGATCACACGTGTCAAAATCTGTATATAATAAACGATAATATTGAATTTGTTTAAACGAGCACAGACAAAAATCACGACAATGGTCACCTTCCAAATGTAAAGAACAAAACGTGCAGGATAAAGAGTTGCATGTGTCTTACTTTCGAGGTTTTGTAGAGCCAGGGCTTTTGCGACTCTATCTCTGCGCTTCTCGCGATCCAATCGTCTAATCTGGTCAGACAAGAATAAAGTCAACACGCGAAATGGTACCTACGCGCAGCCTCCGACGGCGAGCTTCAACAACCCGCGCGTATGATTTTATCCTACTTGCTTTACTCGATTTAAAAGCTATTGATAATTCACGGGCTGGAGCCGATCCAACAAGCCATCGATCCCAAATCTTAAACTAAGCTGTTTAATTTACGAAACCCATTTGCATATTCCTGATTGTCCACTTCGACCGCTCGGGGTTGTTAATGGCACTTAGGAAATAAATTGTATTGTGTTAGGGATGAATGAAAATGGCTATGAATTCGTCCAATGGCTGAATCGATATTGGGAAATTGGTCAGGAATGCGAATCAAGGGTTTTACTATTCTATCATTGTTTCACGTAAATAATTTTTTGCTAGATAACGTTATTTTTGGCCGAAAGAATTCAAATCGACCGCCAGGATTGTTAATTAAATTAATTTTTGTTAAATTTTTACGAATTGACGGGTGAATATGAGTAAATATGTTTATGTGTGCTTTAATTATGTTAATACAATGAGCGTGAATGATATTAGCATGAATGAGGCACTGACATCACGATTCCATACGCATCAGACCTTGTAATACAGAGTCATGGTGCAATGTATAAGGTTTTCGGCAGGTTCGCTTCCTTATGGGTCGACTAATAATAATAATTATCAAGTGTGTCCAAGATAATATCTAAGGGTTGTCCATAAAATATCAATCGTCAAAGCTCACCCAATCGATATATTACATCTGAGGGTCGCCTACTCAAATAGATTCATTCTCGAGTCATCCACTACTTATATCTGAGGGTTGTCCACAGCTTAAAACAAATACCTTTCGGTTTTCAAAATAACGCTTCCCATACATGGCTTCTAGGCAAGGTGCGAGAATGTTATGACTTGATACTCGTCATTATTTGTGACATTCAAGTAGTGATCACGATTCATTGAATGCCAGATTACATGCGATCATCAGACATGCACTTTTTACTGAGTAAACCATTTGAAAGCGATTCCACTCATCGGCATTAAACACCCTGCCGAGGGAATTCATTATTTCAAGTGATATGAGTGCCTTCCTGAGGAGACTACTTCATCATAAAGGGCCGCTTAAATATTTTAGTCAGGCTTTGGCATTATGTATTACGTATTAGAATATTTCAAACTTTTAATATATGTCAGAGTAAGAGTAATTTATTAATTCCTTTAACTATTGCATATAGTCGTATATATTGATGAGTATCGCTATGACAGCCTCTGCCGTCGCTTTTACTCACAAGTATGTCTTAAGGAGCGTCGATCGGGGATTAAATAGTAATTCCCGCAGCCCCGCATGCAGTTGAGACTCCGCCGATTTTCGTGAATAGTGTCGGCCATTCGATATTTACGAAGATCGCGGCCGACGGCCATTAACTGACTGGACGCCACATATTTTATTTTTCTTACGGAATATGCTTGTACCTTAAGTTACTATTACCAAGTTTATACGAACACTTTTGATGTAATCTACCCCTTTGAACTAAGTTCCATGTAATGACCTCTCGCAATTTCCCATTTGCTTGTATCGATAATGATAACAAGCTTTATTCGAATAAACCTTATTCACAATCTTGACTTAAACATCAACTTTTGATGGAAACAAATTTAATATACATGAGTCCATGAAATTAATACACAAATTCAACTTGATGACTTTTAGGTCATTAGGAACCAAGAGACGTAGAAGTCTATCGCATTTCCTCAAAATTTTAAGTTATTTAATATTTACATTTATCATATAAAATAAACAAATAAGTTTAAAGTAATAAAATATAAATGTTTAGATTTGAATCTTTAATTTTATTTTTCCATTTTTCCTTTTTCTTTCATTTTCTCTCTCTATTTTTTTTCCTTTACATTTTTCCTCAAATTTTATTGAAATTAAACGTAAGCTAAATTTCTATGGAACTTTCAAATTTCATGGGATTAAGGGGGCTTAATTTAATTGAGAAATTGTAGCAATACATCTTCTACGCCCTTTTATTATAATGTGTTTTATTTCATTCTACATTTCATAAAATCTTTGATAAACTCATAAACTTTGAACTTGCTGAGTAAGAAACAGTCTTCATGAAATTTGTATTGGCCTATTTGTTAAATTTTTATGTCTCTGTTTCCAAAGTCAATAATTCAGCACGCTTTGTTTTAAAATGTGTGTGCCTATACGCAGGCTGACATGCCACCTCAATATAGTGAAAAGTAAGATCTATCGTTTCTCACGCGAATCAATACTAAACACAACTAGAACGGTCTTATCTTTATCTTACTATGGAATGAGGTGAGATGAGAATAAAAACAACTAATAAAATAAAATCCTAAGCTAACATGCAAGGATATGAAATAAAGTGGAAAACTCTAGGGGTATAGATTTTATTTAGCTAATCATTATGCATTAGGGTCTAATTTTAGATCTCAATTAACATTCAATTACTATTAATGGTAAGTCTCATTACTGCACGTGAATATCCCTCAAAATCACAATCACTACTATGTACCTAAAAATAATGATACTCCTAATTTATTGACGTTTTTAAAAGCGGTCATTGATTCTACTATAATATTAGATTCAATAAGACTTATTGTGAACTCGAGACGCTCAAATCCAAAGGTCTACCACTACCCATTAACCCGCAATCTACATGCCTCATGTCACAGTGCACGATATCAAGAAACCACTTCGGGGTCACACATCCTACTCATAAAACGTACATTTTATACAAACGATTTATTACAATCAGATTTAATTACACTTATACAACCGTATCTCTTGTCTGTGACTTACAAAACAGATGGTGCTGGTCTTACTGCTTTCACGCCTTGGATGCTGTCCTAGGATCCTGAGCCCGTCTTCTGCAGACTCCAAAATTATCTCACGACGCCTTGCTGTGCCTCCAAGAGCGGATTTCCCACCAAGCATCTCACCTGGGTTGCAATCAATTACACATTAACATTCAACACATGCCAATATACTTACTCACAAAGATATATTAACAAAATTAAACTCTGTTACATCACGTTATTCAGCTATAACACAACAAAACTTGAAATTATTAATGGCTATGGCATAATCCATGGCTCATTCTCTGCATCAAACTATTAATTCCTACAATAATAATGCTATTTTCTGCTTTAAGAATAACATAACACCACGCAAACGCTTAAAATCCAAACAAATCTTCGCGACTGTCCAAAACACTCTAGGATTTCACCCGCCCAAAAGCTTTTAACCGAAACTAAACAACATCCGCTGCGCCCAACAAATCCCCAATCCATTACATAACCCTAAGAAAAAGGTTAAGAGAGGAGAACCCCTCACCTTTCCTGGAGTTTGTCAAACTCCCCAAACCCGGGGTAACCACGCCAGAAGCCCCCACGCATAATCTGTCTTTCGTCTGGCCAATCTATCTGATCGCCGGAATTTTGCAGGTGCTGAGCCTCCCTCTCTCTAAAAACCCTCTTCCTCACTCTCCCTTTCCTACGGCCTCCCCTCTCTCCTTCCTCCTCCCAACTGACTCAAGACTGCACGTTATGAAAAGTCCTCTCATCGCTACACGTCCATTTCCTCATCTGGACACCTTTGATTACCTTATCCCATCCATCTACCTCGAGATATCCCACCAAGATCACGCCATGTGGCTCACAAGTTTCGAGCCCCCACTTGACCTCGAGCCGATCTGGCTACTGACACGTAAGACCTCTCGGGGTCACACAAACGCCGCCGTTCGTCTCACATCTCTCTACTGAAACGTGAAATTCGACCGCTCCCACCAAAGAATTCGATGCCAGAATGCAGATTTCATGAGACGATTCCAGAACCTGCCAGTCTGTTTCTATTATCCGAGATCTAAAATTCCTGATTGACCGAATTATCATTTCTACTTCTTTTGCAGTAACTTGATTTTCCGTGCCTCACTGTAAACGTCATTATCCGCAATATTTTTCTATTTATAGATAAAAAATTTAAAGGTATAATTAGGTTAATCAATATGGTTATTAAATGATTTCAAAAAAAAAAAGATTATTAAATTGTTAATTTAAATTAGATTCATGTTATCTGGACTAAGCCAAAAACTACCTATTTTTTGACTAGGTTATATAGATCGATATGAATTTTATCAAAATCTAATAATCTATCAAATGCAAATTAAGTTTGAGTTTAGGATTTCTTAATCAGTCCCCACCCAACCCAAATCTCCCCTAACATGTGGGCCAATATCTCCCCTTCAAATTTCATCTTGGGTTCATATGAGACTTTTGGGTCAGACTTTTGGGCCACCCAACCCATCATTGGGCCAAATTCCAGTTAGCCCAACCCAATATAAAATCGAAAGGCCCAAACCCGGCCCAAATATCAGGACAATCTCTATTCGTTCATGACACCATTTGCTTACCTTCGATTTAGAGTTCCCACCATTCATTGCCGCCTCCGATGTGCAATGAAGTTAAATTTGACAATGCAAAAAGAAGCCCTCCAGAAAATGCATTCGACCGCAACTTAAGAATTCTTAGATATGAAAAAGCAGTTGGGATCCATGCTGGTAAATCACCTGACAATTTGTTTTTCTGAGATCAAGGATTTCCAAACGTGACAAGTTTTGGAATTAAACCTAAGTTAAATTTCTATGGAACTTTCAAATTTCATGGATTATACATAATTATTTGAGAGAATTGTAATAACATATCTTCTATGCCCTTTTATTAATGTGTGTTTTTATTTCATTTATATGCATTTCATAATATCTTTTGATAAATCCTGAAATTTAGATGAGCTTTCAGGAAATTTAGATGGTCCATTTCCTTGTTAAAAATTTACGCTCTTTTCCAAAGCCGATCGATTCAAAGACGCTTCCTATGTCACATATAAATTTTTCTTAGATGAGTTTCGTGGACTCACTCTTTTCCTGGGAAATTGACAAGCTTATAGAAAATTCTTAAGATGTTTAATTTCCTCTCAATTTCTAAAAGGACTTTATTTTATTTTGACTTCACAAGCTGCCAAGAAACAAATTGTATTCAGCATTGTTTTAAGTGTAACTAGCTGGTCAAATTGGTCATCTTTGCTCGCTTTAGGCACCAATTAGGTTTGGTAAACTTGTCTTCAGGCACTTTTCAATAAGCATAAAACGGAGTACTTGTCTTTGAATAAGATTCAAGGTTCATGTTCTTCTAAATTTTTAACTACTAGTTCTTTTTAAATATGATTAATTTCATTTAAACATATAGAATTACAAACAAAACCATAACCATCATTTATGGTTTCTACCGACTGTGCTTCTTCATCTTTTCAGCCATGTACAATGATTTGTCAACAATTTTATCTACCAAATTGAAATATGCCACACACCAAGGCTTCTTGATTACTAAAACAAAAAATGGACCTAAAATGCCCACTGCAAAGCCTAATCCGATGCTCAAATAGAACCACTTATCAATGAATCCATCATCATTTTCATCATCCTCAACGCTGCCTGCCCTTTGTCCTTTCCCTGATCTAAATCATCACTGCAATATAAATGGATATTCACAAAGTTGAGGGTTTCCACCAAATGCGAATGCATTAAAAGTTGTCATTTGTCCTGTGGAGGGGATCTTGCCAGAGAAGTTGTTGTTTGATAGATCCAAATAGCTCAAAAATGTTAATAAAGACATGCTCGGGCTGAACATACCGTAGATATCATGCATGATAGACTCGGCGAGATCAATTTCAGAATCATCGAGGCCTGTGGAATCTGCCATTAATGTGGTTTCTGACAAGCTGAGAAATATCAAACCATGTAATTTTGTTATTTCTTCGGGAAACTCTCCAATGAAGTTATTGTTGGATAAATCTATACCGATAACCGAGATAAAGAACTTACCATATTCAAGATCTCGCCTTTGCTTCACGATCAATTTGTCCGTGATCAAGTACCTTCTTCATCGTGTACATACACAGATGGATGCTTATGTTTGTGTCTTATAATATGCTTATCAGACATTGCCATAAGATCACCCAAAGTGGAGGGAATGCTACCACTCAAATTGTTTTCAGCGAGATCTAAGATTTGCAATGAAGTTAAATTTGACAACCCAAAAAAAAGCCCTCCAGCTCCAGAAAATGCATTCGACCTCAACTTAAGAATTATGAGGGATGAAAATGCAGTTCCACTCCATGATGGAATATCACCTGAGAGCTTGTTATAACTGAGATCAAGGATTTCCAAACTTGACAGGTTTTGGAAAGATAAAGGAAGTTCCCCTGAAAGCATGTTCTTGTTTAGGTGAAGCACGTGAAGCCAATTCAATTGAGCAAAAGAATTTGGAATAGCCCCGGATAAATTGTTCTGTCCAAGGTTTAAAGTGAATAGGCTAGAGCAATTGCTTATGGAAGAAGGCTAAATGCTTCCCACAAACTATTACTCGAAAGATCAATCATTTTAAGATTGCTCATATATCCTATAGACTTGGGGATGTTTCCTGTTATTTGATTGTCTGAAAGATAAAGGAATTCCAAATCTAGGTTGGATTCACTCTATGTCAGGATAGAGCTGTATAATGTATTGTTTGATAGATCGGTGCAAGCGATACCATCGCTTCGGGAGCACCGGACTTTAAAGAGGTTGGAGCTAAAGTCAATAGATACCAAAGAGGCCTGGTATTTAACTGCTTCTCGGGGTAACCAAAGAGGACTCCTAATCGATCGACGAAAGAATTAAACTCTCTAACCCAATAGATATATTCCACAACCAATTGGGCATGGAACCTGAGATGCTAGCATTTGACAGATTGAGATCGAATAGGTTCTTTTGAAACTTGAGCCAAGATGGAAATGAAGGACCTAAATTGCATGAAGCCATATTCAGATCACGAAGTTGGAATGGGGGATCCAGAGGAACTAACATTCAAAACAAGACCCGAATTTCCTTCCATATGCAACATCTAACTTACTTAACTTTGAAAATGTTGTTCGTGAAGAATTCCAAATGCCAAGTGATTCCAAGAAACATCCAACTCAACCAATTCAGAAAGTTGTCCAAAACTAACTGGGAGACTCCCATTCAGCTCATTTTGTGCAAGCCACATACGCTCCAAGTTTTGGAATGTCCCGAAAGAAGCAGGGATAGTGCCTTGAAACTTGTTGTCTTCTAGATCGAGAAAAGTAAGTTTTCCAAATGACTAACCACGTGCAATCCTGAGTTTATTAAAAGACAAGGGCAATTCCCCGCCTCCAGAAACACCTTCAATCGGCAGCTTTTATCTCTTGAGAAATTCGTAGATTCTCCTGCCAAGCCATATTGCACAAAGCATATCCAAATATTTTAAGTTGCAAAATTTCCAATGGAGGTCGGAATTGTACCTACAAATATCATCAACAAAATTAAATAATTATTTGCGAAAAATGGGAAAGTGTTCGAAGCAAATAAATTTTAAGAAAAAGTAAGAAATTTTAGCTTCTAAACCAATGATTAGCAATAAACCAAATGAGTGGAGAAAAGATAATTTAAAATATTGTTTAAGAATGCTACATTTATGTGGAAATAACATGATAATATGGTTTTAAAATTTCAAAGTTTCCAAAACAAATTTTGTTTCAAAATAATATAATATTTGTAAAATAATTATTAGAAAAACTGTAATTTTATTTTTTTAAAATATACACATGGAACAAATTATATAATAATACCTGTAAAACTATTATGGAAAACTTTAAAAAATAATTTTAAAAAATGTTTACAACCAAAACCTAGATTTTGCAGTGTAAGCTTTCAAATCCATCAAAAGCCAAGGAAGAGCATATGAATCGCAAAGCCTAAAATGTTCCTTTGATGGTTCAATGATATAAGTAATAAATTATTGGAATGTCGGAATAATTTAATAAAAACGTTTTTGAAAAATAAGGGTTATAAAGAAATAACCCTACATTGTTTTGATCTATCATCATCGACAAGGAATAACAAGTAAGCAAGAAATATACCAAGAAAGTTATTGTATCTCAAATCCAAAAATTCTATCTTCTTCCAGCTTCCACTTAGTAGTTGAGAGCAACTACCTGTGAGATTTGTGTTCAAAGATAAATCTAAGTGATGCAAGTTGGGTAGTTCTCCAAGGCCAGGTGAAATTTGCCCATATAAATCGTTACAACTTAAATCGATGAATGTAATGCTACTAATGTTTCGGAGCCATATTGGGAACTTCGATTGAAAATAGTTACCACCAACATTTGTGATAGATATAGTGAAGCAAATTGATGAGCTCTGTAGATGAAATTGGACGAGCCCACAATATTGTAGGTGCAACTCCGTCAACAATGGAAGCCTGTTTAATACCTCCATCCACTGAGATCCTACCACTGAAAAGTCCACCTCATCCATCTTAAGTATCTTTAAGGAAACAAAACTAGTCATCCAATCAAGATCCTCCACAAATAATGATTGTGTAAATTCATTAGAAGAAAGATCAAGAGATTGGGTAAGTTAGAAAGGTTTCCCAAGGTCGAGGAACTACACCTAATTAACTACCCATTTGATAAGTTCAAATAATGTAAATTCTTCAAAGATCCGAAAAATCAGAATTACGATGCCCTCAACGGTTACTCAAATCTAAATATATCGTATGATTTGAGTTCTAGTAAAGAAGGTTGGATCTCCCACTTAAATTCATCGCCTCCATTTCTATAAATTTCGTGCGAGATCAGGATACGTTACTAAGATTGATTGAAATTACAACGCTTGTGTTGTTTCACAACTAATCCCCTCCTATCGACAACACCACTCCCGTCCGCATGAAAGTCGGGTGTTAGGAACCTTGAGACCATTTCCTTTTTGAAGTCAAGAAGAGCTTCCTCGTTCAACTATTAAGCAATCTCCTGAGGGCTTACCGACAAGCTAGATCTTTGTTGTTAAACATAAAATGACCAAAAGGTTCAAGGGCTGAAATTTTCTTCCCATCTAAAAACACCTATAAAACAAATAATTAATATTAAGTTTCTATAGTATAATCAAATATTAATGATGGAAATTCAATTAGTAATCAAAATATCAAGATATTGATCATAATAACACATTTACTTTAATCAATCATGTTGAATAAGATTAAAGATATGTTATTTCTCAAAAAAATAAAAATAAAAAGATTAAAGATATGTTCACATTACCTACTTTTACATATCAAGAAAGATAATTGTGATCTTTAAACCAATATCAATTTTGCTTGATTGATTGTTATCTATTAAAACTATAGAAATCACCCAAAAATAGAATAAAATACAAATAAAAGTTAGAAGCATTAGATAAAGGAAAATGCTAGGGGAAATTGGGCATTATTGATGGAGTAAAATCTTACCTATTATATCTTCTTTGTAGCTGTGCTCTCTCCGTTGGTTGCAAGAGAATATTTATACACGAAGTTAGAATCCGATCAATAATAATCGACAACCTTCTTTTCTTTGTTTTTTTATAATAATAAAAATGATAATCGCTCTTCGCTAATCATACTCCAAGAAAGCACTAAATCACACCACTTTTAACCTTCACATTTTCATTCATAAGAGGAATATAGTGTTGGAACTTCAAAAACCACCTATCATGCAACATATTACCCAACATATTACCTACAGTTTCCACTTTTCAGGAAGGGCCCAAAACCTCTTTTTCCTTTATTGACAGAATTTGTAAAAAAAAAAACAAAAAAAAAACTTTTTCTATGAATTGCTACACATAGAAACTCGAGTTTAAGATCTCTTATAAGCCCCTCCTCACCCCTTGTAATACTTCTGAGTCTAACTCTAAGAGATAAATTTACTCATTTACTTTTATATAAGCTTATTTTAATAATTTTATTTATTTTGTTACGGAATATGCTTGTACCTTTGCTACTATTACCGAATCTCTTATACGAACGCTTTGATGTAATCTTACCCCCTTTGAACTAAGTTCCATGTAATGACCCTCTCAAGCAATTTCCTGGCTTTGCTTGTATCGATAATGATAACAAGCTTTATTCGAATAAACCTTATTCACAATCTTGACTTAAACATCAACTTTTGATGGAAACAAATTTAATATACATGAGTCCATGAAATTAATACACAAATTCATCTTGATGACTTCTAGGTTATTAGGAACCAAGTTGCTTGGAAAAGACGTAGAAGTGTGCAACATTTCCTCAAAATTTTAAGTTATTTAATATTTACATTTATCATATAAAATAAATGAAATAAGTTTAAAGTAATAAATTTAATGTCGGATTTAGCTTTAATTTTATTTTTCTCCTTTTTTCCTTTTTCTTCCATTTTCTCTCTCTATTTTTTTTCCTCCACATTTTTCCTCAAATTTTATTGAAATTAAACGTAAGCTAAATTTCTATGGAACTTTCAAATTTCATGGGATTCTATAGAATTAATTGAGAAAATTGTAATAATACATCTTCTACGCTTTATTAATGTGTTTTATTTCCATTTATATGTACTTTACAAATCTTGATAAACTCGTAAACTTTGGAACTTTGCTGTATTAAAATGAGTTTCTTCAGAAATTTACGGTCTATTTGTTAGAAATTTTGATGCTTTTCCAAAGTCAATTAATCTGAAAGACGCGAGAGGGAGTAAAATTTATGTGATATATAAAATGCGCTACTTATACGCGTGCTCTTATTACGTCACCTCAAATAAAAGATAAGGAAAGTAAAGCATTATTCTACTTAATCATTAAATACCAAAAATTAGAATTATTCTATCTTTTATTTAATATGAATGAGATGAGATGATAATAAAAGCAACTAATAAATAAAATCCTAAGCTAACATGCTAGGATACTTAAATAAAGTCAACACCCTTCAAGGCTTAGATTTTATTTACCGAATCATTATGCATTAGGTCCAATTTATAGAAACCACGGTCGAAGAATACAAATTTCAGAACACAAAAATATTATTTTGGTGGTTATTCTAAAATTAAAAAGATTTTTGGTGATTATTTTGAAAAATGTTTTCATGTGTATTTAAAAATGAATTATTTTGACATTAAACTCCATAATCTTCTTTGAAGCATCATGATGGAAACAAATGAATTATGGGTCTTGGTCATGATGTGTTGTCGGCCATGAACCAAGTTGCTTCAGAAAGATTGTAAAGGTCTACGGAATTTTCTCAATATGAATTAATATCATATATGAAGAAAAAGAAGCTTACTCCATTGTCCTATTAAATTAGCTTTGAATAAGATGTGTGGAAACTTAATGACATTATTTTCATGGTTTATTGAATTCAAAGTCTATGCCAGGTCTACCAAGGCAGCCAATTTGTGTTAACTTATTTGTAATATATCTTCTGTCATATCTTGTTTTATCAAGAAATTTGTGCATTCACGACTTTGACTCATGTTTGGGCTTTTCATTTATAATTGGTTTATCTTAAAAAGTATATGGCTAAGGTCTTGTTTGTTTAAAGTTTTTCAAAATCAGATTTTTTTTTTTAAAAAAATGAAACACGTTTTCAGCCTCCCAATTTTATTTTTAGAGCGAGCCCAAAAGGTGTAAACATAAAATACTACCCGGGAGCACACAAGCGATAATAATATATCGTTTTTCAGATTTTCAAAAAAATGGAACAAACATAACTCTAAAAAATCAAGATCATGTCAATAAATAAATTTTAGCAAACCAACCATGATATACAAAATTTTTGTATTTATCATATTAGTTTTATTTCTTTAATGAAGTTTTAATTCATTTTGTATTTACCATTTCTTATGTGCATTAGATGACTTGTTCATATCTAATTCTCAACTTTAGGCAACCCAGTTGAGATTATAGTGCTTTGCCTCCTTATTGGAGAGATGATTAGTTTTAGTTATCAAGAGGAGTTTTTTATAGTGTGTACACGATCTCTAAGGTTACACATCAAATTTAAACTATGGTGAGTTATGATTTAAGGTTATCAAGTAGTCATAATTTCACCAAACAACTTCATTGTGTTATTTTTCAATATTTAGAGAATATTGACTTTTAATAACTTTGATCTATGATTGGGAATATATCAAGCTAGTCATATTTTCCCAATGAATTAGGTCACTTTTGATGGTAGTTAATAGCAATAGGTATTTTCATACCATGATATCCCTTGGATTGAGATCACGTATCCTTTTGCTGGCATCCGCGATCCTATGTAAATTAAAAAGGAGAAAGTTCATAGAAAAAAAAAAGAAGGAAAAACAACGTCTGAATGTTTAGTCATAATCAAGCTTAATTAGTATCAAACTCTCAAGTATTAGTGAGGGATTATTTTCTTAACTTATTAATCATTCAAATTCTAGTTGGTTTGATCCAGAAACGTTCTTTGGCTAGACCAATTTATCGAAACCTTAGGTCCATTGGTTGATGTCTGTCCCCATTTTAAACACAACAAATGAGCCAAAATAAAAATCAGAGATGCAAAATGGTAATTGATTCAATTTACAAACAATGGAAAGCTAAGTCAGTGCAATGTTGTTGTTTTCTGGATCTGCCGAGATTGTCGGATAGTGTTGTGTCGCCTTTTAAGGAAAAAAAGAAACCGTATTATTGAGTGAAAGTAAATAAAACATTGGGGGTTGTATTATATGGATTTTGAAGAGGTGAGAGAGAGAGAAAGAATACGTAAGTGAAATTTCAAGTGCTTTACCCAACGCTTTAAAAATCTGACCGATCATCGAACTCCGAATACATTCCGCTCACTGCTTCACCAATCGAACTGTGGCATTTAACCGCTGGCCAACCTGGGCGACGCCATAAATATATAATTTATATTTTTAAAAAATAATAAAATTTGTTATTGTTATAGAATTACACAAGTTGTGGGTTAGCCTAGTGGATTCAGCAAGTTACCATCAATGGATCATGGGTTTGATCCTCTTTTGCTGCCTTAAAAACTCTTTCTTTTTTCTATTGAAACATCCTATCTTGTTCCACATCGGACAAGAATAAAGATGTACAAGCCTTTATAAGACTTGCTCACTTTTCTATTAGTCACAGGCGCGTGGGCTGGACCATGTGTGGGGTTAAGATGCATTGAATGCTGGACAGTTTGCTGTCCCCTTCCTTTAATGGAGTAGATTTTGAACGGTTCGGAGCCCAACCAAACCGCCCGGTTCCCGCTGGGCTTCACGGCTCAACTCGCTTAGCTTAATTTCGGGCTCAGCTGCCTTAACCAATCCATCCGTGGGCTTCAGTTCTTCAACTGGACTAAAAACATACTAAGAAGTTGACGGTTCAATCGATCGACTGCCGATCTCGATTCTGCTAAAAACATTGGTTTTACCCCATTGATCGGATTCACTTTTGAAAATGAATTGTAGTCTTGAGCCTAAGAAGAAAGCACGTTCCAATAATCATAAAAGAACTATCGGAAACTTGTGTTTTACCCCATTTGATTTGAAAATAATTGTAAAAAAATCATAAAAAATGCAAAATACATGATTGGATTTCATATAATATAATTATGTTTTAAATATGATAATACTTAAATACTACCTAATAAATTATAGATGCTACTTTGATGTTATTGATTATTATAATACCTACAACTATTAAGATAATATATATATACTATCATACCTGAATCACAATAATTTTCTATAAAATCAGCAAAACTCAAGTGTTGCATTCTTACGCTATTTATAATTATTGACTTACACAAGTTTCTTAAGAACTATTTTAGGATCTTTCTAAATCGATATTGGACCACAAGAAAACATCCAAATGGCGAGACGGGCGAAGAAAACCATCATTTAATTGAGAAGAAACAAGGAGAATAGAAGAGAACACAACATGGTTTCAAGTGAAGTTTTCTTCAATTACAATATATAATAAGCTTTAACTATTGAATCCTATTGTGTCAGAAGAGTAATAAATCCTTCAATAGCCGCCCAAAAACATCAAAATTACACACCCCATGAGAAAAATCAGATGAAATCGCATGCCTCATCCTTAAAACCCCCTTCAAATAATAACAATAAAAAATAAAATAAAAAACTAAGGAAAATAGTCTAAATACCCTATGTTACATATCGATGGCTTTCATAATAAAGGGCACAGAAGTTTTACTAGAATACAACATTCCTCACAAGCTCAAATCTAGTGGAAGAACTTGAGCCATCAGCCATATTTGATCAACCCAGATGCCCTTCACTACCTTCTGAATCTATGATATTGAACTCCTTGGCTCTTCAGCTATAATCATCAGAGCCTGAAAGTTTGGAAAGGGGTACGGTTTCTGCAAAAAAGAAAATTGTAAATGAGGAAAAGAATCCTAATTATCAGCTTGTCGGCCTTCCTTCCTGCCTCGCAACCTATTGAGTTGTTTCTGTTGTCCATATGATCCTCCCAAGTTCTCTCCATTGTCGAGACGAGTCACGATTCTGAGAGGGTGGGCTTCTGTGTTGAAAACCCACTCATCTAATGAAATGACTGAAGATGGTGAGAAGAGAAGATAGAGATATTTATGTCTCAAGTGAGGAAGAAGCTCTGGGGCATCATATTGGTCTTTGACGCCTTGTATTTACCTGTGAATGAATATCCAGAACCAGCAGAGTAAGAAAAGAAAGGTATGACAAAAGAAAATGATAATTGGCAGCTTTCGATAGAAAGATTGCGAAATTTAAAAAACGCCATGAACGTGATTTTCTCAATGCTGATTACAAGGCGGAAAATATAAAAAAATCAAATAAAATCAAAATTTTTACATATTTTTAGATTTCTTATTAGTCCTCAGATAATGAAGCAGAACAAATAAAATGTAGCTAAATAAACACAAATAGAATTAATTTGGCTAAGTTTAAATCCACTTTTTATTTTTCTCCAAATTATATTTCTTCCACTTTTCATCTATATTTTCCTTAACGCTTTCTTTCCTTAATACTTTCTTGCCCAAACGGAAATTTAAATCATTTCCTCATATTTTCCATTTCCAAATATAAATCATAGAAACTTATCTCTATGAAGATTGAGTCTCATTTTGCGGTAATGAAAGCCCAGATCATTGTGTTATTTGCATGGGATAAAACAGGTAATTTCTAATATTTGCAGGAATCAAAATTCAATGTAAATGCGATAAGAATGCAAATCAGTTAGAGATTAGAGAGTTTGAAGAGTGCACTTACATCCTTCAGTCCTACGTATCCCGACTCTACGCGAGAGTTCTTTTCAAATGCTTGAAATATGTTCCAACCCCACTCTTGATATGTCTTGTTGCCAGTTAAACGCCAGAGGTAAAGAGCGACTGACTGCCTCAGGGCCTCAATATGTTCCATGATGTACCCACACTCATATCCTGTAAATGTTTCAGATGGATGTGAGATTGATTCGACGGAAAAAGAAATAACTAATTGTATGTAAAAAGAGAGAAACTCACATGCCCTGAATGGAAGAAATAGTTCTCTCCTGCCAATTTTGTTGGTGTCGACTGGTAGAAATTATAACATGTCCAAGCAAGCTGCACTTAAAGGCCAAGCAATTCAGTCATAGGAACCACATGAAAAGCATCAAATGGAGGAAAAAAAATTAGAGAACTCAGGGAGGGAAGAAGGAATCAATACAGTTCCTTCCCTTAAAACTGCACATGAAACTTTCATCTCATATGCCCCTTAACCATATGCAAAATGGTAATATCACATTTTTTGGAGCAAAAGAAATTGAAATTTATCGGTAAAAACTGGGAAGAACTTTTGACTTTACAAGAAGTCTCTAGCTTATGAAGTTCCTAATGTCATGGGAACTGTTGGGAAACCTTATGGACCATTTTTCCCTATCCACATTGGTATGATGATATTGTCCACTTTGGGCCTAAGCCCTCGTGATTTTGTTTTTTGGCTTCTCCCTAAAAGAGCTCATACCAATTATCCATGTTTATATACTCATAAACCTTCCCATTCCCTATCTGATGTGGAACTTTTGGCACATACCCAACAATCCTCCTCTCGAACAAAGTTCCACCGAACCATTCCTCAAACCAGGATTTTTCTTGTCTTCACTGTGTTTGGGCACATGCCTTACATGAAGCACCACCTGTCAGGCGGGGCGGGCAAATTACATCGTCACGGTTCGGATCCACGCCTTAACTGCACCACTTGTTGGTGCAAGAACATGACCTCTTTCAGATGCAAGAAATTTCCAGAATAGAGAAGAAAGACACAAAGAAGAAATGCTGGCCAGAGAAGAAAACTCTCTTTTATTCAGGCTTTTCTAGCATAAGCACTTTACGTGCAACAGGACCTCCTCAAACAGCACTCTTGTTTTCCCTGTTTCTCTTTAATGATTCTGCTTCACATAGCTCTCTCCCCTTTTGAGCTCAACAGCACCCAAGAAAATCTAGGGCTCTTTCAACAACTTACAAATGGTTGTAACTAACTCTAACCAACCTTATCAAAGCCTAAAGCTAGCTATGCACGTGCCAGCCAACTCACAAAGATGAGCCAAAATCCTCACAGGAACATCACAAAAATCCGTTAGCAACTAGTGCTAACGGAGACCAAAAAAATGCTGCAATCACAAATAAGGTCAAGGAGCTAAACAACAACTAAAGCTTAAGCTCTAGATGTGTATAAGAGCTTCAGGTCAAAACATTTTCCTATGAAAGATAAAAAATCAGAAACTTCGTGAAGAGAAGAATACCTCTTCGGCAAGGGATAGGAATTTCTGAGATTCTCCAGGACCATAACCGAGTGATCCTAAAGCAATCATTCCTGGGGCAAAGCAGGCTAATTCATCCATCTGCACATATAAAAAAAGAAACAAATAGCACCAAAATGCTAATCATCAAATATTGATGCAACACAAGTGAGTATTTTGGTATCAAATATTACCTTGTCAATTAGAGACTCCCCATTTTTCTCACATAGATATGTGAAAAGATGATGGCTTTGTTCTCTTCAACCAAGCTTAACAGACCTTTCATTGACGTCTCCCACATTTCTCTGCTTCCAACAAACCAATAGAAGAATTTTGATATCACAAGAAACTATGAATGACTTTTGGCATAGATTTTATACATTGTATATTTGAAAGAAACATTGTGAGTCAAATTAAAATAAAAAGTATGCCCTTTTTCTCTAAGAAACAAGAAAATTAAAAGATTAAACAATAAAAAGGAACAAAGGCTGGCTATTCAAACAACTTGTTAGTCAATCTACTTTTTTTTTTTTTTTTTTTTTGATAAGTAAACTGAACAATATATTGGATACAAACAGGCCAAGCCCTAGAGAATACAAGATGTGGCAAAGAAAAGAAAGTGTGTGCATAGGGGAGAAAATACCAACCACCTAAAAACACATAGAGCCTAAGAGTTCTAGAAAATGTACATTAGCAAGTTTATAATAAAGTACTTCATAAACAAGGCTCCGCCTAAGAAGTGAGATAGTATGACAGCCACTTTTTCAGCCTATCTAGAGAAAAAATTGTCATTAGCGGCACCACCCTATTTCTCTCCCTTCCAGATTCATTCGTAAAAGACTGTAGAGTGCCACCTTCCATGCATTTCGCTTTCTTCCTAATAAGAAAAGTGGTCGACCCACCATCAAGCTGCATGAACCCGGTAAGGGCAGACCTAATCCATCTCTCAGAAAGGAAAAGGGCAACCCTAATAACCCCAAACTAAGGGGCAGTGAAGCAATAGGTGGTCTAAGTTTTCCTCGTCTTCTTTGTAGAGAGGGCATCTGCTAATAAACTGAAAACCCCTTTTTTTAGCTGATTCATAATCAATACCTTACCCCACCAAACCTCCCATATGAAAACACTCACTTTAGGGGGCACGCAACTGTTCCATATAAGGTCTACTGGTAAAACATGTACATCATCACCTTTTAAGTGCCTGTAGATTGTGCTTTGACTCCAGGGTATCACTTTCTTGTCCACTAACCAAAAAATTCTATCTTTCCCTAGAAGACTTTTCTTCTTCTCGCCGCTAATCAAACTAATTAGTCTCCTCGAGTTTCTTCCATCTCCCCAATCATCGGGAAGGTCTATCAAATCCTGTTCCACCCCTCCTTTCTCGTGGCTTCCCAAACTTCCCATCTATGGCCCCAAGCAGCCTACAACATACAACTTGTTGAGAAAGAGACACACAACGGATTCTCCCCACCACCTATCTTCCCAAAATCTAATACGACTCCCATCACCCAGCAAGAGTTTGCACTTTTGTTTTAGTTGTTGAGCTTCTTTTTTGATATTCTTCCATAAGCCCACCCCAAAACTACCCCTTGGCTCCACCAATAACCATCCTCCGTCTTCAGGCCCATATTTTGATTTAACTGGTCCTTCCAATGGGGCTTGTCCTCCACTGTACCTAACCTCCAATTCCACTTGCCAAGAAGGGACTTGTTCAATTCAAATGCACTCTGATGCCAAGCCTCCTCCCTCACGGTACACACAGCTCCCAATTCACTAAGTGAATTTTTTTATCCAAGTTACCCCCACCCCATAAGAAGTCCCGTTGTATTTTCTCAACTGGGCCTTCAACCCTTTCGATCTCTAAACAAAGACATAGTGTGATTAGAAAGTAGAGGTTTTGACAGAGTTACTTTTCTTGAGCAGATGAGTTTTTCGTAGCTGTTTTCTAGTTTTTCTCACCCATCCCAAACCTATGGGGAATTTCGCCTTGTACCTAAGGGAAGTCCAAGATAAGTGGAGGGCAAAACTCCTATCCTGCACCCCATTTCAGAAGCAAGGACATCTAAATTCACCACATCACCAATCGATAGGATTGAGCTCTTATCCAGATTGATTTTCAGCCCAAATATTGCTTCAAACCATAACAAGATCCAACTGAGATAAGCTAATTGATCCCTTGAGTCACTACAAAACACTAGTGTGTCATCCACGAAAAGCAAGTGGGTAATCTATACTCTTCACCATCTCTAATCACAATCTTAAAGCCCGGGAAGGAAACCCTGCTTAGCCTTGTTTACAAGGATGGAGAAAATTTCCATGCCAATGACAAACAAATACGAGGACAAGGGATCCCCTTGCCTCAACCCTCTAAAGGCTATTAAAACCTAATGGCTACCATTAATCGTAGTACCGAAAAAGATGTTGATATGCATCTTTAATCCAAAGCTTGACCTTAATTTAACCCTAAACCCCATTTTCAAGGACATGTATAATGCAGCCTCTAGTTGCTCTATGTCCAACCCAGACAAATACCCCTTTCTCCTTCCTCCTCTTTTAATCATCATCTATAGCTTCATTCACTCATCAAGGAGGCATATGATCCGTCTCTCCTTCAACAAAAGCTGGGCTCTATTTATCGCTTTATGCATTACCCTTTAATCAGCTTGCGAATCACCTTGCTAGCTAGCTTGTATAAGCTTCTCACTGCACTTATAAAGCAAAAGTCCTTGAAGTAGGTAGGGTAAGTTTTACCTTTAGGTGTTAGAGAGAATAAGAATAAAGTTTATGGTAGAGAAAAATTTAAAAAAAAAATTATGGTAAAAAAGAAGAAGTTAAAATAAAAGAAAAAGGATGGAAACCTTAAAGTCCCGCTAAGGTCTTATGGTCTCACGAAGAAGAAAATCAATGGAGTCCTATCATCACGATTGCAATACTTGCTACATAAGAAACATAATATTATTAAATATCAACTAATCTATTCTTTTGTTTTATACCGATTATATTATAGGCGTTTAAGAAATCCAAAGAGAATAAGGATTTTTTCTTTCTTTTATTTATTTTTTCTCAGTGCGTGTGTCTATAGTCAAGCCCCTGTTAAGGTGTTATGGAACCCCGTATGTCCACATGAAAGCTAGTGTTTTTGCATGGGAAGCCTGGTGGGGAAAGGTGCTCACCATGGAGCAGCTCAAGAAGAGAGGTTTTTAGCTTGCTAGTAGATGCCCTCAGGGGAAGGGTGAGAGGACTTCGATCACATTTTGATCCACTACCCCTAATTGGGACCTTCACATCTTTATAATTTCGTGCTGCTGTGCAAGGCCCTTTTTAAAGTGGATTTCGAACTCCTATGAACTTCCCAATCGAAAGAACCCAAGGATCTTGTGGAAGGTCGCCTCATGTCTCTTTTCGGGGCTACTTGGAAGGAGACGAATAGAGTTTTACTGAAGATTTCTGCTCTCTTGACGAGAAATTTTTTTGATAGGTAAAAGGAATATTGAAGAAAAATGTATATGTGGAGAGATAAAAGAGGCCTAAGAGGCCAAAGAAGAAAAAAAGAGCTAGAAAGAACAAATAAACCAACCTAAAAACAAAAGCTAGCTCCCGAGCATAATCATAGAGAAATTGAACAAAAGCAACCTAACAAAAGAAATATCCGCATTTGGAATACAACCAGCCTAAGTAAAAAGAGCGGATAATTGAGTGTTTTAGTATGAGGGTTGAGAAAGCGGCATCTTCAAAGACAATTCTATTTCTTTCTTTCAAAATGGACCATAGGAGTATTAAAGGGGTTGCCCTCCACAAATATTCGCTTTTCCAAACTGTAGTGCAAACTACTTTGAAGGAGGGCCTTGACCCAAAAGGAGGAACCTAACTTGCACTAAAAAAGCAAAAGGATCACCCACCGCCCTAAATTGGTGGGATGGATCAGTAAGAGTTCAGCTTCTTCTTCCTTTTTCCTATGGCATCATAGCTAAGTGGAAACCTCTTTCTTCATCTAGCGAAGTATGACTTATGCCCACCAAGCCTCCTGTGCAAAACCGATCTTTGAAGGGACGTGAGGGTTCCAAAGCACTTTGATGTGGGTCGTACAAGAGGGGTCACCCATTAAAAAGGTCTTTACCGTGAATACCCCGTAGACACCCCTTCCCCAGATTGAGACTCAAACCTAGAAACCCCTCAACCTCATCCCACACTACTGAGTCCGGGTCTCGCATGGGCCAAAGAGTACAAGGATTCTACTAACCTATTATGATCATTCCAATTAGCTTATCCTAATTTTATCTCCAACTGCAACTTACCTCAATTCTAACTAATACTAATGCTAATTTAAAGTGTATTTGTCTTCCCTTAAATAGACTTTAAAGGACTTCCCCCATAAATTCCCCTTGGCTTGAAAGAAGTCAACTCCAACAAATTAGATGCTTGATACAATCCGTGAAGATCAAGATTAAGCTCTTGAAACCACCTTTGTAATCATTCCTTTATAGAGTGGTTTACCTAGTCAGTTTCACCAAATATTTTTGATAGAGAGTGGTTTACCTAGTCATTTCAAACACGATCCTGAAACCCTTAGGATCTGAAGGCCATTCACTAGTACCACCTAATTAATACTTTTATATGAGTACTACAACTATATAATTGAACCAAAGTAGATCATTTCCTATTAAAAAAAATCGTTTTTAATTAGCCAAACAGGAAAAAGGGAACAAGGATCTTATAATTCAATAATGTGCCAGATATCACAAATAAATGATATTTGCCCACAGTAATTGAAGAGAACTTCATTCCTGATAAAATCACCATCATCATATGTTATTAATAAACACATGCCCAACGTAGCACATAAATGATATTTCATGATAAATCAGTCGGAGATGTGGGAATTCACCTATAATGCTTCACAGCAGCAGTTTTATTTCCTTGTATCCAAACTTTGAGTAAATATTCGTAAAGCGTAATTAAGCTTTCGCTAATCACCAATGTAAATTGAACAAACAAAATTAAGCTCACAGTTCAGCTCCTCCATCAGGGAGATAGGTAAAGTAGTAGAGTTCCTATCACATAATGAGACTCATATCTCAAGAAAGATACCATTTATACAGAAATATTAGATGAGCCAGATCTACACCCATGGCTCCAAAGGTTATGGGTGAGTAAGATGATGTTCCTCTATGAGGATTAATGTATACAGGAAGCAAACCATCAGCAGGAAATGTTTTATTTAGCACAGTAATAACATTCTCAACCTGAAAACATCAGAATTCAACCCATTAAATTCAATGCCAGCAAATCAAACCTTCCAACAAAATGTTTGTTTCCTTGGAAGCAAAAGTTAATGACCAACGTCTTCAGAGTATAGCTTCTATAACATAAAATTTAAATGTTGTACAGAGAAGGTGATAACTAACTGAATAGGATTTAATCCTTGTCAATACAATAAGATAACATCGACATCACTTCAAAAAATTGTCAAAGATCATTTGAATTTTAAAAGACATGAAAACAGTGCATGCACACATAAGCATAAAAGGAATATACCTTTTTCTGATACTTTGGATCACCAGTCCTTTGAGAAAGGGCAATAAACTCCAACTGCTCTGTGCCAGAATCTGCTAGGATACTCTCACCCTAGGAACAAGTAAATTCAAAGATTTTAAAAAATAGAAAAAAAAATAAAATCAAGTATTGTACATTATTATTATAATAATGTAGGTATTTATTAATTTCTTTGCGGATATTACATCATTAGCACAAGAAAGAGAAATTGCACCTAAAAACAAAATAGAAATTATGATTTCGAAATAGGATGCAAATGACTTTGAGGCTATGATGGATTTTTGCACATCATTAAGAACACTGATTCTTGTACCATCTTAATGTTGTTGTTTGGAGGATAGAAGCCAGAAAGAGAAACTCGTTAATTGAGGCCCTCCTAGATTTGCTTCTTCAAAAAGCTATTTTGTTTTTGTTTTTGTCGGAGGATAGGAGGCTAAGATGCTGCATCATATAGAAATTTTATGTACTATGCCGATCTTCACATTTAGATTTTGATAAATAAGAACACAAATGGTTCCCAAGATTGTTCGAAGATCTTGAGGTTTCCATAGAAAAAAATGGAAACTGGTTTGCTGTTGAGGCAAAATCCTTTGAGTTTATGGTGGAAGGTGAAGGTAAAAAAACAAAATACTTCATTACAGAACGGAGTAGAGGTAAAGCTTCGTGGATTCGCTTCGGAGTAGAGGGGTTATTCAACCTTTTGAAGGGTGTCCAAGAGTGTTGTAACGCCTTTGCCCCAGTTAGAAGGTCCTTAGTATGGAGGGAGAATGGAAGATTCTTCAGGCTGGAGTGTAAGGAGAACAAAGCTGGAAGGTTCCTTCTCTGTTCTGCTAAGGATGTTGAAGGAAAAAAACAAAAGCTGTTTTTTCCAGAAGGAAGGGGCTTTTTGAATGGGTGGACCTTGTTGGCAGAGAAATTAAGAGGGCTGGGCCTCAAACCGTTGCAGGAGGAAATACCCATGAGCCTCATTAAGAAAGGTTTTACAAAGGAGGAAGGGAAGGAGAGGAAAGGTCCCAGCAAAGATAAAGTTCCTCTTGGGGGGCATCCCGATGATAAGGCGAGGGAAGAAGGAAACCCGTTGTGGTGGATAATGCGGTTTGGTGACGCCGAGATCGGGCTCGGAAGGCGCTAGGGCTACTGCAATGGTGTTTGACCGGGAAGTGGAAGACAAAAGCGGAGCCTACTCCTATGGCGAAGATGGTAGACGCTTGGGTTAGAGAAGCCTGGAGGCTTAACGAGGGCTCGAGGCTGCCACCCTAAAACGAAGACCTCTATTCCTGAGTTCAAATCGCGCAGGAGGCGGGCTGGTCCTTAGCCTGGGAGAAGAAATTTTAGAGGAGGGGTCTACAACCGAGCGACGGAATCCAGACTGATGTATTAGGCGCAGTTCGCGCAAGAAGCATGGGGGTTAGGAGGGTAGGCTCCCACCCACCCGTGGAAAACTGAGATCCCAAAGAAACAGTGATGCTTGTTGAGGATTTTTAGCCATGTATACAAAATTAAGGTAGTCGAGAATGGAGATGAAGTGGGCCGTAATTTTGATAAAGACGATGTGCACCCTACTAAGTACTCACAACATTTTGGAGCTGTCCAAGATCGTTCGAACTTCAAATCTGGTGGGAGATCCCTCCATGGGTAGCCGATGTCTATCCTATGCGTTCTAGGGCTGCTGCAAAAAGTCTAAAGGAAGAAGAAGATGGAGCGGCACCCGCGGAGATGAGAGTGGGGATCATTCGCCCCAGCTGCAATGATGATAGGTAGAAAGGGAAGGCCTGGGCCGATGGGGGAGCGCCAGTCTTGTCGAGGCAGAAGTGAGAGTTTGAGGCGCCGCATTTATCAAGCTGCAGAGTGGTGAGCTTCAGTGTGGGTTAGGCACTGGAATGCATGGCTGGATCATGCCGCTAGCGGGTCGGTCCAAATAGGTCGCTAATGGCCCAACCGATAGTGGTCGTCACAATGCATTTAAAGGCCCCAACTTATCGGGCCAAAGCCTGGATCCAAGAAGGCCAAAAACGCAAAGCTTAAAATGTGGATGAAAAAGAGAGTAGAAGACTCAAAGAAGGGGATCCCACACCGATAAAGAGGTCACTTATGGACAGAGCGGGTCTGTTTGTTCGGGGCTAAAACAATCTGAGCCTGTTAAAAGCCTATAGGCCCAAAAGCAAGGCCAAAGGGGTTTCGGGAGACGAAAACGGGGCTCAAAAGCGGTCTCCTTAGCCCAAGGTCAGCGAACTTGTTCAAAGATGAAACGAGGCTCAAGACGAGGTCGCCTCGCCGGCAATGGAGAAGGGCCTGGTCACAAATGTGACCTCCGTCGATCCCGCCTTGATTCAGGCGCAGGCCCTTTCTCTCGATGCCCACAAGAGAGGACTGGTCGGGGGTGGATTGTGTTAGCCTCGAGTCGTGGGAAGCAGGGGCCGCGGAGGTCCCATTATGGTTTCGTGCAAGTGGCCCACGTAAAAGGATCTTCGGCCGGTCAAGCTCTGCACTACGGAACTGGCTCGTGGTTCCAAGTGGAAGTATCCGAGATCACCCCAGTCACTCTCGCCTCTAGGTATGAACCGTGGTTTTCACTATTTGTTCTTCTCCCCTTGCTCTTAGTTACGGCCCCTACTTTCTAGGGCTCTTCCGCCTGGGGGGTTTACCATGGGCATGAGGGCAGACTTGGGGATATAGAAACCTACGTAGAGGGAAAATACCACTGTGATAGAACGGGGGAGACGACATTCGAGGCTCTTACGATGTTGGATCTGTAGATGTAGGGACTGGGAATCGAGCGAGTGGATCCCAAGACGCTCAAAGTGCCCGATATGATAATCGGGAAGACACACCACTGATTAAATTCAAATGAATTTCTGTGATCCCAACGATATATGGCGAGAGATTTCGGAGTTGTTACGAAAAATGGTGTCCCAAAGAGTCGTGTAATAAAAGAAGGGGTATCCAGCGCAGTCTAGATGTGAGAGGAGTTAAGAAAGTTGGAATGCACCATAAACTATAGCTGAAGGACCAAAACAGAGTAAAGAGATAGGGGAATTTTTCACGGTTAAAATGAAGCTGTGTTTTTCGTGGAACGTTAGAGGAGCGAACAATCCGAACAAGAGGAATATCATCAAAATTTTATTAGGTCCTCAGAGGGTGGATTTGTCTGGTCGCAAGAAACCAAGATTCAAGAGATGTCTCGCGGCTGATGCTCAAGCCCTCGCGGGTAAGACTGGCTTCGGGTGGAAGGTTGTGGAGGTAAAGGAACCGCAGGGGGTATTCTTGTTTTATAAAAGAAAACCGAGGTGATGAGGTCAACTTTGGTCATTTCTTTGTTACGCAGGCTTTAAAAATACGGAGCACTGCTTCTGGCCTTCAGGTTTACGAAATGGGTCGAGGAGCAAAAGGGAATTGTTGGTGGGAAGAATCGGGGGTCGATGAAAGGGTCAAGGGGAGGGCCCCGGTGCATAGGTGGAGATTTCAATATGGTCCTTTCCAATGAAAGGAACAAGGAGGGCGGTGCTCTCGTGACTCTATGAGAAGGCTCGTGGTTATAAATGAGTCAAGCCAGAGATCTCCTCTTTAAGGGCCCCGTGCATAGCGGAGGATTTCAATATGGTCATTTCCCCCAATGAAAGGAACAAGGAAGGCAGGTTCTCGCACTCTATGAGGCGTTTCTCAGAAGTTATGAATGAGTTGGGGCTTAATGATCTCCCTTTGCAAGTGGGACCTTTTACTTGGAGGGGAGGTCTCAATAATCAATGTATGTCCCATCTGGATAGATTTTTGGTAAATCTACCATTGAGAAAGTCGGGCCTAAATTTGTAATGATTCAAAGTACTCTCCCCGAGACTAGCTGTCCTAATTAACGCCTGCTATGTTAGATGTTGAAGGGATTAATTCAACCGCCACCCTTCCGCTTGATCATGGTCGGGTTTGATGGCTTTAAGGACCTTCTCAAAGACTGGTGGCAAAGCCTACACTTCTCTGGCTCCTTTAGTTTTGTTTTGGCCTCCAAATTAAAGGCTCTGAAAGGTATATTGAGGGTTTTAAACAAAGAAGTTTTCGGCAGAGTTGATTTGCCAAAAGAAGGATATTCCTGGTGCAGACCCTACACTTGAGAAGGAAAAGGCCTGGTCTTCGAAGAAATCGAGGAAAGGGAAAAAGGCGGTAGAGGAGTATAAGAAGTGGGTGGATATAAGAGGTCTCCTCTCGGAGACGTAAATCTGGGGTGGAAACACATTGAAAGAGGGGTGGCGGTAAACACAAGGTTCTTCTCTCCACTCCCACAGATGGTCAATTCTCATAGAGGAGGAACTCCATTAGAGCATCAGATAATGGTAGAAGATGTGCCATGCAGCTCGAGATTGTGCCAAGGTCCATCGGCGCTTTCCAAAGTCTCCTTATTGCCTCGAGCAACTGGTGCCCGCCTTTCCCCGATCTCCGATTCAAAGTGATTAGGGCAGATCAAGCTTCTAAGCTAGAAGAAATGAGCTACAGCGAGGAGGAAATCCTACTGAATAACTTCAGGCTTATCGGTGATAGTTCCAAGCCCAGATATTCTATCGACCTTTGGTCTTTGGGGTCAGATTTGGCATTGTAAGGTTATGGGCTTCTTTAGGGAATTCTTCGAACATAACCAATTTATCAAAAGTCTGAATGCTACATTCTTGGTTCTAGTTCCCAAGGGAAGGACTGTCGAGAATCTAAAGGACTTGAGACCCATCACTTTACGGGGAAGTCTCAGAGCAAAATATTATCGAAAGCGTCACAACAGAATCAAAAGCGCATGGGTTGATTATTTCCCAATCTCGTAATGAGTTTGTAGGGAAGTGAAAAATTCTGATGCAATACTAATAGCTAATGAGGCAAGGACTTATTCTAAGAAGGAAAGAGTAAAGGGATTCTCCGTGAAGTCGGATATTGAAAAGCTTATAATCAAGCATCATACGGGATTTTCTCGTCAGATTTTGAGAGAAACGGGCTCGTCTAAATGGATTAGTTTGGATTAACTAGTGCATCTCCACAACTTCTTTTTCCATTCTAGTTAATGGTCTCCTCCTACTGGTTCTTCCGGAGTCTTATGGCCCGAGATTAAAGTGTAGGACCCTCTTTCCCCTACCATATATCTAATGAAGCCCCGAACCGTCCGCCAAGCGCAGTGGAAGGCAATTTCATCCTCCGGGGTCATAGTGCTTCGGGCACATGGAGTGGATATCATATTTCATCTTATATGCCGATGATACTATCCTCCTTTTCGCTGCTCAAATTCCTGAGTGCAATGCATTCGGGATGGACTCGATGTGGCTCAGTTTCTCTCAAAGCTTGAAGATTAACTTATTGTGCGTGACATCCCTCCGGGTAGGTGGATAAATGTGCAGCGGTGTTAGCGGCCGAGCCGTGGCCGCGCCGGAGTCCTCCCCTCAACACTGGTCTTCCACTTGTGGCTCCTCGCTTGTGGCCAGCCGGGGCTCGGGATTCCATCGAAGAAAGATTTACAAAGGTTGTCAACCCGGTGCCAGTATATCTCAAAGGGGGAGGATCACACTCATTCAGTACACCGCCTAGCCTCCATTTACTTCTTTCCCCAAGGAAGGCCAAAGATTGTTTGTCTAAGACTCCGGTAAAGATTCAGAGAGACTTCAGATGGTGGCAATCTATAGGTAACCCACTCTCACAATCCAACCTGGAAAACAAATACGAAAGATTTGGCCTGGGTGAGAAGCCTCCAAGATGAATAAAGCTCCCCGCTTTGTAAGTGGTGTCGCGGGCCTGCCAAAATGAGAGGGATTCTCTTTCTTCGCGACCGGATCGCACCAAACTGGGGAGGAGATTTGTAATGGAACACCACCGACATTGTATGCGCAAATCTGGTTATGGAAAGACATCAAAAGAATGGTTCACCTTTCAAAACTCTACTTCTTCCCAGAATGGTCTGAGGTCGCGCTTTTGGAAGGATCCTCAAAGTGGATGGCGCCTCGTGTAATGCCTTCCCCACTGCTCACCAGCAGCTCACAAAGATGCAAGGGTAGCTAAGTTCGGGACTCTCAAGGGAGGATCGTGGTCGGGTTCTCATCTTCCTAAGACTCAATGATCGGGAGACGGGATGAGGTGGAAAGGTTCCTTCTTTCCTTCAAAATGTGAAAAATTAAAGTTCCTTTCAAGAGGATCTTCACCTTTAAAAAGGAGACCAGCCCGATGGTCGACCAGGGAATTCATGTACCAAGTTAATGCATTCTCTCCCTCTGATTTCCCTTGGCGGCTCCATCGGAGTTGATCGTTCCCCTGGCTGGGTTTCTTTGTAGGGAGCTTCATAGGGAGCGAGGTGCTTCCTCTTGACGATTAAAGAGAGGAGGGACTCCCGCGTAAGCGGTGTTTTTATATGTGAAGGAGAAGCAACCAGACTATTTGCATACATTGTTCGAGCTAAGATGTTGGCGGGATCTTGCCATTTATGGATTATAGCCCAGGTGTTCATGGTTTGTCCAATCCTCGCCTTGCTTGGTGCTAGTGTTGGCAAAAGGCGAAAGAAAGTATGGTTGGCAGCCCCTCTTTGTTTATTATGGACGCTGTGGAATGAAAGGAACAAAGCGGCTTTTGAGAATGAGAGTTCCTCTGCTCTCAGGATGAAATCTTCTTTTTCGGCCTTTTATAATTCGTGAAATTTTAAGTTGTATAGTGTTGATAACTTAAATTCTTTGGTAGAGTTTATAACCTGGCTGGGGTATTGGTGAGAGTGTTGGTGTTCTCCCTTTTTGTACTCCTCTTGTGTACTCTTTGGGAGCTTTGTGCTCGTTTCTTAATATATTTTCTGCTCTTTACTGATAAAAAAAAAAAAGATGCTGTTTTCTTTTTGTTTTTTTCTTCTTTTTTTCTTTTTTTTTTTTTTGTCCTTTGAGCTCCATAAGAACTTATGTATGTTTTTTATAATTTCAGGGAAAGACTTCTTTTGGCAAAAAAAAAGACTAACAGGGAAGCAAGGATCATGTAGGTTCCATTGGAAGTCCTTTCTTGGATTATATGATTTACATGTTTATAATCTTGATTTAGCAAGCTCCCAATAGAAGTCAAAGGCCAAAAGTAATCTGAAATAGACCTAATCTATGTAGCAATAGGTTGGACACTTTTAAAAAAGGATCCATGAACATTTTATAACACCATGTCAATCATCAGTTAAAATCTTAGAATATCACCATAAGATGTTTGTGCGTGATCCGTAAGTTTGACGATAGTTGTTGCCAAGAAGGTTTCCATGAAAGGGTTTGTTTACATATGAATGGAGGATGGAAGAGCGAAAAAGAGCCGTGAATCTTGGAAACTGCTAAGAGGGGCTGTTTGTGTGTGATCCATAAGTCTTGGCTAGATAGTGGTTGCTAGAAGTTTCCACGAAAGTTTGTTTACTTATGAATGGAGGATGGCAGTCAAGGCCACATCCACATTTGCCCAAGAGCTTTCATGATTGGAAATTGGAGTTGATGGGATAGCCTTTGCAGAAATCCACTAGAGATTTGTTGTGGCTGGAACGTATATTTGTTGGGCTGATTCATACAATGTGACAATACGAAAAAAGCCCCTCATAACCAATTAGTTCAAGGGATAGTTAAATTCCAGTTAAAAAAAGGAATTGTACATGCAGAAAGAAAGAAGAACCAATGAGCCACTAATTCCACAATGTGGAAGGGGTAGCATACGATGATATCCTTAATCCATCTACTTTGAGTTGTCCTTGACATTTCCTTGATTCACTTTCCATATTTCTACACTCAAATCTTGCTTGAATGATAAGGGATCCTGTGGATGAAGCCAATCTTTCTTTTCAAGAGCTGATTAATTGTTTGAGGGTGTGGTTATTGTGCTATGGATTTTTTCTAGTCTATCTATTGCTGCTTTGGCAATCTGTGTATACTTCCTAGCTATGCATAAGGGCAGGGCCTCCTTTGAAGCAATTCAATTATTTATTTGCCTACTAAAAGAACGAGTGTATTTTTCTAGTCTATCTATTGCTGCTTTGGCAATCTGTGTATACTTCCTAGCTATGCATAAGGGTTGTGCCTCCTTTGTAGCAATTCAATTATTTATTTGCCTACTAAAAGAAAGAGTGTACACATGAGGATTGATAGCCCCGTGCAGGGTTAAGTCAACAAGTGACTTACACCCCATGGTCCACAATAAAATATGGAAGAAACTAAGGGCACCCGAAAATATCAAGCCATCAAAAGAATCTGGAAAGGATAGTCTCTCATTCCTAATAATCTTCTGAATCACACAAATATTGGTTTCTTACAAACATCTTTTACTAGCAATTTCAACAGCACCAAACCATTGAAGATCCTTCAAATTTCCTTTCTTCCATGAACAGAGAAATAGGCAGAGAGGAATAAATTGCATGATTTTCTCCTCCCGTTGCATACTGAGGAAATACCCATCACTGCCTACTAAATAAAGGTGTCCTTAGCTAGCTTAGGAAATACCCATGGAATACTGAGGGATCAAACAAAACAGATCACAAACTCCCAAGTTATTCAGGGATCAAAATGCCTAAACAAATTATTATACCAATTTCCATCCTATTTGCAAGCAATACCAACTAGCTACAATCCCATTCCACCTAGGCTGGTGAAAATGAACTCTACTACAATCCTCCTTCACCTAACTCAATAAAAATGAACTCTGGAAATGGATGGGAAACCCAGTCTTTCTATGCATAAAACAGATAGAGTTCCAGACTCATGCTTCAGAGTAATTCCATACAGAAGAAAGTAGCAAACATTTTGGGATAGCTTCCACTTGTTTATCATCCTTGCTAACACTCTATCTCGAGTATGAGACAAACGATTCCACCATTTCTGACTCACAACTATAAGAACTTCAATAAGCCTCAATCCTGATTATCTTTCATATTTTGATGATTTGCCTGTATTGTCTCAATTAATTGAAATGTGTAAACAGATCTAGAAAATGAATACAAATTTCCCACGCAAGATTCTAGAATAGGAGACAAAACATCTCACTTTTCTAGAGCATCCCATTCACCCCCACAACAGAAGCTACTCATTACCTAACCAAATTTATATCTATGTGGACAACTTATTAGTGTTCATGCTCATGCAATCATGCCACATAGTTAAGTCATTAGGATTTCCAGAAGAAATTAAATCACACCATGATGTATGCCAAAATGCAGCCAGTAGAAGATTAATTTTAGGTCAGCAGTAGACCAAGTCAAGTAAGAACTCCAGGGCATTGTTAAGAGACCAAGTCGCAGTAATCACACAGTGAAATGATAAATGAACAATATTTTCCCACAAGCCACACAACTAAGATGCATGATTTCCATACCTAAGCCCAAGACAAACTTTGTCAAAATAGAATAATCAATCAGCAGAAGGCAAGAATAAACAAATAAAACAACTTTCCAATAAGAAATGGTGACCAAGGGAGCAAGCCAGAAACATATACTTACTCCAGTCCATCAGGGTTATGTGGATTTCCATGTGCTAAGAAGTTAATAATGTTATAGGGTATCCCAGAGGTGTATTCAGGCAGGTAGCAACCTATCGGCAATATCTCTAGCTTTTTCAAGGAACACTTTGTCCCCTGAGAGGTCATATGCACTAAGTAGTCCACCTACAACTCTGGAGTTCAATAATTCAAACCAAAAAATTCAAAGTAAGTCAGAAATGCAAGGATTTCATTCTCAAGTTTCATCTTAAAGATTGCAAGGACACCATAGCTCATAACTGGTCTTCAAACAAGAGAAAGGATAAGATTAAAACTATCTAAATAGTGACCTTATAATGCAACCTTATGGTCGTCTCAAAAATGCTAGCTCGTAATTCTTGGTGAAATCAGCGGAGTTTGCAACCCAGCTGCCATGAATAACACATTAGTATTAAGCAGGAAATTGAATTACCAAAACTACAAAACATAAATACCATAGGCATGCATTTAACTAGTGCATAAATATGATACATAGAAAAAATTATAATTTAAGATCTTCACAGAAAGGGAGAGGGATAAGGGATGGAGAGAGAGAGAGAGAGAGAGAGAGAGGAGTAAACAATTGAAACAGAAAAATAAGGATTAGAAAAGCATTCGTTTGGAGGAAAGCAAATAGAATTAATTAGAGATAAGAGTAGAGTAGAAATTAATAAAAAGTCAAAAAAATAAATAATCTAAGATAAAGACAATAGAACTCCAACAAATGAATAGATGGGGAAGAAAGAGAAAGAGAGCTCCTTCCAAAACTGTGCACCCAGTAAACTATGGAAGCCCCTTAATGCTTCTTTTCAGGTCATGAGAGTAAGGAAACAATTTAACTGCCGTGAGTAAAAGAGAGATAAAATCCAAGTAATTGAGAAAAACACTGAAGTCTAAAAACTCAATTCTCTAGCTCTTTGGAACTGGCCTATCTAGTCCCATTATATATAATGTATCAAGAGAATCTATTAATGTTACTCCAAGACCTCCAAAATCCAGTTGACACCATTCTTGATTGTAGCTGTTAAGGGAAAAGAAATTGCTTGTTATTGTAGAATTTGTATGTTTAAAATGAAACATCATAAAAACACCATGAAAATACAAATGCCATAAATCTAGAACGCCTTATGAAATCATAGATTTCTAGTTACAAAGCTGAAATTTCATAACTTTCACGTAATTTGATTATTCGAGAGTTCCCTACAAAGAAAATTATTTTTGGAATATTACAAGATATGGTTCTAAAATATTCATAAAATTTAAATTTGCTTTTTCTTCTGATTCATCAACAATCCAATAGCACAAGTATAAAGACATCATACAGAGTAAGCACATGAACAGGGTCATATATATGGGCAACAGTTTCAGTCTTATTTTCCTTCAGTTAAAATATTCATAAAATTCAAATTTGTTTTTTCTTCTTTTGATTCATCAGCAATCCAATAGCACAAGTATAAAGACATCCTACAGAGTAAGCACATGAATAGGGTCTTTATATTGATAGTACCCTTAAGATATTACATATATAAGTTGTGTCTTTTGGATATTCACCATATTCTACATCCAAAGTTACGTCTTTTGGATACATATATAAAAATATGGGGCAGACCATGCAATAGTTTCCCAATCATTTTCCTTCAGTTATTTAAGTTGGAATTCTTTTAAAAGATTTTGGTGAAGCATTCGTCAAATTTGTCTATAAAAATATAGTATTACTTCTATTATCATATGCCAACCATCTTTGATTCATAGAGAGATGGGGGAAACATATTTGTATTAAAAAATATAAAATATAGGCAAAATGTAGTAAAGATTGCATTGCTAGCGGAGCATCAGACACAAATACAAGAGTACATAGAAATAAAATATGTGTGATGAAATAATTTAGAAAGGTAGTGGAGTGGGGCACTGGACATAAGTACAAGATCTTTGTAGATATAAAACAAAACAAAAAAAGGATCAATGAAACCTGAAGTTCATCTTGTCCCCACGCATACTTCTCATACGAACCCCACGCATGAAGCATAGCATCTTTTACTTTCTCTCTTCGCTGAATGTCAATGGGGTCCTCCAGAATAGTATTTTCATGGAGGATTTACTATTTTTGCCATTGAGGCCACCAGCATTTCCTCCATCACTCTTCGATTCATCAAGCTGCCAATATAACCACTCATTCAATCTCTACATACACACATAATGTGTTTATAAAGTAACTATTTGAAAATCAGATCAAGGTAATGACAAGTTGGTTCGTAGCGAACCTAAATCAATAAGAAGCCATATGAAGGCAAATGTCAACTGTTTTCTAGGGAATTGAAGAAAGTGTCATTCGGAGAACTTGGATATTTAGCAATGTAAAATTTTTCCCACTGGAACCCACTTAATATGTATTGTTACTCTGTGTTTAAATAATAAAATAAATATTTTGAATTGGGCAAAGATTTGACTGAATTCACAACGGGAAAACTATAGCCTAGAATTTTCTAATATGTAGATATTAGTATGATACCAGTGCTCTAAAAAAACTGTTAAGCATATTACACTGGTTGAAGCTGGATTGCAACCAATAAGCATTTTAAATTTCTTACCAAAACTTTCAAATGTTCCAATTCTGCATTCAGCTTGGCAATCTCAACCTGCAAACTCCACACAAATTTCTTTAGATGAAGACAACTGGGAACCAATTCTTCCTCAAATTAAAATATGCAAGCTTCAGTTTTCAGCATAAAACTTTTTGGGTGAAGATACTTGTTACATGAAAATTTATATGGGGAAACAGTTAATTATAGAAGACAGATTTGCTATTTTAGGGGGGAAAGGCCTGGTATAGTAGGGTTGCACCCCATCTGTTCACTAGGATCCCCAGTACAAACTTTAGTTTGCACATTGAAAAATAAAAAAAGTCTGACTGTGACAATAAGTCTACCATTGTTATGGCATGTAACCCAATACCCCATGATGGAATGAAATGTGTGGAAGTTTTTCTTCTTCTTTTTTAATAGATAAACAAAAATACAAAAAAAAAAAATGTTGCACAGTATACAGGAAGTATACAGCCAGCCAAAAGAGCAAGTGAGCAAGCAAAACAAAAAAACCTCACCGCCCCTCAACTTAAGGCAACCACTCCAAAAAGCCTATGACTGAAGAAGCCTCTTCACCTAAGTACAATCTATTCCAGCTCCATAAATTATGAACAAATGAAATGTGTGGCAGTTGATAAGCATTTCATCAAGGGGAAATTGGATTGTGATTTGATTTTCCAACTAAAAAATGGATTGTAGATATACTTACTAAGGAACTTCCAAAGAAGCAATTTGAGAGATTACTTTGCAAGCTGGTAATGGAAGATATCTTCAAATCAGCCTGAGGAGAAAAGCTACACTAATCCACCCAGCCGGCTTACTTTAAGCCTATCCAACTCTTAGGGGATTAATCTTTGAATGCTAATTTGCATTTGAAAATGTAGGTGTACAGTCCAAGAAATTAGAAACATATCAAGGATTAGTTTTATGTTATTTAAATGGGAATGCAGTTTATATGGTCTTGCAGTCTCAGGACCAGATTATGTCTCCTAGCTGTGACTTTTCTTGAATTTTTTCCTGATTTTATCGTGTATAGCCAATATAATTTGTATTTCATTCTACGAGAAATAATATAAACCATTCATTCTGAAATTCATATAAAAAACAGAACTACGATGTACATAACAAAAAATCAAAACTAAAATAAAGTAGAATTTACAATATCCTTGCAAAGAAAGAAAAAACACACCCACAGTTACAAAATTCCAAATCTTATGCTTGCATTGTCTATGTTTCCAAAAACATGCTAGATCACTTGTGCTGAGGTTTCCAAATTTTCCTACATTTCTCAGGAACAAAACATCACACAAACAGCTTAAAAACAACAACAACACCAGCACCCAGAAATCCTGAATCTTAAGCTTCGAATTATTTCATTTCTCCCACAGAAAAAGTGAAGGAAAATCCAACTTTTATCTTTAGGTTTCCCAAACTTTCCTACATTTTGTTAGCCGCTAAGTATTGCTCAAATGACCAAAAAAAAATTATAAATTAAAAGGATAAATCCTTAATCTTACGCTTTTCGCATTCTAATTCATTTCCCCAAAAATGAAAATTTAAAATCTTACGTATTGGCATTTCAAAAAGCCTCCAGAATCTCATTGCAGCAACAGATCATGGTTCAAACGGTTCAAAGGGGAAAATACTAATTGCTATATCAAATCTCTGTCCCACTAAAAATTAAAACAAAATCTGATTGGTTATACACACCCATTTTTTTTTTCCTCCATTTTCTCTAGAAAGATTTACCTCCTGTTCTCCGACCAGAGTCTGGCGATCCCAGACCGAGAAACTGATGCAGACGAAGGCGATGAACAGAAGGAACAGAAAATTCTTCAAAGATCCAAAGAATTTAGGAATTGGGATATTCTCAAATGTGTTGGTGACTAAATCTAAATATCTCAAGTATTTGAGCTTCTAGTGGTACAGCCGGATCTCCTGCTTAAATTCACGAAACCCAAATTCTCAAATATTTCCTTCAAAAGATATGGGTTACGAAGATTGATTGAAATAAACATTTGTGTTGTTCTCACAAACAATCCCCTCCCATTGACAATAATTGCCTCCTATCTATGATGAATGTCTGGTGCTAGAACCTTTGAGACCATTTTTTAAGTCAAGAAGAGCTTCTAGATCAGATTTCAAGCAATCTCCTTGAAGAGTTTCACCCTTACAAACTAGATCACTTGTAATCAAACATTGAATGACCAAAAGGAAACCAAGAGCTGAAATGTTCTCCATCCGAGACACCTATAAAAGCAAGTAATTAATTAATTAATATTAAGTTTCTATAGAGAATAAAAGTAGTGATGAAATTCGATAAGCAATCAGAACACAAGATATTGGATAATAAATAACAGATTTATTTAATTTAACCAACCATAAGTAAAATAAGATCAAAGATATGTCAAATAATCGTCATACTTGAACAGGTATAAAGAAAGATAATTGTGACCTTCTCACCAACATCAAATATTCTTGGTTGATTGTTATCTATAGAGTCAAAAACTATAGGGAGATACTTACAAAAGAAATCAAAAAGCATTAAAATTAGAGGTATGTATTAGTAGTGGAAGTGATCTTACCTGTTATCTCTGTTTTTGTTGTTGTACTTGTACTCATGCCTTTGGTTGCAAAGGAATATTTATATAGAAATCATTTAAGTAGAAATCACATTAGTAATGATGTCAACCTATTTTGCTTTATTTTTAATTAAAAAATAGTCTTTCTTTGCCATTGATACATCAAAATAACATATTCTCAAGTCAAAATAATGTAAACTTTAAACCATAAAGAAAAAGGATTGAGTCAAGCCAAAATTCACTGAAAACATCAATTTTAATGGAAATAGAACACTGGTAGGTTGTGGTCTTGATGATGTCGAGATCTGCAATATTTCCGAGCCCCAAGTTGCTATCATATACAAGAAATTTACATTGTTAATGAATGTTTTTCATACTGATATTCTCATTAAAAAAAAAAAAACACTAGTACTTAAGCTATTATCACTAGAATTTTGTGCAAGTGGAAAAATACTTAATCGGATCTATTATCCTGACCATGTTGTGTCATGTGTCAAGCCAGCTAACAAATTAGATAGAGGGGAAATTTGTTATGTTACTTATCTCAAAAGACACTGAATAATATTTCCAGATGTGTCAATAAAAATTCAACAAACCACTCCATTGAAAGCTCTATTTTTGCTATAAATAGATGTAAACTTTTGAATTATTTTAAGAAATATTTGGAAGTGTCAATTGTATTTTGAGTTTTACAACACTTTGATAAATTTTTGTAAATCATAGATGCATTTTTGGGTAAAAACAAATTTACTCTGAATAATCCAGACTTGTGGTGGCAGAATATTTACGTTATAAAGTCACAAAAGCCTTAATGCATTTGTGACATAATTAAAATATAAAGATAAATAAATCAACATAAAGCTTTAACGTAGTTCGATCAATCATGCATATATCCATACTGGTAGATAATATTTATTTTTAAAAATACATTACAAATGGAAAGACAAAGATTACACAATTGGTGAAATTCAAACCCTAAATGTCTACAATACTTAAAATACCTCACAAATCTCCAAGATCTTCTCAAATCCTACATCATTGCATTCATTGAATAAATTTTTATGTGCCCCATTTCTCATACCATGACCCATATTTTATAGCAAAACTTAATATTACAATATAACACCGATGAATTATCATATACAATATTCTTTACAAAAAGAAATTAAAACAAATTAGGAATTTGACACATATTTTAACAATCTCCACCTTTGATCAAAGTTAATCAAGTTAATCATCCATCACATCTTGATAAGAGAACAACGGACTCCACCTTCAACTGAAATTCCTTTTATCTTCATCTTGTATACTTCGTAACCTTCTATTCTTATAGATATCTTTAACATAAAGCCCTGATACCATTTGTTATAAATCGTTGAAGCTTTGATGCACGAGAATATCAATTCAAGGACACAAAGATTAAAAAAATCAACATAAAGGTACACGAGGATTTTAACGTGGTTCGACCAATTATGCCTACATCCATTAATGAGAGAGAATCTTTCTACTATCTCTCGAAAAAACACAAAATTACAAGACAAAGATCAAAGACAGAACAACTAGAAAACTACAAAATCACAAACCATGCGGACGTCACGTAATACCGAGAAAATACCTTTACAAAACTTCCATCCCAACCTATTACATATGTGTCCACCAAATCTCTCTCATCATAACTTTTACCTTTGGTGACCCAGAATAGTTAAAGGGATATTCCTAAAAGTTTTATTTATTCTATATGGAATCCAATATTACAATATAACATTTAGGAATATCCCATAAAATATCTCTTTACAAAAAGGAACAAATACTAATTAGAAATTTGATACATTATTCTATCAATTTTTGTGACGTTTCCATTTCCCGTGGTCCTGTCACTCACCGTCAACCTCAGGAAAACTCACTGGTCTCATATCGCCAGACCCATATATGAGTAAAACTACTACACGGCCATTACATCATACTCACCCAAAATATATCCAACTATATCACAAATGGGGCTCAAGAGTTGTTACATCAATTTAATACAAACATATATTAGAATTAACAATTCTAATACATGTCACAGCATATATCAGAAGCCACAATCCTCGCTTCTTCTTAAAGCTACTGAGCAGCGCCATTCTCCCGAACACTCCCTCGCATTCGAAATAATTTTCTCTATTGTGGTGAGTAATGCCTAAAGAAATGATAATCTCCTGCTACTTCTGCCATCCCATCTAAGCAGCATACGTAATGACAACCAAACACATTTGGGTTACAAATGCATGATCCTATTTGAATATCTACATGAAATGGATGAGAATGACCCACCCTTCCGCCTCTCGAATTTCATCGACTCCCTCACGCACGCCTAAGCCAAGTGTTAAAACACCGCTTTCAAAATAAAAAGTTTTTATTCTTCAAAACATGCTACCGAAGTTTTGGCAAAAATCTATCATAACCCTCCCGGTGTGAATTGCTAGGTAATTCTCCGAAAAAGTCATGGGCCTCTCCAACGTGAACTGTTGGACAACTCTTCAAGGCAATTCTTCGGAAAATATTTCTTTGAAATTCCTTTCCCAACTATTTTCATTTTTCTTTCACGCCGCGCAGACTCACACCTATCGTTTCAGTTGTCCCATGCATATGAAATGCATTATGCCATTTTCAGATATAAACATAAGATGCCAATATATCTAAACATGGTAGTTATATTACCAAAAATTTTACATTGACAACACTACGTTATTTAATTCATAAAGAATAATATCAAAATTACCACACGCTATCAGCCAATGGCTAATCTGAGTCAACTGCCCAAGCAACACAAACCATATACAAGATCACGCGAATAAAGAAACCCTGTGCCTCAAAACTGCTCATCACCACACTAGGGATTTTCTCAATTCCGTCCAAATATGATGGAATCAAACACTACTATCGCGCCAATAAATCCCCATCCAATAAAATGGTTCTTAGCCAAAGAATAAATCAAGAGTAGATGACCCTCACCTCCCTGAGTTGTCGAACTCCACAAAACTCCAGTGTCCACTGCAATTTCTCATAGTCATAGACGACTTCTCCTCTTGCTTCGACGAGAACCGAAGGTCCGAAAGCCGGGAATCTAGAGAGAAGTTGAACTTTCTCTCTCTAAATTCTATTTTCTCCCCTCACTGCACGTACTAAGCCAAATGGAGAAGGAGATGTGAAACCTCGAGAAAATCCAACTTTCCTGCAGGGTAAGAATTGTAATTTTGGTAAATCGAGAATTTTTCTAGATCTCGGATGGCCAGAAACGGGACATCTCAGGTTATGATCGTTTGTGAGAATTGCCAACCATGTCGAATTTAGGTGGAATTAGAGATAATTAAGTTTCAGTTTTTAGAGACAGTGGGGTGTGGATGACAGCTGGTTAAGGAATCTGCGCCCAGCACCTCAAGGTGTGACAGCAGCGTAAAAGAAATGGCTCGCATTGAGAACCGCATGGGTGGCATGATCATTATTCATGATGACCGAAACAGGTGGATGATGTCGTAAGGAAATAAAGAAATAAGGATTTGGGATGCTGGAAGATTGAGAGCGCATGTTGGTTGGGAAAAGGGAGGAGATTTCATCATTTTGTGATCATGGGATGTGCTCAAGGAGGAGAAGGAAAGAAAGGAGAATGGGGAGAAATTAGTAGAAAGAAAGAAATGAGAAAGTAGAAAAGAAGAACAAAAGGAAGGAATAAAGCAATGCAGAAAGAGCGTAGAGAGGAAGGAAAGAGAAGATGCAGGAGGTTTTAGATCTCATTTTCTAGAGAGAGAGTATCTTGACCTGAATTGTGAGGCGATCAGGCCAGTCGGATTTCTTCGAGACGAGAGGAGTTGTTACTCGGAAGGACAAGCGTGTGAGCCACTTGGGTTCGGGAGTTTTGACAAACTCCATAATTGGGGTTTCATCTGCTTATTTTCACGCTTTATTTAAGTGTTTTGTGATGTTTGTGTTTGATTGAGGTAGAGTGAGGGCCGTTTGATGGATTCTAAATATTGGGCAAGTGTGGAGATACAGGATATTTTGGTGGAGTTCAGAATCAGTTTAAGGTGATTGTATTTACATTATAATTTATATAATAAATTATGTTTTGGTAAATGAGATCTGAAATGGTATGGAGAATTGGTTCATCAGAGGTCGGTTCCATCGAGAGAATTGATGTAAGGAAGAGTGTCTTTGCCCAGTGAATGACCCGCTGTATGTTTTGGGGTGTAAAAGCAGTCCAGGTTGCATGAAATGGGCCATAAATGTCCCTGTGTTTTGGCATTGAATTGTTGAAGTGAATGGCTTGGTATGTGTGGAAATAGATAGGTTAATACATTATTTTAATGTGTTAGTACAATGACACAATTGCATGGAATTAAATTGTGTTGTAAGCCATTGGAGATGAGATTGCCAGTTTGCTCAGTGGACTAAATTGGGGTGATGATTGATGTGTTGAATTACGTGTATTATGGTGTAGTTGATTGAAAATAAGCATATTGACATATTGTATAAATGGTTTGAAAATGGCATGAATGCATTTTCATATACTGCTTAGATAACTAGAGTTAAGTGTGGTCTGCGTAGCGTGATTACTGTAAAAAAAAAAAAAAAACGGACATGGTTGCGAAAGGAATTTATGGATATTCAGGAGAATTGGGTTGGAGATGAGTAGGTCCTTGGATGAGTTCCATGGCGTTTGAAAAGCTCCTTGTCGGTTCACCTCGGAGGTAGTCCCATGCTTTTCAGAATAATTCGATGAGTATATTTTCAAGAACAACGGGTTTTATTTTAGAAAATGATTGTTTTACCAAATGTCGTGCAGGCAGGCAAGTGTGGTGAGTCGGTGAGGACTAAGTGACATGGGGTGATCATGTGAGCTACCAGTAGGATCGCGTATTCTTGAGTGTCACTGTGTGTTTATTTTGGAGCATTGCATATGCACTTAAGTGGAGAGTAGCCACTTAGGGTGATTACGCTACTTGGGGCGATAGCTCATACTGTCGAGGATTATATTATTCCAGTGCAGAGCATTCGAGGAAACGACTCATCTTAGAAACTATTTTGAAGAAAGCGGGTTGTGGCTTTGATGTTTTTGGACATAACGTGTATTAAATTGTAGATTTTAATATATGTTTGTATAAAGATGTAATCAACTATTGAATTATTGGGAGATAATTGGAGATAGCTAATTGTGATATTTGTTTTTATGAGTATTGGGTTATGAGCTCGAGCATTTTCTTTGGTATCGCCGTCGTGATACGAGGTCTTCATAAGATTTTCCATGGATTGTGGTGGTGATCAGCGGACCCCGGAGTTTTAGGAAAATCACAGGAGATGTCTTTTTTTTCTTTTAATTTAATTCCTTTTTTGTTCTTTAGTTTGACTTTTAAGGGTTCTTTGACATGTGGCTTAATATGGTAGTTTATCTTTCTACTCTCTTATTAAGTATGGCATCTATTATCGCATGAGCTATGTAATAAAATAACTTAGTATCCTTGTCATGTCTCCCACTTGGCTGTCATACGGCACCAAACAACGATGCCTCAAAACTGTAAAATTATAGTATCTCGAAATCGACGAAATTAAGTGATAATTGGAGTTGCGAACGATTCCAACGGTGGTGGTTTCTTCATCGAACCTGAAAAATTCCGGTTTTGACCATGTCATAGTTTATAAATTTTTCGAGGAAAATTAAAATTTTCTCTGGTTTTACAATTTCCTATAAAGTAGATTTTCTTTCCAAAATAATAAAATATTGGAAATTTGAAGAAAAAAACATAATTTAAACCATAGTAAAAATAATAAAAAGAGGAAGAAAAAAAAAATATAAAACATGATTTACGTATTTTGCCCTAAAGCCACACATTCTGAAATGAAGATAACAATGAACTTCTATAATTTGAAGAGTATAATCTTATAACTCTTAAATGCCAGAGTCTAAATTAGCTATTATTCCAAAATAATGCATTCTAAATTAACTAATCTTGAAAATAAGTAATTATTTAAAGTAAAAATCTCTCATGGTCAATTTCTTGATTACACTGGAGTATTTAATTAAGGAAATAATTATTTCAGAATTAGAGATACCTACAAAATCGGACTTCCAATAACGTTAACAAGCTTGTAAGTATTTCTCTTTCCTATCATTTAAAATAAAAGAAAAAGTCACTTTGCCAACTTGAAAATTCTTAATTTCTTTTTTGTCCAATGTTGAGAAGCGTAAGGAACCTTTCTTGATAGTTGATATGTGTCGATTTAAGACAGAGTATAATGGTTGATTTTTTAGGCTTCTTCGTCAAAAGATAAATCTGGTGGATGTTTTTTAAATGCTTAAATGCTCAATAAATCTTCATTTTAACCCGATGTGGAATATTATGGAGACTTTGACCTTGCACGTCCCCAACCATTCCACACTTATCACCGTGTCAAGTCAAAAAATAGGTGAATTTTCTTGATGAGTTGTTGGTCATGAACCAAGTTGCTTCAAATGGAAGGTAAAGTCTACATCATTCCTCACAAAAGTCTTAAAATGCTATCATATGTCAAGAAAAACACATTGTGGACCTTGTGTTTCAAAATCATATTATAAGGCAAAAGACTTAGCTAATATCTCACCGAATTTTCTTCATTCATTTAATTCAGATTGCCAGCCAAGTGTCTAACAAGAAAACTACAGTAGACTTTGACTTCGACCTTGGGTCGTTTATAATGGTGGGGTTTCATTGAGTTCAATTTTCTAGGGAAATAATTGACTAGCTATGGAAAGTCTCTTGTTCCAATTAATTCAAGTATCTCTACTGATCCCCTACAAAAAAAAAAAAAAAAATATTGTGTGAACATTCAAATAAAATATTCTTTTCATTCAGACGTAAGGCTCCCCTCAAAACAAATTAAGCTATTATGCTTCTAGTTAGGCCAACATACACTACCTTCCACTCAATTTCCAAAAGCCACGTTACAAACACAACTCCACTGACTTTCAACTACTATAACATTTTTGTTCATTGCACTTTTAACCTTCTTGCCTTCTCTAATCTTTCCAGGTGAACCAAAAATTCCAAATCGTACCAGAACTTGTAGTGTGGAATTTCTTTTTTTTTTTTTTTTTTTTGAGTTTTTAGTTTTTTAGAGTGGTTCTAAGAACTTCAGAGGTACCTAAATTATGTAGGCCAAGATTGATGTCTTGTAATTTGTGAAGAAAACTTTTATCTCTACTATAATATGTATTTTCTTGGGAGAATTAGTTTATCAAACATGTATTCCATTAAAATAAAAGTTTTACACTAAATACAGGAGTATAGTAAGAAAAATTCAAAGTCATAATGGGAAGTGGGTTTGAATTTTAAATCAGAAAATGAAAGTGTTAAACGTTGATTTATCTATATTATACACATTGTTGCACAATTTAAAGGTTGGAGAGAAATTTGTTTGAAGCTGATTGTTAGTAGCGCATAAAATAGACGATTGTTTGCGTGTGTATGAACAACTTAAGGATGGATTTATCAAACCTGTAATTGGTTTAGGTTATTTTCATTTTTTTTATTTCTTATTGTTCCTTACAATTGTGTAAAGAATGGGTTTTGCATAAGAGGACTAGACGACTTGACTCCAAAAATAAAGTTTAGTTAGTTAGTTAGTAAGACTGTAGTTAGTTATTATTATTATTATTATTATTAGTAGTAGTAGTTATTATTATTATTTTATTATTGATAATAGTTAGTTAGTTAGTTGTTATTATTATTATTGATAAGTAGTAGTAGTAGTTAGTTAGTTGTTGTTATTGTGTGTGTATTACCTAAAACCAAAGCGTAAAGAAAACTTTCTGAAGAGAGTACAAAAGGAAAAAGTTTACTCTGAAATTAGTTTTATCTCAAAATTAGTTCAAAAATACTTTCACAGTAATTGAAGAACTGAAGTGTGTATAACTAAAAAAGTGAATTCATTTGCTAAATGTTTTAAATCAATGTATTCATTTAAATGTTATTTGGTTCAAAATCTTCATTCCTTGAACTTTGCAAATTTGTGGGACTATGAGAATAATCAAGAAGAACTTGATATTATCGCATCTTGTGTGTCTTATTATTAATATCTTCTTGTTTCTATTTCCTTCCTTTCCTTTTTATATTTCCATTTCCATGCATTTCATCAAATTCTATACAATTTTTTTCAAAGTGGAGTTGGGATTAATAAATTTCACAAAGAACACTTTCCGTAAATTTGTGTTGGCTCATGGTATAAATGTTTCTTGGCGCCTCCCTCACCACGTGGCCGTACTAACGCTGGAAAGACAATCAATCCAATACATCGGTATGCAAATGAAACAAATATCATATTAAAACCTTCATAAGTTATCTTGGGTTTGTGGCCTTTTGTCAGACCAAGCTAACTCCTACCATATCAATCACCAATTTTCCGTCACCAAGGACTTGTGGGATTTGATTGGATATGGTATCATGCTGTTAATAGGAGTTCACTTATTTAAATGTGCTTCTTATATAGAGTCACGCACAGGATTTTCCAAGAGAGTGGAGTTCCTTATTCAAAAGATTCTTCTTATGTGTATTTACTTCAACTTTTTCCAAGTGGGTGGGTTTCATGGGCTTCAATTTTCAGGAAATCTGACTATGTAAGCTGCTCATTGCTCATGTTTATAGATGAATATGAAGTAACAAACCCCTCAAATAAATATCATGAGATCCATATAACACCTCAAGAGAAATATAACTAAGAAGAAATTAATCAAAATAAATTCTTCTAATAGCAAAGTTATCTAGTTTAACATATAAGTTTAAAATATTTATGTAATACTTTGAATAACATTTTTTTCTATCAAATATATATATATATATAGTTAATGTTTTGTCGATAGAAGTATCAAATGAAAATAATGTACTAATTTAGCATATGCAACTTTTGCAAGAAAAAAGATAAATACTAATTATAAAAAAAAAAAAAGTAAAATTTTTTCGAGCTCAAAAAGTTTTTTAAACAATTATTTGTTTTCAATGTAAAGAATAGAAAGGTCAAATTAAATTTATATTAAAATGAATAGATTATATATATATATATATATATATATATATATATATATATATATATATATATATATATATATATATATATAAAGATTAGCTCAACATGCTAGAATTATTTTGTAAAATCAAGAATATTTATTGATCCAAAAACAATTGATCAATAATCAAAAGATCCAATAAATATATTACAAAATACAAACTTTATTGAAAAAATAAGCATATCAATTTGTACTATATAAAAACATACACCTTTGGATGTGAAATTGTTGATTGTAATTTGTCTCCAAAAGAAATCGTAGGGGCAAGATCAAAGAGAAAGATGGTTAAGGTTGAAGATGGATATTTCCTTTTCCCCAAAGTCTATTCTACCAAACCCTTGTAAAAATTTTAGGGCTCTATTTAATTATATATATAGAATACAAGGGAACAATTGAGACTTTTGAGTCGATGGAAACTATAAAGTAAGGGAAAGATAGAGCAGTAGGCATGTAGCTGAGTTAATATTAAACCATCTATAATTGCCTATAATTAACATATACAAATTATACAATTAAGAATTTAATATGATTATGCTTAGTCTATAATTAATAAATTAATCTAACATTCTCCCACTTGGATGACATAATCATAAATTCAAATGCTTTCTTGATAGTTTACATAACCATAACCAATCATATACAGTGCGCACCAAGAGGATGTATAAAACGTACATATGTCAGGGCGCTACTAATCAAAATCATGAGCTAAAATTTCTTCAACCACCCAGACTTACGCCCAGCCATAACCAATCATATACAAGATAATACACCTAGAGGATGTATAAATGTACATGTCCGAGCCTACTAATCTAAGAAGGAATCTCAACAAAGTATTGATTCAATAGAAAAAAAAAACATCATTTTGTCATTCATACGTCGAAATGGCCTTAAAATCAAATATGGCGTGCGTCAAGTAATGCGTGTAATAAAGAAAAAACATGACCTTTCCTTACAGATACATGAAAAATGAAAAACTCCCACTAAAACAAAGAGTCTAGGCTCCTAACAATCCCATGCAAGTGACGTGTTCTTGAAATACACAAATAGGTTAGCCTTTGATTGAGTGGAGTGCTACTTAAGGTAGCCAGTCATAGGTGTGCTCAATGGAAATGAAGGATTTTGTAGCTTTCTCTTTAACGAGAACTTTCAATTCAATGTGCTTAGATGAAGTCGCTCTAGTGTTCATATAGAGAAAGATACAACTACGGAATTATCACAAAACAATTTTAGAGCTTTAGAAATGGAGTGAACAACCTCCAAAGCTGAAATGATGTTCCGTAACCACATTATGATAATTGTATCATGGCACACCACATCCTACGCCTCCATAATAGTGCATGAAAGTGTCATGACACTTTTACGAACAACTCCTTACGATCATAAAGATATAACTAGAAGTGGACTTTTTATCATCCACACCATACATAATCGGAATCACTAAAACCAACCACCTCAAGCGTGTTGTTACGTCGATATGTCAACATGAGATCCTTAGTACCTTGAAGATACCTCAAAACTTTCTTAGCCGCTTTCTAGTGGCTTTGACCAGGATCACTCAGTACCTGACACGCGACAGCAAAGCAATATCAGAGACTTGTGTACTTGAGCATCGTCGGGTTGCCCTTAGGCGAAAGAATAAAGGAATTTCTTTCTGTCTTATCTCTCAATATCATTACGAGGACATTGGCCTTTGGAAAATCTATCTACCCTTTACAGTGATTGCCTTACCAAAACAACATGATTGCATATTGAACCTTTTGAGAATCGTTAAATATACTGCATTGGACAATCTCAAAATCACCACAGTCTATCGAAGTATTTGGCATACCTAAAGGCATAGATGCTTCCCGAGATCCTTCATATCAAAATAGCTAAGTAATAACTACTTTGTCTATTGATGGTCTCAAACCAACTGAGATCGCTCAGTACCTACGAAACGTCTTGAAACCGCCAAAGCAATATATGAGCGTATGCATCTTGAGCATATCATGCTATCTGTTGAAGAATAATGATCTGCTTTCATCTTATCTCTCTCAATATCATTATGAGGACATTGACCTTTGGAAAATCTGTCACCCTTTACAATTAGTGCCTTACCAGAAGAACATGATTGCATATTGAACATTTTCAGAATGCGTTCAATATACGTCTATTGAGACAATCTCATAATGCCACTAGGTTTGTCACGAAGTATCTGTATGCCTAAGACATAAGATGCTTCCCCAAGATTCTTCATATCAAAATGGCTAAACAATAACTACTTTGTCTCAACCAATAGGTCAGTATCATTGGTTACGAGCAAAATATCATCGACATATAAAACCAAGAATATGTATTTGCTCTCCTTGTACCACCGCCTATATATTCATTGGTGGCTTGATGTTCTCCTTAAAACCATTGGTGGTGACAACTTCATCAAACTTAGATACCATTCGCCAGAAACTGCTTTAAACCATAAATGGATTTCTAAGTTTACAAACCATGTGTTCCTTACCAACTTCCTGAGCGATAGGTTGGGAACATGTAAAGCATCCTCGACTAAGTCTTCATTCGAAAAGATTGTCTCCACTTACATCTGATGCAACTCCAAGTCAAAATGGGTCACTATGCGCCCAATAACCATGAAAGTCACGGTGGATACGGGAGAAAAGGTTTCCCTGAAATCAGTACCTTCTCATTGATTGTAACTCGTGTCTACTAATTTTGCTTTATATCTCTCTACTTATCCCTTAGTATCACGCTTGGTCTTGAACACATAGGTCTACAACCATCTGGCAGACCTACCAAGGTCCACACTTTATTCTGTGACATGGAAGTCATCTCATCATTCATTGCATCGATCTAGAAGTTAGATTGAGGATATGATAACCCCTTCTTTTTGGTGATGGATCGTGCATTAGCCACACCATACTCATGCTCCTACAAGTAGACAATATAGTCATCGGATATTAGGGCTCAGTGCCTTTAGGCCTCCTCAGGGGTATATCCATGGCCCATATGCACGGGGCTCTTATGTCTGCATTTAACGAAGACCCGATTCACGGGGTCAGTTGACTACCAGTCGGCAGAAGTGGAATACAAGTGGATGTCGGGTTACTGACCTCCTCGAAAATCGGGTAGAGTCCCCTTTGTACGGGGAGCTCCACCCAAATAAAACACACCGCATGAGAGCATCCCCAGCTTGAGTCGATATAATCACAATGATACAAATATGGATAAAGCGACCTCACCGGGCCCATGCTAATATCCGTAAACATACCAACTATATCTAATAGTTAAGAGTTGAAATGTTTTACTCTTATACAACACATATATTAAATAACAAGTTCTAATACATGTATACATCATTAAACCACAACGGCTTTCTTAATCCTACGATCTTGAGACAAAGCGTCCCCTCGCATCTCTGTGCACATATAAAATGTCTCGACGGGTGACTAATGCTCGAGTGATGGAATACTAAAGTGGGCTACTCACCACACAAGTGCGGTCTGATGTTCCAAATTAAACACATTCAAGCAAATGCATGATCCTACTTGAATATTCTACATGTATCATCATTAAAGCCCATGACAAGGCTTTCTTCTAATCACTCGGTCTTTGGGGCAGGCAGTCCCCTCGCATGCTCCCTTTGTACACAATAAAATGTATCCCTCGACGGTGAGCTAATGCTCGATGGTGGAATCGCCTGCTGATGGGCTATCACATCTTGCTGAGTCATGGGTGTGATGTTCCAAATTAAACACATTAGTGAAGTGTGATCTGCCAGATGTCTACATGACAACTAGGATCCAGGGTCCTCACAGAGCTCCCTCACACTCGCCTAAGCTAGTATGGGAATTTCTATTTTGTTTGTTGTGGAATGACCCTCAGGTATATATCAGACCCAGACGTATAGACAGTTGATATGTGTTGTTCCAATGGTACCCTCAGTGTATATCAGTTAGGTAGTCTCAGACGATTGATATATTATTTATTTTGTTTGGACTACCCTCCGATTATTAAATAGTTTGAAACTGACCACTCGAACCTTTTTTCTCTAGACTCATCTCATTCGCATTTCACTCTGTAGTCTAGGGTGTTTCTGGTGCATATGGAATACATGTATGCGGTTCGATACGATCCCCAATCACATGCAAATATATAAACATGAATATACTTGCATAATTGAATCACACAATCATGTCATGTAATTAATCAATTCATACATCAAATTAGCTCACTCGGGCTAATGATCAACCGCAAGCGAATTCAACTTGAATCCCTTTCGATCAAACCGCGATTTCTGCGAAAATCTGGTTTAGTGTCAGCATTCCACAGGAGCAGGTGAAACCTAGGGTTTCACCGGTTCCCAGCGGCTCAACAATTCATTGGTTCACTTTGTGAACCCGCATTTCATGGCCATTTCCGGCCTCATCCAATCAATACATGATTTATTATGCAAAAGCACCATTTAACACCAAACGGTAGTAAGAGCGATTCTGAAATTTCACTCCATTTTGGTTCAAAGTATATCAATTCGGTCAGTTTGGGCAGATCGAACTGACCCCTCACGGCCTCATTAAAACTCAGTTTCATAAAGCACTTAAAATGGGAATAAAAAACACAAGTGAGGAGCATACCTGCCGGAGTTTGAGGCTCGCAAATGCAGTACTGCGCGGCTTATAACCGCGTAGAGCTGATTCTCCTTCATCCCAGAAGGCTGCAGCCCCGGTTGGATCGTTCGAAACCTAGAGAGAAGGAGGACACTCTCTCTAAAAATGAGATCGAGGCTTGCCATATGGCTCACACCTCCCCACGTTTTCTCCTTTTCCTTTTAGAAGAAAACTGACACTATTTAGTGTTTTGTCTTATTATCATTCATCGATTAATTAATACAATTTTGTCCATCTTTTTTCTGGGTTTTTGACGTTTGGCACTATCTCGATTAGATCCATTTTCATTATTTCTCTACTCATACCATATAGCACACCTTAATCTTTGGTTATATGTGACTTTAGTAGCATCAGAAATTCCTTCTTTTCCGAAAGAAACGTGCTCAGCGTGTCAACTCACACTATCTCGAATTTCCTGAGGAAATTTTGCGTGCTAGCTAGATTTAGTGAAATGATTCAACGATTGTAATCCGTTTCATCATCCGAGATCTAGAGAATAAATTATGGATTTTTAACAGAAATTAACAATTTTGTAATCGAAATTACGATTTTACCCTTTTTCCAGAAATTGGAATTTCTCGGGTCTTACAACATCTAGGGCTATTGGATCTACATCCTTAATTGGTTCATCATCAGTAGTGGCTATTGGATGTTGGTCAACAATAGGGCTAGGGATTGGAGCAGAAGCAATAGGCACAGGAATAAAAACTAGGTGTTCTTTAACACAATTTCTCTTGGTCATTGGCTTGTATCAGTTATCATCCTCCCGAAATAAAATAAAACTCGATCCCAACTCAATCCACTCTAGTGAATGCGACCGGGCAATAAAACTTCACTGAAGACCCTCTTAACCACACATAATAATAAAGTACCCATTGATGGTCTTTAGATCAAGTTTCTTAGATTGCGGGTTGTACGGTCTCACTTCCACCTTGCAGCCTCAAACATGGAAGTGACGAAGACTAGGCTTCTTTTGTGACCATAACTCATACAGAGTCTTAGGAATAGTTTTACTAGGCACTTGGTTCAAAATATAGTGGTTTCAAGAAAACCACCCAGCCAGAACTCAGTGGTGAGAATTAACAAGCATACATCACACCATATCAAGAAGCGTGCAATTCCTCATCTCCGCAATTCCATTATGTTGAGGAGTATTAGGCATTGTATATTGAGCATCAATGTCACATTCCTAAAGGTACTTTTCAAATGGTCTAGGGTTGCGTCCCATCTCATCATATCTACCATAATACTCACCACCTCTGTCATAATTAACCACTTTGATCTTCTTCCCTTGTTGGAGCTCAACTCTAGCTTTGAAAGCTTTGAAAACCTCCAAAGAGTCAGACTTCTCACTAATGAGCTCGACAAAGCGAAGTAGCAGGAATAATGTATCAGTAAGATGTGATGAAATATTTACACATTTAGTAGCAAGAGGAGTGAATGACCCACAAATATGCAGCATGAATAACCCCGAACAGCTCTCGGTGCATGTCCCATCAGCTTGCATTCGACCTTTGTAATTTACCCTTGATGCAATCTACATAAGTATCAAAATCTGAGAAATCAAGATCTGGAAGAATCTCATCCTTAATTAATTTCTCCATTTTTTGTCTGGAAATATGACCTAGATGTTTGTGCCAAAGAATAGAAGACTTTTCATTCAATCTCAAACGTTTGGAGCTACTAGTAGTATTAACAGTAAGGGTAATAGAAACATAAGGCAAAGCAGAACTGACTCTAATGCAGCCAAAGATTCCATAAGAATACTCTAGTGCCCGATCAATAGTGAATCTTGGTACAATTTAACTTCGGGTTCCAAAAAACTATATCCAAGTCTATCGAAATAGTGCGATATCAAATTTCTCTTGATCAAGGGTATGTACGCCACATCCTGCGATTCGAATAATTTCTTTCACTAGCTACGATCTAACACGACCCGAGGAAAATCAACTTGGACTCTTGTACCGTTTCCCATGTACACGTACTGCTTCAAACTAGTTGGACTTCTTCTGCTTATCACTACTTGCATAAAATTGCAAGTGTGAATGGTAGCACCACTATCTAACCACCAAATATCATATGACACATCAGTAATATTGGATTAAAAAAAAACATTCACCCAATGATTATCATATAGCTCATTTTTCCCATTATTTGAAAACTTAGTATATTTCTTGCTAATAGTATACAAGAAATATTTTGCGTCCTATAATCACTTAGGAATGCTTGCATAAGCGAGTCCTCGGATGATTACGAAAGTGATTGTCATCTGACAACTATTAGAATACTCTTAGTCCTCATAGAATTTTTTCTCATTTTCAGAACTCTCGGAAGTGGGTTTTGGAGGAGCTTCAACTTTCAAGAACAAGTTTAGTTTCATAATTGTCAAATTCATCATGAGAGATTTAACCCATTACTTGTAATTAGTCCCATTAAGTTTCTTGATGACAAAGAACCAAGGAAAGCTCAAAGTTGAAGAATAAAAAAGAGAGCAATGTCAAAAATACATGTAAAACAATGACATGCAAATTGCTCCATTCTTTGGCTTACCAAATGACCCACAAAAGTGGTCACCAAATGCTAGAGTCTATAAAATATAAAACGATTAAAATGCAACGGGTAGAAAGTACCATTGAAATGTAAATAAATGAATTCGGGCAAAAACAAATAGAGTATTATGCAGTTCATGTGGCTGAGGTGAGAATATATTTTATAAACTAAGCACTCTACCAAATAATCAATTCATCGATAGGACAACTTCACTATTCGTATGGATCTTAGTGAAATTGATGCACAAGACAAGAGAAATAACAATTGTAGCATAAATTTCAAGAATATCCGACATGCTCAAACTCACAAGAGACAAGTTCATAAAGCATTTGATATTTAGTAATTTTACCCAAGTGAAAAGTAAACATTTAATCTTTTTCACAATATAATGCTATAAATAATCACAAATAGCATAGACATAAATTGCTAAAGCAATATGTGAAAAAGGAAAAAATAAAAATATTGCAGGGTTGGGTAAAATATTCAATTTTGTCCCAAAATCAGATTTAATGCTTAATTGTGACATATATATATATATATATATACAATTTTGTCCCAAAATAAGATTTAATGCTTAATTATATATATATATATATATATATATATAATTTGAAAGGTTTTGAAAACAGTGGACAACTATTTCGTAAGTCACAATCTCTAGAATATATATATAAATCAAGGCACATGACAAGTGATTAGAAGGATCATCATAAAAATGTAGAATAGGCTCTCTACACGTGGAGATGATAGGGAACATTTCTTAGGTCAATTTGGATTCTTATGTTGAGTGATGAAGAATCACGACATAATAACATGAAGTGGATCCCAGATCTTTAATTTTCCTGCTAATGTCAATACATCTTTTATGGGAAACGCGTAGTGTTTGTTAAGGTTGTATTGCAAATAGGAATCTAAAATAAGGGGGTCCCAGTTCATTAAACTTTTCCATTTCAAAAGTCAATCATGTGACATAATTAATATGAAATATTCAAAATACAAATTCAATGTTTCAAGACAGTTTCGGTTTCTTGATTTTTGTAAAGACTTCTTGATAAGAAACATGATCTGCAATTGGAATCCCGAGAAAATAAAAAAGATTCGAGAAGGTGATTCCTTTCTAATGAGAGTTCGATCGAAGGATAAAGAACTCTTTCAAGGATTTTTTTTTTCTTCTCTAATACAAAAACTTTTTTCGATTTTTTTCTTCGAAACTTTAGGGATAAAGAACTTTTCAGAAAATTTCCCCAACATAAAAAAAAAAAGTAAAAAGAAAAAAAAAATTCGATAGCTTCAATGTCAATTAGAGTGGCTCTGATACCAATTGCTAAATTATTTTGTAAAATCAATAGTATTTATTGAGCTAAAAAATAATTGATCAATAATCAAAAGACCTAATAAAATACATTCTGAAACAATGATATTGAGCAGAAGAAACATATCTCCAGTTGTATGTCTTGTCTTAGAAAACATACTTGGCATGGATCTAGAATGATTGATTGTCATTTATTTCCAAAGAAATCTGTAGGGGGTAAGATCAAAGAGAAATATGGCTAGGATTGAAGATAGATATTTCCTTCTCTCCAAAATGTGTTCTATGAAACCCTTGTAACAATTTTAGGGCTCTATTTACTTATATATATATAGCACAAGGGAACAATTGGACTTCGGTCTAATAGGCTTACCAAAGCAAGGGAGAAGATAGAACCTTGGGCCCATATCTAGTTAATATTAAACCATCCTATAAATGACCCATAATTAACATGCACAATTATACAATTAAAATTGTAATATGATTATGCTTAGTCCATAATTAATAAATTAATCTAACACAACATACACTAGCTTCTGCCCTGAATGAGAAAAACTATTTGTTTTGACAGTGATTCATCAGTTGTTGCATCAAGTGATGCGACACTGTTAAGACTGAGGTTTACTAAGATATATATCAATGATTAATCACTAAAATAAAACTATAAGAGATGTTGGAAAAAATACCACCACAAACATAAGGAGACAAAAAGATTGGTCATGCGGTTTAGCAAAAGCCTACGTCTGCGAGGTTGAGTCCAAATGCAAGGAACATGTTAGTCTTATCTGAGACAAGGCTCCCTCTTTCTTACAATCATCTTCTCATAACTCTCTCATGGTGAAACATGAAATAAAACCCTTATTCCCCTATGGCAATACACGGACTCTTATCACCCCACGCTCCTTCTCGATAAAGGCGCTGCTTGCTCATCATCGAAGCAGCGGTACTTGACTTGACTATCTTCACATGAATAGCTCCTCCAATCTCCTTTGTGTGTGCTCCCCAAAAATCAATGTGTAGAAACGTCTACTGCGCTTTTAACGACTCATAGGAATCTTCAATATTGATCTAATAGCTTTCCAGATTTGTCTCTTGACCAGGTTGGAATATTCGATTCCTTCATACTTATCATAGTAGAATATCTTCATTTCATTTGAAATCTCACAAAAAAAATATTTTATCTCTACAATTTGATTCGATGCTGATATTATGATATTCTCCCTCCTAACCTTCACTTGTTTCATCTCTCTGAATATTGACTCTTGATTTGCAGATTATGAGCTATAAAATCGGATTTGGTGAATATGATAAGTTGTGTCACACAACATGATGCACCAAATTGTGAGATATCTGATGTGACATCGAGTTCCTCTTGAAGCTTATAAGGCCTTTATTTTTGCTATATTATGTGAAATATCTCAACAATCTCCCCATTTGGCATTTCTTTGTAAAAATAAATAGGATAGGAGAAGCATGTTGGAGAGAGACTCATCGAAGATATGTAAATCCATTTGAAGTATTAGAGATAAGTACCACCATGCACTACTCATCACCGGTGGAGGATACTATGTGGATTATGTATCACCATGGCGGTGGTGAGCAGCATAGAAAGAACAGAATGGGCCCAGTCGGGAGATGGTGAAACGCCTTGTGAGCTTCCGGTGGATTCGGCTATCAAGGCCAGTTCATCCTTAACATGGCTAACTTTTTTTCCCCTTAGTCATGGACTTGCTTAACCAGTCAAAGGAATACATAGTCCAAGAGAGAATGTGAGTGCTTCATAACGAGATGCATCAAGATCTTGAGTAAGGATATAACCTATTTGTCTTTCATAACGAGATGAATGATGAATTAGGTTTTTGAAGAAATTAAATGCACTGGTGTTCTCACAGTACAGTGTCATACCAAATGATGCACCATCATGTGAGATACCATAATCTTTCAACCTGTTTTTAATCCAAATGAGCTGAGACCAACTGCTACTAGCGGCTATGTCCTCTGCTTCTACATCATAAGAACCCTTTAAGCTAGTAGTAGAGTCATGAGTGTACCATAGTTCAAATTATGTGGTTTTGTTGACATTTGCATATTTAGGTCTAGGTAATAATGCCCAAACTTTATTTCTTGTGAATTTCCCCAACTCTTCCTGCACAGCAGTCAACTAGCAAACATTATTTGGCTATGTTTTTTAAGTGTAGCATATGTGCCCAATCATCTCTCTATAATTGAATTTGTAATTCCTCGTGTCTAAACACTAGCTTTGGGATCTCCAATAATGTTAAAGGCTTTAAGATTCTTCTGAACTTGTTTAGAAGACTCACGAACTAAGATATCAGTGGTTAGATTAGTCTCAAGATCTCTTTGTTGAAGGGATGAGTCACGAGATGGTGGATCACCTTCTGCAATAGGGCTGGCGTTGCTGCTAGGTGATACATCATTTTCTGAGACACTGTTATTGTTTTTTTGTACCAGTTGAGTATAAGGAATTCAACATCTGAATCATTTGACCTTGTTGGAGTAGATTTTGATCCCTGATCATCAACCACCACATTAACGGATTCCATGATTGCATTGGTCCTTTTGTTGTAGACCATGTAGAATCGACTAATTAGGGAATATCCTAGAAATATGCCTTCATCGCTTTTGGAATCGAATTTACTACTTTGCTTCTTGTCATTGAGGATAAAATAGGTATTGCCAAACTCATGAAAGTACTTTTGGTTAGGTTTCTTACCTCTCCAAATTTCATAAGGTGTCATAGTTGTTCCTAGGTGAAGGTAGACCTTGTTTAAAGTATAACATGATGTTTTCAAGGCTTCGACCCAAAACTTTACTGGAACATTTTTTTGCTTTGAGCATAATCCAAGCCATTTCTTGTAGTGCTCTATTCTTCCCTTCTTCCACCCATTTTGTTGAGGTGTCTTAGGAGTAGATAATTCACGGTCTATCACATGTTTATTGCAGAACTTAGTGAAGTGAGAGTTTTCAAACTCCTTCCCATGATCACTCCTTATCTTAATAGCCTTCTTAAATTGTCTGTTCTTTTCATGCATTAACTTTAGAAACAATGTCTTAAATGCATTAAATGTGTCGGATTTGTCTCTATGAAAGCTTACCTATGAGAATCTTGAGTAGTCTTCAACACATACAAACACATACCTTTTTCCCCTTCATCTTTCAACTTGCATTGGCCCCATTAGGTCCATGTGAAGGAGTTCTAGGACCCTTGTGGTAGAAAGATGTTACATTATCTTGTGAGACATCTAGATTTGTTTCCTGATTTGACATGGACCGCACACCTTTTCAAGGTCAATCTCCATCTTTAGAATTCCCATAACAACATCGACTGCAATAGTTTCACTAAAGCTCTTGTGACTAATGTGGCCAAGCTTTCTATGCTAGATATATGAGTTGTTTAACAAGGTGGTGCAACAAGTTCCTAAACAAGTAAACAAATAGCAATTATTTAATGATCTTTTTCCTTCCATGACACGTGTTTGTACTGTCAGTGACTGAGCATTTGTCTTTTGTAAATTGGACAAATAAATTATGATCATACAATTGACTAATGTTGATGAGATTTACCTTTAACTCATTCACAAGAAGAACATTTTCCAATTTAGGCATGCTTGGAACTTTTAGGAGGCCATCGATCACAATACCTTTAGCACCATTACCGAATGACATAGACTCTATATTGCGAGGTTGTAGATTGGTTAGAAATTCTTTATTACCTGCCATGTGCCTAGAGCTTCCACTATCAAAGTATCATTTTTCCTCGAGATTCACTGCAACACCCCAAATTATACCCTAGTAGTTTATTACATGTTTATGGTATAATATAAGTAAAAATTGCATTTTTCAGAAATTTGAGAACTAAGGGTAAATTCATAATTTGACATTAAAGACCCAAGGTCTCTTATGAGAAGATTATATGCTAGAGTTAAGTGAATAAGTTGATTTTCAAATAAAATGAAAATGAAGGACCAAATAGAAAAAATGGACATTTGACTCAAATGAGGATAAGACCAAACATGGTCTTATGAGAAGAGATTTTCTCATTGTGATTTGGGGAGAGCTAGGGTTACGATGGAGGAGAAAGAGAGAAGGGAAGAAGAGAAAAAAAGAAGAAGAAGAAGGGAGGAGAGAAGAGGAGAAGAGAAGAAGAGACCTTGATGAATTTTAACCAACCACACCGTAATATAGATATTTTTTTTGAAGATTGAATATTTGCAATAACAGGACCTTGATGAATATTTGTAAATAATAGATTCTTTGACTGTTTTTTTTTGTTTGTTTTTTTCCAAAAGAATCTTGCACTAACAAAGTGTCATTTCCTCGCTTTGATGCGTTGAGAAAAATAAATAATCAAAATGAGCTAATCTAGGCGATCTTTCTAAATATATATTCAATGATTAGTTGTGTACTGCAATGTATTTCAATGTTATTAATTGCTTTAAAATTATTGATTTTCGATTGAATTATACATTTAGATATAAGGTATTCTTTAGAACTAACATTTAATAGTGTTTTCAAAAAAATAGCTAACATTTAATAGTTTTATAGTTTCCTATTTTTTGTGTTTTTTTTATAAGTACATAATTTTGTTCCCACTGTGACTTGAACTTGGTGTCATCTCCTTCCCTATATATGTTCACTCTAACCCTTAACCACTTAGTTAGGTATGATTGGCTTATAGTTTTCTATTTAAATTCATATAAAACTATATATATATATATATATATCTTATTATAGATAAGTTGAAAACATATAATCATTTAGATACCGAAAAGTATATAACTATCCTAAAAGTACTACAACTATGAAGCGAGGAAATTAAAATCTGTTCATGGCGATAAATTTAACAAACCACTCCATAATATATGAAATTTCTTAAAAATTGAATCTTTGTAATAATTGTGGTATCGGGCCTTTGGGCGGACCCACTACTCGGTAGGCTGGCGCCACCGGGGCCATCGCTGGCCCACCTCTGAGCGGCCTTTGTGTTAAAACCACACGAGGGCAGACCAGACCGGTGCGATCCTAGAGCACAAGTCTAGGATCCCAGAGTCCCGGTAGCCATCTTACCACATATGGAAATGGTGTTATGGATGACTATATTAGGGAAGAAATCACCCACAGGATATTTATCCATGGATGCTCTGTCGAATCGATACGCCTCAAGCGTTAATCTCGATAAGGAAAGAACTAGTCCTTGATAAGGAAAGAAAGATCTTATACTTGAAAATTACAGAGATTATCTTTCACATAATCAAGGAGAAACCAGTATAAGGAAGGCTCCCCATGTGGGAAAGGTATGCGACCTGGTATCCAAACTACTTCTTCCTTCTTCTTCTCCATCCTTTTCTTGACTTAAGCTTGTCGGAGAGCGGTCGGCACACCTGCAGTGCGGACCCATTTTTTGCGGGTTTATATCAGTGATGCCACACGAGAAGGTCGGTGACGGGTATTGACAATTGGCGCGAATGCGTGGGAATCGAACAAGGGGCTCTGTCGGCGGCGTCTTGGGCCCCAGCTCCCCAACGATCCGAATGACCCTTCGCCCCGATAGCTCAGGCGGGTTCCCATACCCACATCTTACATTAAATCAAGTGGTTCGACCGGCTGTTTGTTGAATCGATGTGCCGGATGGAGTTGTCAGCGTTGATGATCCGGGTGGAGGAAGGGCGGGAAGGTAAGCAAAGCGGATGTGGTGCGGGAATGTGTAGAATATCTACGTGAGCTTGACGGATTTGCGGGGCCTAGGTTGAAAAAGGAGAATCTTGGCGAAAGGCTGCAGATAGCGGCCCGAAGCAAGAAGCACCTACCATTCGCGATAAAGGAAAGAAGCCCATTAAGTCCACTGCGAAGCCGAAGCATAAATGCCCGATAGATGACGGGAGTTATCCTTGGCGGCCCCTCTCGAGCCTCTCCCCAGAAAAAAGATTGCATAAGGCCGGATAAGAAAAAGCGCCCAGAGACACTCGCATCATGTTCGGCAACAGATAATGGCCTACTCGCGCCAGGAAGGACGAGGAGAAAGCAATGAGGGTCGAAGGAATGAGCCGACTAAATTCGTGAAGCACGAAAACGCGTATGCGTACCCTACGGCGTGAATGCCAGATGAGTGCGGTCGGGTATATCCCTCCTTCGGCCGCGACAGATGCAGCACATGCCACGTAGCCACGATTGAGCCAGAAACATGCTCTCCTCCCCCAGGGCCATATCACAGACTATGAAGTACATTACCGTAGTGTTTGTCCATTCGACTTTCTTATGTTTAACGGTTCTACTAACCCGTATGGTCACATGCTCCAAAAATTCTGACCTAGGCAATGACTTTGAATGGCATCGGCAATGACCTCCTACTATCTGAGGGATTTTCGGGATAGCACAACGACTGCCCGCTATGCTTTGGTTTCTAGGAAACTCAGGCTCGATAAACACGTTTAACGAACTTTGGGGAGCATTCATCTCGCAACACCTGTGCTTAGTGCGTCAGAAAAGGAACATTAGTTCCTTACAAACTATTCGAAACATGAAGACAAGTCCATACGGGACTTTATGAGGATGTTCGGACAAACCGTCCAACAAATAGAATTTTACAACATAGGCATTTGTAGAAGAACTTGAGAGAAGCTTGAGCCATTGACCCCGCTACCATTCGCTATCTCTAGACCGCCGACAAATGGAAGAGTTATGCGAGATGAGTGGATAGGTACTCAACAGCGGAGGACAATATCAGACGATAGCAAAACGATCATGATCACAAACCAAAGAGTAGAGAAGGATAAGCACAGTAGGAAAGAGCGCCGCGTCCGAGGGAAGGGAATTTAGAGACGAGGAGCCAGGAAGCAACCTCGAGACCAATCTCATAAAAAAATGAGCCTCATGATTCACTCCCACGAACATCGCGTGCAAGAAATTTTGTTTGTCCCTCATTCGCGACCACAGGACCTTTCAAATGGCCTACACCCATCAAGCGGATCTATAAGCAGAGAAACAAAACCTTGCGGAATGTAATTATAGCGAGGACCGTGGAGCTCTGTGAAACCGTAGGTGCGAGAAGTCACGAAGTTCTTTGGTAAGAAAAGCTTATCAAGGCGGGACACCCAAGAGGTACCTCGAGGAGTTGATCGGGAGTGGAATCGGCGGCCGCCGAGGAGAATTATAGCAGTCGGCGACTCCATGAGCCCGGACCGGCCATCGTTATATGCTGGGCGGCTAGTTGATGATCAATATCAATGAGAAAGCATTGACAAAAGGGGCTCATCGGGGCGTATGGTTAAAAATTTGCAGGGTGAGATATCGTCCACGTAAAGCAACCCGAAAGTTGAGCCATTAGATGACCCTATATCCTTTCCTCTAGTTAATCAGAACAAGGTCATTATGCCTCACTACAATGCCCTAATACTCACCCTCTGTATTAATGATTTTGATGTGCATAGGGTACTGGTGGATCCAGGCAATGCGACAGACTTGCTCTAACTCCCAGCCTTCACATAGATGAAGCTTTCTTCTGACATGCTAAATTCAGTCAGGCGAATCCTCTCAAGCTGCGAACCTTCTGATGGCGTTGGGAGATTTTTACACTTCTATGGCGGACGATCGCGGGTTTGTTCTGGTCGTTGAAGACTTGGGGCGCTATAATGCCATAGTGGGTACGGACTGTTGCACTCGCATGAAGCGGTGCGGTGACGTACCACCAAATGGTGAGCTATTTGACAAGTGCAGGGCAGGTCGACCTTTTGAGCAGCTAGCTAGCCGCACGATAATGATATCAACTAACCCTGCACAAACAAGGAGGGAAGTGCGATTCCGAACAGGCTCCCCCAGATGATCTTTCACCCTCATAACAATCACAATATCTTGTGAATCGGGGTAGAAAGAAAAGGACCGGCCCAGTGTGGATCCCTTTGGAAGAAGTGGAGTTGGACGGGCCAGAGAAATTTACCTACGTCAGCTCCCTTTTGTCTAATGAAGAAAGAGCACAGTTACGACTCGCGTTGCTGCGCAACATTGATGTATTCGCTTGGAGACACTCTGATATGGTTAGGATAAGACCAATGGTGGCTTCTCACAAATTGAACGTCCTCCCCCCACGTGCGAAACCCGATGAGCGAAAGAGGTGAGGTAGTTCGCGGAGACCAACGTCAAATCATTAGGACTAAAGTAGACAAATCTTCGCGGTAAGGTTTATAAGGGGTAAAGTATCCCAGAATGGGCGGCGATGTGGTGGTGGTACCAAAAAAGGGTGGTAAGTGGCGCACATGTGTAGACTACACCGATCTCAATGAAGCATGTCCCAAGATAGCTTCCCCTTGCCACGTATAGATCAAATTGTGGATGCGACAATCGGGCATGGCATTCTGTCGTTTCTGGATGCCTTCTCCGGATACCATTAGATTCCTATCCACCCGCCCGACGCAGAGAAAACAGTCTTCATCACGCCCCATGGATTGTACTGCTACAACGTAATGCCGTTTGGTCTGAAAAACGTAGGGGCAACTTATCAAGGGATGGTGACCAGGATATTTTGACCCTTGATAGGTAAATCCATGGAGGTTTATATCGATGATATGCTCATAAAATTCAAAGAACGCCCCGACCACACAAGGCATTTACAAGAAACCTTCGAGCTATTGCGGAGACACAACATGAAACTTAACCCTTTGAAATGCACATTTGGAGTCAGCTCAGACAAATTTCTAGGCTTTATGGTAACATGGAGGGGATGGCAGAGGCTAATCGAGATCCGGTACGAAATACATAATGGATTGCTGAGCCCCACTTCGAGAAAAGGCTGACAAGCGGTCGGCCAGGAGCCAATTGGTTCATATCTCGCTTCATAAATAGTTTGAAGCCGTTCTTTTCTGCAAAGTAAGAGCCCGATGACCGAGTAGGTCGAAATGAGACCGGACTCTTATAGCCATCAATAATATCTCATCGAACCACGGATTCTCGTTAGCCACAGAGTTGGGGACACTATATTTGCCAGCGGTCTCACGAGTCTGATGAGTGCATCATTGTTCAAAGAGATGAAAAATTATGGGCGAGACCCATATTCTTTGTAAACGAGGAATACATCAGGGTGAAATTTCGATGCACGTCTGGCAGGAGGCATTGACATTACGTAATGTTTACTTCAAAAAAGCTTTGTCCCTTCTTCAACACACCACTATCCATTGGCACTCACCAATGCCTTCCTGAGGGCACTTTACATAAGCCGTCTGTCGGCGGGATGGCTCGATGGTAGATTGAGTTGGTGATTTTTATATTGATATAAACCTCGTCGCGGTGAAGGGGGCAGAGTGCGTGGAGCTTTTAGCGGAGGTTCCTCGGTGGGAGGCTTGGGAGTGAACACCTCCAGCTAGTGGATCCGGAATGTGGATGGCCCTTTGCGACATACGGGGCGGGCTGAGGCTACTTGACTTGAGAGCTCAATAGGAAATGTGAAGCAGGCCATACGTTTGGATTTCCCACTTCCCGACAACGGCAAGTATGAAACAATAATAATGGGGCTCGACCTCACAATCTCAGATGTCCTCGAGAAAAGTCATCATAAGGCCGACTCTCAATTGGTGGTGGGGCGGGAGTAGCGTGAATATGAAACAGAACCAGTTCATGACCAAGTATGTGAAATTGCAGGTCGACTGCGGTTGTGTTAGAAGCTTAATGACCAACGGCAGAAGCTGAGCATGTACGGTGCGAAGCGGACTCTTTGGTGGCCGTAGTTGCATCCCTACCAATAAAAGAAACAACACTCCTACCCGTGCTCATTCAAGTTTTGAAAAATATACAAATCATTGAGATATAAATGAAAAACAACTAATGGCCCAAAGACATGAAACATGTGGGGATAAAATGCTCATCCACAGTATTCAATATATGTTATAAATTAGTTGCAAAATTGTAACTAGAATTGCAAAGAGAGAGAATGAGAGTTATATTTCTTGGTAATCTATTCAAGGGATAAAGATCCCATCATATAGGCATTTTAGTTGCCTATTCAATTTCCACGGGGAATGAGCTTGTTCATTCCATGTTCCATGTTTTCCTTGAATGATCATCGACCTTGAAGGAAGAGTAATATTAACTAATTTGTTAGAGACGCCTCGTCGCTGTAGTAAAACACAGAGTGGGATAAAAAGCGGACAAAGGAAAGAGTCTGATGCACTAACATCCGATCATGGTCCTCATGTCGACATCTGCCAGGCTGAAGTGCATTCCACTCTTATAGATTAACTTCTTGAATGTTGAGGATTGTAATGACTTTGTGAATAGATACGCTAAATTATCAACTTGGCGTATTTGATGGACGTGATTTATGCGTGCCAGACTCGTGTGTATAAAATAATTTTGGTGAAATGGGCTTGGTTCTAGCTCACTTGATATAACCCCCTTTGATTTGTGCAATGCACACTGCATTATCTTCGAATAAGATTGTTGGGTTATCTTTGATAGAGGAGAGTCCACATGATTCTTGAATATGGTGGATCATAGATCTTAACCATATGCATTCACTACTTGCCTCGTGAATTGCAAGAATCTCTTAATGATTTGATGATGTGGCCACCATTGTCTGCTTGACAGATTTCCAAGAGATGATAGTTCCATTGTAATTAAAAACATACCTGCTTTGTGATCTGGCTTTATGTGGATCTGAAAGATATCATGCATCTGCGTATCACGAAAGTAGTTTTGTTTGACTCGTTTAAATAAAATAGTCCATATCGATGGATTCGCGAATATCACAATACATGTTTGATTCCATTCAATGTCTTACGGTTGGAAGCGAGCGTACGGCTAATAAATTATGGCTTAATATTTGGGCGGTATAATTAGCGGAGTGCGTAAGTGCACCAATATGCAGATATGGTACTTGAAGACCAAGCAATTCCTCACCCTTTTCACAAGGATGAAATGGGTCCTTTTTCACATCAAGTGATCGAATAACCATAGTGTAGCTTAATGGATGTGCTTTATCCATATTAAAAGGCTTCAAGATTTTCTTAATATATGTTGATTGATGAATCAACATTCCATTTGGAAAATGCTCGATCTACAGGCCGAGACAAAATTTTGTTTTTCTAAGATCTTTAATTTCAAATTCCTTTTTCAAATATTTTGCTGTTTTTGTCAGCTCTTCAGGAGTCCCAATAAGATTTAAATCGTCAACATAAACAACAATAATTGCAAATCCAATTTCTGATTTCTTAATGAAAACACATGGACATATAATGGGCAGAAAGATTAAATTTTCGGAAAAGGCAAATAAGTAATTTCGGTCAAAACTACTAAATTTTCTAGATCTCGAATGTGGCCAGTTTTTATCGTTGGAATCATCTACGTGAAATCTAGCTACCACTTGAATTTCGTTGAATTAGGGCGATCCAGTACTGTTTTCGGTGACAGAGTGTGGATCTTAAAGTGGGTTTGAGGGCACATGTGATGTGAAAAAAGTCACCTACTACATGTACCCATGTGACACATGTTGTATGAGTAGAGAAAGGATGGAAATGGACGACTTAGATATTGCCAAGTGTCAAAAATCTAGAATAAGGGACATGATGGGAATTAAATGAATTCTTAATTAAATAAGACAAAAACATGAACAGTGTTATCTTCTCCAAATTGAAAGAACAAAATGTGCAAAAGGGGCTGGAGATGCAATAGGTGCAGATTTTGAGTTTTAGAGAAGGTGTGTGCTTCTCTACAGGATTCGTCGTCGGGACCATTTAACTCGGCCAGACAAGAGTAAAGTTGCTACACGCGGGTTGCGCGTGGCGCCGGTCCGGTGGAGTTCGGAGCAACTCGAAAGTGGGGATCTTTCCTACTTGCGTTAATCTTTGGTAGGCCATGTAAATGGTTAGGAATGTTGGAGGCTTGTTTTTAAGCGAAGTAACTCGGTCTCAGGCTTTGGGCAGAGTAGAAAATTACATTTGTGTGGTCGTGAGCAGTGACCCGGGTTTCACTTGTTCCTATGAATGGTGACCACGAAATTTTTTGGTGTGAAAATGTGTTGGGTTGAGTGATTCAAAAATGAATCGCTCGTGTTTGTTAATAGCCCATGAGCTAATTTTGGTATAATTGATTGTGTGAATTTGCATAACATGTTTTATGTGATTTAATTATGTTAATATATATGCATGTGAATATAAATGGCATGAATGTGTTCGGAGATTGGCATCATGCATTCTATATGCACGGGCACCCAGAATGTGGGAGCCAGTACCTTGACATGAAATGAAACAAGCGAAAATGTTTTGTAAAGGCCCCGACGAGGAAGATTTTCAGAAGAATTGTCTTGGAGAAAGGGCCGATCGACAGATCCTTTAACGGATGAGAATTTATATTTGTTTTGAGGATTATCCCCAGCAATTCGCTCGGGTAGTCCAATATTTTCTGAACTGGTGTGAAGTTTTAAGAACAAAAAGCTTGTTGTGGCTTGGATATTTTTACTCGCATTTGCTTAGGCATGTGTGAGGGAGTCGGTGAGGACTTGAGACATGGGTTTGGGAATGTAGACATTCAAGTAGGTTCATGAAATTGCTTGAATGTGATTGTTTGCCATGCGTGTGCGACTTGGGTGCGAGATGCTTGTGTAAGGAAATTATCAGCTCTTGGGCTTTGAGGGTCACCTATTCGAGAGGGATCACCATTTCAGTGCAGGGAGTGTGCCTGAGACGGCGCTACTAGGGCGCCGATAGAAAGAAAAGCGGAGCTTGTGTCGCTTTGATATTGTTGTATAACATGTATTAGAATTGTGAATTTTAATATATGTTTGTATGAAGAGTAATTGTGCTTCTTGAACTATTACGCCTCAGTTTAGTGCATTTTGTGGGTATTAATCTGAGAGATGGCCATTATTTTACTCGCATGTGGACCACAGTCGGTGCGATTATTGGGACCGGGTTTGTACTTTGGGTGGGAGATCCTAGTACAAAGGAAGTTGCATCCGATTTTCGTGAGTGAGTCGAGGTTACGGAGCATCCACGAGTATTCAGCAATTGACGGGTTGTCAACGGGACCAAAAACGGTTTTGGGCGTCGCGACTTAGTATCGAAACGTTATACGGTTTACTGGGGCCGGATGGGAAATGGGATAGATCATGCATCCATACAGTACATTTCGTTGAATGAAGTATGATGTGATTTGATTTTGTGATGTGTGATTTAATTGTGTGATTGTATGCTTGGTGAATAGCATAGGGAGAAAACGTTGAACAGGGCCGAGAAATATAACCTTACAGGTGTTCGAGTACTGGCAAAATGGTCCGAAGTGAGCAGAAATATATATATATATATATATATATATATATATATATATATATATATATATATATATATATATATATATATATATATATATATATATATATATATAAAATTTTACGGGCGGTAGTTCCGGTTTGAACATAAGCAGTTGTGTTGTGAAACTGCGGAAAATGTCTTTCAATTTTGCCTGAAAAGTGTAAGACCAGAAATTCCAATTTACGGAATAATGACAAAATCATGTTTCAAATTACGAAAATTGAAATCTCCGGTTAAAAATCGTAATTAATTCTCTAGATCTCGGATGTGAAATGGATTGTCTGGATTGGAATAGATGCGTAATCCCCAGAAGCCATACATAAAATTTGTAATTTTCCGAGGCAGGTCGGGTTGACACGTTTTACGAGGCATCGGCGCGTTTCGAAGTCTTGAGTAAAAGCGAGATTTCGATGTGACGAAAGTCACACATAGCATGTACTCATGTACCATAAATTAGTATGAATTAGAAATGATGAAAATACAGACCGGTAGAGGTAGTGCAGAATATCAAATCGATGAAAGAAGAATTAATTAAATTATTAGTTGGATAATAAGAATAGCTTGGTAAATAGTGTTTTGTGTTCAAATAACAAAGAAAAACGTGAATTGGGAGGCATGGGGTCAATAGGCGGGAGAAGGCAGAAAATGGAATTTTAGTGTGAGAGAAGGTCATCTTCTCTGCAGATATCTCAGGCCCAGTGGGTGGGTTGGATTTGCGGCGAACAGAAAGGAAAACGTTACGCGGACGGGGCACGTGGACCTGGGCTTATTGGAGTTTCCTCAAACTCCAAGAGGTAGGATTTTCTCCCTACTTGAGTTTTTACTCCCATTTAAATGTTTTACTAATGTTTCGGTTGAATGAGGCCGTGAGGGGCCGTTTGATCGGTCCCAAAACTTGGGACCGAACTTATAGAAATTTTGGAAGAAAAGTGGAGCGGCCGAGTGGCCTCCCACGAGCTCTATAAGAGTACATTTGAGTGCATTTGTCTAATTGTGTATTAGATGCTTGTTTTGGTATGCATTGTTGGTAGGGGAATGGCGGGTGGATTCTTCAACGGGTTCATAAGGTGAGCAGTTGATTTCAGTGATTTTTCGAATAATGCTTAGGGGTTTCCATATTCAGGAATAATGTTAAAATGTATATTTTTGTGAAAATATGTGTTGAGAATTAAGATTTAAATTAAGTACTCGTGTATGATCATTAGCCCAGTGAGCTAACTTTGATGTGTGCATTAATTAATTTACATGACATGATTGTGTGAATTGGTTGTTTGTAAATATATCGTGTTTATATATTTACACATGTGAATTAAACATATTGGAATTGTGTACTTGTCACGTTCCATATGCACTGGAACATCCCAGGGTATAGGAGTTAGTGCATGAGATGAATCCCGAGAAGAAAGGTTGGAGGGTAGTCTAAAATATTAAATGGTTTGGAGGGTTGTCACAAAAATGTTAATTATGGAGGATTAGCCCAGGCTGAAATAATATATCAGCAGTCGGGACCAGGTTGATATATATTCATCGGAGGGTAGTCGAACTAAATAATATATCAACTGGTCGGAGCGACGTTGATCTCTGTTAATGAGAGGAATGAGATCCACCCAAACAGGTAATATATATCAATCGTCGGGGCCTTGATTGATATATATTCATCGGAGAGGTTGCCCACTAATAAGTGATAGAATTTACTATCTGAGGCCCAGGCGAGGTGTGGAAATCGATGAGGACTCGGGATACGGAGTTGGTCATGTAGACATTCGAGTAGGATCATGCATTCTTGAATGTTTGTTTAAATTGGAACGTTGCCTTGCGCTTAGGTGGTGAGTAGCCCATTTAGGGCGATTCTCCTGAAACTTGCTTCGCCCAGGTGATGGGATCCCCCGCACTTTGCAGATACGGGGAGCGTACGAGGAGAAAATATCTGAGGCCCGGAGTGGATTAAGAAGAAAAGCTGGGATTGGCTTTGGCTTGGCTTGATATCTACATGTGATAGAATGTTAGAATTTTAATATATCTTTGTATAAGAAGTAAAACATTTGAACTCTTGTAACTATTGGGTATATAGTTGAATTCATAGTTAGTATGTATTATGAGTCTCGTTGTGGCCCCAGTGGTCGTATTACTCATGATTTGATCTCTTGGATATATTGAATATATTGAATGCTTGGGACGGATTTCATGCGGGTATTTTAATTGGGTAGAGCTCCAGGTACAAAGGAGACTTCTGCGGGTGCACCTCTAAAGAATGGCGTCGGGTAACCCAGGCCTCCACTTAACAATCCGTGAGGTTAATGAGGGTGGTCAATAGGACCCGGGTTTTGAGTCTGACTTCAGTATCAGGCTTGGGTATGCAGTACCTGGGAGGGCTCGGTTGGGTATCCATCACCCCACTAGGTGGTTTGATGTTGAGTTGTTAATGGGATTACTAAGGAAAATCGCGGGACAAAGCCCAGGACCAACTGCGATGCGTGTGTTGATGTGTTTTGAGTGATTTGGTGAATTATTTTGTGAACATGTGAATGTTGATGAATGATGTGTGATCATGTTGTGAAATGTTTGTGTGCTTAAGTGATTTGCACATAGGTGTATCGGAATTTTTGTTGGGAGTTTTACAGTGTGTGTGGCGGAAACCAATTAAATAAATAAATTTTACACTAAATTTATTTGGGTTGTTGGAAAAATGGAAGAAATTTTAAAGCCAAGAAAAATAAATTTTACTAAATTTATTTGATGAGAATTGAAAAATAATTTTCTATGATTTTACAAGTAGTAAAATTGAAGAAAATGGAAGAGAAATAAATTTTATAAATTTATTTGAGGTGAAAGAGCTTTTCGAGTGCAAAATTGGAAAAAGAAAATGAATTTTGTAAATTTATTTGGATTATGAAATTAAATTAATTTTCTAAGGTTTTATATGGTGAAAAATAGAAGGAAATGGAAAAAAAATTAAATTTTTATAAGTTTATTTGATGTATTATGAGAAAAAAAATGATTTTTAGGGATTTTTAGAGATTTTTCCAATTTTTGGAAATAAATGAAAAAAAAAATTAATTCTAATGAAAAAACGAAAAAAAAAAATTTACACGTAAGAGAAAAATATCTGGAGATAATTTCTTCTTCGTTTGTATTGCGAAGAATCAAATTTGTATTGCGGGGAAGTAAGGCCAAAATTATATTGCAAGGAAGGCTTAAAGGGAAGGATTTTGTGTTCTGCCAATCGAGTGTTGTATTCTCGAGATTTAAGGCTGAGAAAGGCTTGGATGGGCTGATTTGTGTCGTAATCTGATAGATGTATTGTGTGATTAGATAGGAGTTTGAGAGTTTGTATTTGTGTGTGACGGGAGCCACGACTATCTGACCGCGCTGCTTGTGCCACCTACGGCCACGACATCTGAGAGGCGCGGAGTCTTGGGCGTCTTGGCGGCCGGCGAAGCGCGCGCGGAAGCCGGCGGCGCCGGCGGTGGCGGCGCGGCCCAGCGCGGCGCGGCCGGCGCCAGCCAGCGCGCGAAAGCCATGCGCCAGGAAGCGCCGAAACCACAACAGCCCTTGGCGCGCTGTCGCTTCGGTAAGCGCGCGAAGCAGCGCGTCTGTGAAGACATCGCCTTGTGGCAACACTGCAACAGCGCCAACAACGAGCCTTGCTGGTAACAAAAAGCGTAGAAGCGCCGTAAAGCGCTCTGTCTGCCACTGGCGTCTGAATTTGAGCCCCAGTTGGGTGCTCGTACTTTTGAAGCTTAGTTTTCAACGGGTTTTTCATTTCGGTATTTTATAAGGAGTCACTAAATGTTTGCCTTGTTCATTGTAAAACAAGTACTGAAAAAAAAAATATTTATTAAATTATAAATAAAAATAAAATAAAATCAAAATAAAAATTTGATAAAATTTTCGAAAAATAAAATTTTCAAAATAATTTTTTAGAAGAAATAAAGAATTGTTAGAGCTTGATATTTTAAATGCAAAATTGATTGAAATATACCTTTGAGTTATGTGTATGATTAGTGTCTAGTAAAACGGATTTATGCCTTAAGTCTTATATTAGACTAGCTACCATTTGAAATCGGGATTACGGTAGTTACGTAAGGAAATTATATGCATGGTGAAATGCGTATAGGAAAAAGGGTGAATCTTGGGTTAGGAGCTATGGCCCAGGGATTTGGATAATGAAATGAGCAGAAAACTTGGAATTTTATTGAGACTAAATGAGCGAGTGGTTGGAATTTTAGCGCCGCAGGAAATGAGCAGTCGGTTCATGGTTGTTAATCTGATGGCATGTACATTGCTAGTTGAAAGAGCAGAAATGAGAAAGTTAAATGATTCTTGTTGCCAATAGCAATGGTGTAAATGGCTAATGGGGCGAGGACATAGCCGGGACGTCCACGAGTGCGGTCGAGGCACCACCGGTGTTTGATCAACAGGACTTTTCAGGGTACGTGGGTATTCTCGGCGAATGCTATAACACTGTTTGACATAGCGGGTGGGCGGGGAAGATCCCTAGTAACCCTAAGGAGTTTGGGCGGCATCCGTGGAGCATTCACGAGGGAAAATCTAGATGGTGAGTGGAGCCGTTTGGTTCATCTGAACGAAAGTGTTAGAGGCTATGGAGATTACCTCGACACGACCCAGGATGGGCTTAGGCTGCGTTCTAGCTAGAGAATGATGCCCAAATATGATGGAAATGGGCAAGGGATCTAGGGTGCTTAGAGGAGTAGGTTGTACGTGAGTTCTCCTAGGAGTTAGGGCGGGAGTAAGAATAGGTCGAGGTTGCGGGTTCAGGATCCGAGGACTCTGCTCATGGTGGACCGAGAATCATGGTCATGCGGGTTCGATGTCATCTGGGATGGGGACTAGTGATGTGAGCCCCACCGGGGATCGATTCTGGAGTTGCGAGCGTGGGAGAGTTACCGCCTACGCGGGGCCGGTACTCGTGTTGTATTTAAAGAGCAGACATGATATTTTACCACGAGGCGGTGCCGAGTCAGTGTCGAGGGCGGGTTGGCGGAGTTAACTAGCGAGCCTTACCGCGAAGGGCGGAGTGAGACCCGGACTTTAGATCTACCTCCGGTAGTATCTGCAGTATGTGGATGTTTTTCGGATGTGCTACAATTTACCTTTACCGCCGGGATGTAGACCGGTGTTTGAGTTACGCTGGAGTATTTCACCGAATCTCTATGACTCATAGGATGGCAGGTGGTGCGGGGAACTCGAGTCAGTACAGGAATCTTGGACCCGAGGGGTTCATTAGGCCAAGCACTTCACCATGAGGCGCTCCGGTTCTATTTGCGAAGAAGAAGGAGAAGACCCTTCGTGCGTGGCCTGGCCGGAGTTGAACGGGGTTGCGATCGAAGAATCGGTACCACCCATTCACCAGAGTTGATAATTTATTTGACCGAGTTGAGTGGAGTGCGAGAGTCTACTCAAAGATATGAGCCTCACTTCTTGGTTACCATCGGCCCGAGGTTAAGGGGAAATGGATATCCACAAGAGCTGACATTTAGGACGTTATGGGCACTTTGAGTTTACCGGTGATGCCCTTTGGATTATTAGAATGTTAATCTTGAGATATGTAGAGAGAGATTCCGCCTACGGGATATGGACCATGGTTGGGGCGACCACGACCATAGAGAGAGGGTGAGATACTTGGAACACTCGGGATCGGGGTGTTGATATAGGGAGATCGGCTTCTTAGTTCGGGGAAGAGCGAAGACTGTACAGTTTCGGGACTAGGGCCGGATTGAGCTGGTGACGGAATTCCCCGGAGACGGGGGATCCCGGGAACTGGGACAATGCGATCCCAAGTTAAGCTAGAAGGACATGAGAGTATGCACGGTTCACCATTCCCTCCCACCTGGCTCTGGTCGAGAGAACTTGGTTTCGAGTTTCGAGGTGTTGTCTGAAGCACTCGCGGCAACAGAATGGCGGAGGGAGGCGAGTGGAGTCGAAGTCGGGGGCGGAGATCGCCAGATTCTTTATCGGAGCGTGGTGGACCTTACGGTGTTGGACCTATTGGTTGTAGATTGTCAGGCTTGACATGGATAAGTTGACAATCATCGGGTTTAATGATGAAATTTGGGGGCACAGTGGGTTGTCATACTAAACCACGGCATTGGGTTTGAAGCAGAAAGATTTAAAGTGTGCTTTTTTAAAGAAGCAAGTATAGATGTTCTTCCACTGAGATGTAGGGTGGTGAGGAGTTGACACGATAGGTCGAATTATAGTGAGAAATCTCTGATTACGCCATGGTGGACAGGATAGGGTGTCACGGTATGACGTGCTGCACGTTGGGTACACGGTAACATCGCGTCGAAGTGAGATTGTGGGTGCACGATCGATCGTGCGCTCATGGTGAGTGTGGTTTCTGAGGTGTCTTTTTAGGGTACATCAAATGAGGGCTATGAGGATTTGAATCGGGAAATGTAAAGGCTGAGAAGTGTAAAGCGAGAGTTGTAACAGATGGCATGAATTACGGGGTTATCACCTAGACTTAGAATCGAGTGATAGAGATTGCAGGGAGTGACCGGCTCGAGATGGCAGCTCACACCACATGGACATGGTTGTCCTGTGATGAGGGATGAGTGATAGGAGTCGGGGGTGACTAGGGTTTTGGATACCCTTTGGAGATTGCATTGGGTGTTGTTGGTTGGCTGAGGAGGCCTTCGGTAAATGGATGTCATTCATGACGCTGGACTAGGTGTCGGTCCACGTTAGATTGGCCTGGGGGTTGCGACCTTGGAGGAGTTGGCGTTTACCAAGCAAGGGTTGTGTGGGGTTACGTGTCATATGGATTACATACGGTGTTAGAGAAGCGTGTTGCGGTCGTGTCTGGATCATAAGGAGTAGAAAGGGATGTGCCCTTAGTGGAATTCGCCTACCTGACAATAGTTGCTCCAGTAGTATACGAATGGCTTTCCATACGAGGCATTGTATGGGAGGTCGTCTGGTCGCCGTTATGATGGGTAGGAGTGGGAGAAGAGATCGTCTAGCGGTCAGAGCTCCCGATTATAAACACTTACGAAGGTGAGCTTGATAGATAATCTTCTCCGCGGCTCGAGGCGGCCCGAGAAGAGATATGCGGTGTGCGATCGAGCCGCCAGGGTTCGAGGTTGTGATCCGCGTTCCTTGAAGGTGATTCACTGAGAGGAGTGGTCGGGTTCGAGCATGAGAAGGCTATCGTAGAAGGTTTCAAGCTGGACCTTTCGGATTACTCGAGAGAGAGTGAGCATGGTTGCGTGCCAGGTTAGCATTACTGCCCAGCATGTTAGGTGTCCACGAGGTGTTTCACGTCTCCATGCTCTGGAAATATACTCCAGATCCAACTCATGTGGTGGATTGAAGGGACCAGTTGAGTTGACAACGATGGGACCTTTGAGGGAGGGACCGGTCTGCATTACGGATAGCGGTGATTCGGGTTTGCGGCTGGAGCCGTGAGGCTAGTGAGGAGTGCCCATGGCGACCTTGTGGAGTGGAGGGGTCACGTGGGAGTGCGAAGGTTTCACGATCGCCGGGCCATTTATCCCCTTCTCGTTTAGGGATGAGGGGGAGTACGTGGTTTAGTCGTTTAAATTTAAATGACTAGTTTACATGCATGGTAGAGTGCATGTTGCATGCATGTGTTTGAGTATAGATCGTTTTGAATTTCGGAATGAGAATTCTTTTAGAAGGAGAATGTGAACCCAGAAATTCCAATACGGAATAATGACAAAATGGTAATTTCAATTACAGTGAAAATCTCGGTTAAATCAGTAATTAATTCTAAGATCTCGGATGTGGTGGATTATTACCCAGTTGGAATAGTCTCGCGAAAATCTAGCTAACCACGTAAAAATTTCGTAATTTTCGAGGACGGTCGGGTTAGCTTGCGTTTCAGGGCATCGCGTTTAGAGTCTTGAGTAAAAGCAATTTCGATGTGACGAAAGTCACACACTGGCATGTACTCATGTACCGCCAGTGGTATGAGTAGAGAAATGATGAAAATGGGCCAGTAGAGGGTAGTCAGAATATCAAATCTGGTGAAAGAAGGGAATTAATTAAATTATTAAGTTGGATAATAAAATAATAAAACACTAAATAATGTTTTTATCTTTAATAATAACAAAAAAACTTGAAGTGAATTGGGAGGTAGGAGGTCCGGTAAGTTTGGAGAAGACCGAAAATGGAGATTTTAGTGTGAAGGTCCTCCTTCTCTCTAAGATCCAGCGATCGGACCAGATTGGATTTGTTTCGACGGGCAGAAGGAAACGTTCTGCGCGGAGGCTTGAGCTGCGCGTGGACCCGGATTTGGGTTTCCTCGTACTCCAAGAGGTAGGATTTTCTCCTAGCAATTTTTACTCGTTTGCAAATGTTTTACCTAATGTTTTAGGTTGAATGAGGCGTGAGGGGAGCCGTTGATCGATCCCAAAGCTTGGGACCGAACTTATAGAAAATTTTCGGGAAAGAAAAAGTGGAGGCATTAGTAGTCGCTCCACCAGGCTCTACTAGAGTGTTTGAGTGCATTTTGTCTAATTGTGTGATAGATGCTTGTTTTTGGTATGCATTGGTAGGGAGCCTGGCCGTGGATTAACGAGGGTTCTAAGGGTGAGCAGGATTGATTTGTGTTCGGGGAATAATGCTTAGGGTTTCATATTCGAATAGAATGTTCTAAAATGTATATTTTGTGAAAATATGTGGTAGTCGAGGCTAAGATTTAATTAAATTACTCGTGTATGATCATTAGCCCAGTGAGCTAACTTTGATGTGTGCATTAATTAATTTACATGACATGATGGTGGTTTTGTAAATATATGCATGTTTATATATTTACATGTGAATTGGGCGGCATGTTAGGAATTGGCGCACATGCATTCCATATGCATTGGAACATCCTAGGACTATAGGAGTTAGTGCATGAGATGAGTCTAGAAGAAAAAGGTTCGGAGGGTAGTCTAAAATATTAAATGGTTCGGAGGGTTGTCTAAAAATGTTAATTATCGGAGTAGCGAAACTAAATAATATATCCAGCGGAGTCGGACGGCCCGGATGATATATATTTCGCCGGACGGCCCGGTTGATATGTATTCATCGGAGGTGGTCCGCGAGCAATTAATATATGTCCCGATGTTCGGAGCGTAGAGGCTGATATATATTCATCGGAGGGTTTGCCCTGCAAATAGTATTCTCATACGAGGCAGGCGAGTGTGAGAGAAGTCAGGCGAGGACTCGGGATGCGAGTTGGTGTGTAGACATTCAAGTAGGATCATGCATTTGCTTGAATGTTTGTTTAAATTAGACGTTGCCTTTGCTTGACTTGCTGGGTGGTGAGTAGCCGATTTGGGGCTGGGTTCTCCTGCGAGGCTTTGGCTCGCCCTGAGTCGTGGGATCCCCTTTTCACGAAATACGGGAGGCGTCACTACGAGGGAGAAGGCTCATCCTAGAGGCCCAGGTGGATTAGCTGGGATTGTGGCTTTGACGGCAGATATCTACATGTATTAAATCATTAAATTTAATATATGGTGGCCCTTAAAGAGTAAAAACAATTGTGAACTCTTGTGCTTCTTGGGTATATAGTTAGTTCATGGTTAGTATAAGTATAGTGTCGTTGTGGGCTGAGTGGTAGGTATTACTCATGTGATTTGATCTCTTGGATGTATTGAACATCTCTGTTGAGATTTGCGGGACGGGTTTCATGCGGGTATTTTAGTGGGTAGAGCTCCCAGTACAAAGGAGACTACGGGTTTTGAAGTGGCGTCGGGTGCCCAGGCCTCCACTTGTATTCCCGCGGTTGTGGATCAGTCAGGACCCCGAGGTTTTGGGGCGTCCACAAAGGAGTAAGAATTTAACTTCGTAAAAATTGGGGTGTATGAGTGCGGTGGTATAGGCTCTTGCATTTATGGATGCAAAGGAGGCTGCGGAGATAAAAAAATTGATGAGGAAAAGAAAATTTGCCATAATATTTACGAGTGTGTGCTTGGAAGAAAAATAAATAGAAATAAATTTAATAGAATTTTATTTAGTTTATCTTGAAAATAAAAAAAAATAAACTATATATATTTTTGTGGTTTTCCGAGTAAGTGGGCGATGAAAAAATGAATGAAAAAAAGAAAAGAATAGAAAAGGTGTGAGTGGAGGCACGGGATGGGCTACATCCATTTTTCTAAGTTTGAGTCTGTCCCTGACCAGATTGTATTGTGACACGGCCAACGAGCGCATGGCACGGGAGGCGAACCTTAGCGCGCGGCGCGCGCGCCGGTACGCACGCCATGATATGGCCGGCGGAGCCCGCGATACGAGCCACGGCGCGGCCCGGAGGCCACGGCACACGGCGGCGGCCTTGTAGCGGCTAGATAATTGGATTAATGCCGGCGATACGATGTTGTATCGTGGCCCGATGGCGGGTGGCGGCGGGATTGTGTCGTGATCTGGTGTCGCTGTATTGTGAGTGAAGCCCGATCTTGCTGGCGGGGGGCGTGTGCGATACGATACGATTGTGCTCGTGAAAGCGGGAAAGAAGCAGCAGCGGTACGTGTCGCGATACGATCTTTGCGACCACGGTTAAGAGGAGGCGCTACGCGATAAAGCGGCGTGCGACCTGGTAGGGGAAGCCGCAGCGACATGATCTTGCTTGATGCTGGCGTGAAGCGGGCGAACTGTGACACCGCAGCCGACGGTACAACGAGGCGGCCACGGGTGCATTTCCTGACCTGACCCGGCCGTGTTTCCTGGCGGAAACCCGACCCAGCCGTCGCGTTACCCAGCCGGGAAGTCAGATTGGTGTGCACTCGATACTTGATGATTTTGGACTCGGTCTGCTTGTTTAAGTCAACATTTGGGACCTTGTTCATGAACAAGCATTCATTATACTTGTTCACAAAGATTTTTCAAAAATAAAAAATCCAAATCAGGAAATCAAATCAAATAAAATCTTTTAAAATGAAATTTTACAGAAATAAAATTTTTTTGTTGTTGATAATAGTTTAATGTGGAATATTGTCTTGCAATTCACTATGAATGCAAGGACATTGTGTATGAAATGTTTTCTATGTTAGTACAGACTAGTATCTCGAAATTTGTGTTTGCGCCTTAGAATCTTGCGATAAATTTAACTTGCCATTTGACATGTGTAGATGACTGGTCGAGGGTGAGGATGTAGATCGTCCTGCAGTGCGGTGAGCACCATCGGCTTTTGACCGGGGCACTGCGAGGCTGTAGGGATTAAATTCTTTGCTATTACCTGTTGAGGTGCGCGGGTATGGAGAGAAATAGATGACATACGAGACATCAAGACATGTAGATCTTGGTGCTTAAGGAAAAGGAAGATTCATCTTCTTCCAACCGGGGGGAAAGAAACCTTGAAGACTTTTGTTTCGCCCCGGGACCTCAAAACGGGGCGAGGTTAGCGAGGACGAAGACTAGGATGGGGCATTTAGTCAGGCAGGGCATGTGATATGTTATTTATGCTGACAACTTGGACACTTTAGACGGGATTGCCACGGGAGGCGAATCCCAAGGGTATGGGACACCTCGATTCGATCATCGGTGAGACAAGTTAGGGTTGCCGGTCGGCTCTGGGCGAAATGGTGTTATCATTGCCGGTAGCACAGACACATGAGAGGGATTGCCCACAGAGGCAGAATCTTTAGGGTTTCGAGACCGTACGATCTTAGTCGTGATGGGATAGGAGGGACACGGTTGTTCCTCCCACCCCTAGTATGGGTCGGAGAACCGGTGTCGGTTCAGGGGTCGCGCACCGGCACCTGGTACTTGACGGGTCACATGGCGGGGCCGGAGGCGTAGGTGAGGTCGAGCCGCGGGATTTGTAGGCCAGGAGTTGGTCGAGTTTGGGCGGATGACGTGTTACCATTGCCATTCTTTGGGCATATGGCGGGTGTCGCAGGAGGCAAAGCGCCATGTTATAGAGAAGTGACATGCGAATCGACGGACGATCACGAGGTACGTTTTATACTTGCATTTGTTTTCTAAAGCATCATGTTTGTTAATGTATCTTGTGTGATAGGTTTGGGCTTAGAGGTTGAGGCCTTTAGAGAAGCCAAGTATGGATGTTCTTCCCTAGGATGTGGGGTGAGAGTTGACATGATAGGTCGGGATTGTGAGTTAGAGATCTTCGAGATTCTGCTCATGGTGGACCCCTAGGATTGAGGTGTCACGAGTATGGCATCGTTAACGTTCGTATGCGCGATGCTTGTCGCGTCGAGAGTCGGTGTGGGTTGCATGGTATGGTCATTCACCACTTTCTTGGTGAGGTGTATTGAAGTTTGGAGTTTTGTCTTTGGGACTACGTCCGATGAAGACTTCGTAATTCGAATCGGGGAAATGAAGAGTAATTAGTGTGTGTTGGGCGAAGCGAAGAGTCGTTAATCCCAAGGTGAAGCACAGGTTAGAGATTGAAGGATACCGCGGTAGTATTCGAAGGTCTGTGAGGGTGTAAGAGACTGGGGAGATATCCGAATTTTTGTGTGGAGTGTAAGGGCAGGGAGATATCTGTAAAACCAGAGAAAAAAATTCAATTTTTACGAGAAAAAGGGAATTAAAGCGGTAATTTCGTTGAAAGCGAAAGTCTACAGATGCGGATGATGAAGCAGTTGCGCCATTAAATTCGATCTCGAAATTTAGTGACCTAGAAAAGTTTTGTCGAATTCCGAGACAATCGGAATATTTTATGAATTTACGGGTGATCGTCGCCCGAGTGAAGCGGGGCCGAGATTTTCTGAAAATCTCGGAAGTGTTGATGACTTGAGTTAAAGTTCATTTAAAATAGTGGCGAGAAAAGAAATAAAATTTTTCGGAAGAAAACGGACACGAAACAGACCAAATATAAAGTTTGTAATTCCAGAAATAAATAAATAAATAATAAAAATAATAATAATATAATAATATTATAATAATAGTAAAAGGAAAAACAAAATCATAAAATGAGGACAAAGAAGCGGCGTCCCGGTGGGGAGAGAGAGAGATTTTTAGTTTTATTTTCTCTCTTCGCTTTTTCGAGATCTCGAAAATCGGACCAGCGAGGTTTCGTCGGAATTTGAAGGCAAAGTTGATCACAGATGAGGAGGCTACGTGTGGACACACAAAAATCTTGGAGTTCGTCGAGCTCCATGAGGTAGGGAATTTTCTACTTGTGTTATTTCTAGCCCTAAAGGCCATGTATTAGCTTGGGATTAACAGAGATTAGGTGAAGTAGTAATTTTCGTTCTCAAATTTTTGGGCGAGTATATGATTTAAATTTTCGGTGTTTTAGACGATGCAGGCTTAATTTGAATTGTTTTGAGCAGTTCGGGCTGAGTACCGAGCGCAAACGAGCCATATGAGAATTTTCGGGACTATTTTCAAGCGGGTCGGTTGTGAGTTTGGTTTTGCTCCGGGGCGTGTCTTCGGGTTTTGTAGTGTGTTTTATCCACGATATTCGGTGATGAAGCGGGTGAAGGAACGAGGTGCCTTTATTTTATAGATTAAATTTGGTAAATTTTATTGTTATTACTTAGAAAATGTGTATGATTGAAGGTGATTGAAATGAATTCTTTAAGTGTTTGTTAATTAGCCCGTATTAGCTAATTTTGGTGTAATTGATTGTGAATTTGCATAACATGTTTTGTGATTTAATTATGTTAATATATAAAGCATGTGAATATATTAGCATGAATGTGTTGGAATTGGCATCATTCATTGCATCTGGCAGGGTAACTAGAAATTAGGGTGTGAGTGCATAGTTGAGATCGACCTTTGTGTTAGGTGTTTGATGGTGTGTCATTAATGAGTACACGGTTGTGGATCAACAGCGTAGGGTGTTGATTAGTGGGCTTGATTAATAAGACAACGTCGAATGAGTCGCACGGGTTAAGAAAATGGGGCGACTCATTGCATTCCATATGCCTTTGGGGCACCCAGAAACGATAGGAGTGAGTGCATGAGGTGGTTCCTAGCGAGAAAGGTGTTTCGGAGGATTGACTTGATATGTATGTATCGGAGGGTTGTCCATATAACATTTCAATCGTAGGAGTCGGCCCAATTGATATACATAGGAGGGTTGTCCATATAATATCAATCGTCGAAGTCTGCCTAATTGATATACATCGGAGGGTAGTCCACAAAAATAGACCTTCAGTGTTACGTCACTTTATTTATATGGAGGGTTGTCGCGGTTAAAAACAAATACCTTTGTTTGGAAATGGTTTTCATTCATGGCAGAATGCATGTTTGAGGAGTCGTGAGAACTTCGGGGGTATGTGAGGATTGTAGAAGGAACCACGATATCATAGTTACGTATGGGTGTAAGAGACTTAGTATCACCCAGAAAAGTTATGTTTCCCAAAGAAGACACACGGTCATGTTTATCCACATAGACTTCGGGTTGTGTGATAAGAGTCGGGATGACTTGCAGGTTGTTGCCCCATTGACACTTGCGTTGGGTAATGGAAGCGTGAGGCGCTTCGATACTTTGAGTCATTGGTAATACGGTGGCGGTTATCTGATTGGCGTATACATGTGATCTGAGTCGATTTGATGACTCGGGATATATTACTCAACGTATTGAGTGATGGTAGAAGCTGGTACATGGGGCATGGTAATTGGTCTCATTCATGGCATGTGAAGCGTTGGTAGACGTAAGGGTATGTTGCACTTGGATGTGTGTTTGATGTACGGCCCAGTGCGTGCGGCTTAAGTGGGAGTAGCCGCTGGCAGGAGGGTGTCATTGCGAGAACTGGCTGCGATCGTCGTGGGGCCACACGCAGGTGCAGTCGGTGCGGACGGCGACCGCGTCGGGCCCTTTATATGAAGAAAAGCGGAGCTTGTGGCTTTGATTTTGTATAACATGTATTAGAATGTATATGTTTGTATAAAGTAGTTTGGCCAACTCTTGAACTAATGTAGATAGTTGATGTATTTGGGATATATTTTATGGTATTGATGCGGGGGCTAGTGGCCATTATATTACTCGCATGTAGACCTGATATTGGTCATTGTGAAGCTTGTTGGGGATGTTTTGTATTTGGGTAGAGCTCCCGGGTACAAAGAAAGACTCATAGATTTTCATGTGAATGTCGGGTAGGTTGCAGGCATCCGCGAGAATGTATTCCCGGTGGGTTGGCGGGTTTGTCAACCGGACACGGTTTTAAGGGTGTCACATATCCGATTTACGTGTGGGTGTAGGGCAGGGAGCTATCCCCCGATTTAGTAATGTGGGTGTAAGAGACCGTGGAGAAATCAAATTGCGTGGGTGTAAGAGACCGGGAAGTATTCAGGAATTTCGTATTGGGTGTAAAAAGACAGGTGGAGAAATCAGAAATTTCTATAATGAGGTGTAAGGGCAGGTGGAGTTAGCCAGGAAATCTGCATTGGGTCTTAAGAGACTACGGCAGAAATTGAGAGAAATTTTTGTGTGGGTGTAAGGGCAGGTGGAGAAAATCAAGGGTAAATTATTGGGTGTAGAGGCAGGTGGAGAGAAATCAGAAATTTACGTATTGAGTGTAAGAACCAGGGGAGCACGTCCAGAATTTACGTGGCTGGTGTAGGGCCACGTGGAGGAAATCCGAGGGAATTTACGTGATAGATTAATAATAAGGGCAGGGAGATATCAAAGGCTACGTGTGGGTGTAAAGGAGCTTTTGTGGAGATATCAAAATTGCGTGTCGGATGGGAGGCTCGCGGTGTGGTAGAAAGTTACTGTTTGCGAGAGATGAAAACACGGTCAAGTTATCACGTAGACTTAGGTAGAGTGATAGGAGTGGGAGTGACTGAGGTGAAAAGCGTAGCGGTCAGTGTAGCGTAGACTTAGAGTTGAGTGATAGGAGTCAGGAGTGACTCGAGATGAAAACACACGGTCATGGTGCATCACGTCGGAGCTTGGGGTGGGTGATAAGAGTCGGGAGTGACTCGAGATGAAAACACACGGTCATGGTTATCACATAGACTTAGAGTTGAGTGATAGGAGTCGGGAGTGACTTGAGATTTGGATACCCATTGGAAATTGCATTGGGTGTTAGTGAGCCGGCAAGGGCTCGGTATATGGATGTCATTCATGATGGATTGGGTTGTGACCCGTGGGTTGCTACGGTGATTGTGACCTTGGGAGGTCGGCGTTTACCAAGCGGGATTATGTAAAACTACGTATGCACGTGGTTGGATGCGGTATGGGTGATAGTGGGCCAGACTCAGTCGAGCATTTTCTAAGCCGTGCGGATGACCTTCACATTGGAGAGATGCTTGGGTTGTACGATTCAGAATGGTCAGGCTACCATAGATTACCAGTATCCATAGTGTCGGATAGGGACACTAGGGTTTACAGGCGCACTTTTGGAAGAGTTTCCAAAGGCTTTGGGCTTCTGACTGACCATGAGTACAACTTTCCACCCACAGACCGGATGGTCGGACATAGAGAACTATCTGAAGTGTTGGGGCGTCTTTGCGAGCATGCGTCCTGAATCATAAGGGTAGTTGGGAAGAGCATTTGCCCTTAGTGGAATTCACCTCAGGCGAGTTTACAGATGGCACCATATGAGGCATTGTATGGGAGGCCATGTGAATCCGCAGATATGTTGGGCCAGGAGTGGAAGAGAGCTCCATCCAGCGGTCTTAATCGATTAGAGACACCTCAGAAGGTGAGCTTGATACGATGCGTCTTCTGCGACTCGAGCCGACGCAGAGCTATGCTGATGTCTGACGTCTGACCCTTAGAGTTTGAGGTTGGTGATCCGTCTTCTTGAGGTGATGCACAGAGAGGTGGTCGGGTTAAACAGTGCGGGAAGTTATCGCAGGGTTTATTGGGCCCCTTCGAGATGCTCGAGAGGGTAGGCCTTTGTAGCGTGCGGGTTGGCTTCTGCTTGACATGTCGGTGTCCCTGCGGGTTTTCACGTCTCCGTGCTGGGAGGTACACTCCGAGAGATCCAACTCATGTAGTGGTTGGGAGAGATTGAGGGTTGACAGATGGGATCTTCGAGGAGGGACCGGTGTGCATTATCGGATGGCCCAGGGATCTAACGGGTTTGCGATGCAAGGCAGTGAAATTTAGTGAGAGGTTCATGGCGACCGCAGGTGGAGTGGAGAGAGAGTCGCGTGGGAGCGCGAGGACACGATGCGGGCCTCACATCCTTCTTGTTTGGGAGGAAGGTCATTAGTTTAGTCGTTTAATATAGTAAATGACTAGTTTACATGCGTAATTTAAAGTGGGCATATGCATGTGAGTTGTTGAGATTGTCCATAATTTCGGGACGAAATTCCTTTTAAGGAGGGGAGAATGTAAGACCCGAGAAAATTCCAATTTTCGGAAAAAGGGTAAAATCGTAATTTTGGTCAAAACCCGAAATTTTTCTAGATCTCGGATGATGAAAGCAGTTTCACTTGGGTTGGAATGGAGTCTCGCGAAATATCTAGCTACCCGTCGAATTTCGATCGAGTGAGACGGTCGAATTTAGCGTTTTAAAGCCCCTTAGAGTGTCGAGATCATAGTAAAAGCAGTTTGGAACATGTGATGTGACAAAAGTCACCTACAACATGTACTCATGTGACACATGTTGTATGAGTAAAGAGTATATGGAAATGGACGGCCTAGATATTGTCAAGTGTTAAAAATCTAGAAGAAGGGACATGATGGGAATTAAATGAATTCTTAATTGAATAAGACAAAAACGTGAACAGTGTTATCTTCTCCAAATTGAAAGAACAAAACGTCTGGAACTGGAGATGAAGTAGAGTGCGGATTTTGAGTTTTAAGAGAGAAGAAGGTGTGCATCTCTACTGGATTAGACCACCGTCGGACGGAAATCAGTTTTGTGAGCAAGTAAAAGTTATACGCGGAGGAGAACTGCAGCGTGGGCAGGTTTGGTGGAGTTAGAGCAACTCAAAGTGGGATCTTTTCTTATTTGCATTGTCTGCTTTGGCTTGGAAGCCGTAAATAGTTATGTTCGAGGCTTGTTTTGGCGCAAGTAACTGGGTCTCAAAAGCACTGGCGGGGTGGAGTAAATTTATTTATTGTGGTCGTGAAGCAGGTAACCTTTAGGGTTTCAGTTCAATTGAATATCTTGACAAATTTTGGTGAAAAATGTGTTAGGTTGAGTGGTTAAAAAATGAATCGCTCGTGTTTGTTACACTATAAGAAAAAAGGCTTATAATAACATATATTTTGTTGACTTAATGCCATATATGTTATTGTATATTGTTTTAATATACTACAATGACTTTTATAACTCTTATAGAAACAACTATGACATATATGTAAATTCAAAATTGCAAACATCATCAACCATGTGGCTAGCTTGATTAAAATGATAAGTCAAGGTATCATGTTAAAATATCGTCAAGGTTTTGTGTGGTATTTATAAAAAATCTCCTCATTTTCTCAAAAACCAAAATTCATTTTGGGAGCTTACGGCCTGTAACTCCTTGCTTTGAACCTTAGCCAACAAAAATCTTCTTTTTATTGCCATTATTAAAATTCGATTATGGTGACCTATTATTGTTTTCTATAATGAAAAATCTTCATGTGAGTGCCAGTTCCATATTGTTGCAAGGGTTTCTTTTGAGACCACAAAGGTATGAAATTGGAGTTTGAGTTTCTCATAATCTTCTTGAAATGGGTATGCTTTAGTTTAGAAATAACTAATTTTCAAGTTATAGGACTAGGGAGCTTAGGGTTTTGCATTTTTGCAATCATATTGTTTCATATCAAATGAGTTCTTCTTCCCTTGGTATATCCATGGCTTTGAATGGGTTTTTGCCTCTTCTAGGTAAAGCGAAGGTCTGAAATGGTCGAGGACCCTCATTTTCTATCTCAAATCTAGATGTGGGTGTATAATCGGCTATTGTGCATGGGATTTCATTTGAAACTTAACAAAGGCATGAAATTAAAGTTTTGATTCCTTACATATCTTCTTGAAATGGGTACATTGGGGTTTAGAAATGTGTAGGTGCCAAAATCTCTATTTGACCATTCCAAATAATGGGAACATGAGGGGACATACGGAGGAAAATGCAGGAAAAGGGACAAACTTGATAGACAAACTGCAGAGAAGAGGTGACTGCATGAAGGAAGGCCAGTGAAGGAGAGAAAATGGAGGCTGACATGAGATTTTTCTTAGTTTGGGAGGTGAGAGAATTTGGGTATGGACAAGGCGGAATTGGAGCCCGACAAAGAGTGAAAAAAAGGAAGAAAAGCACGGGGGAATCATAACAAAAAGGGAAAAAAAGTCAATAAGCAAGCTCCTTAGGTGGGTTTTTTTTGTAATGTGGGTCCAACCCAAATAGGCGGCCCACTTTCTCTCTTAAGCCCATTAGGGTTACATGTTTTATTATAAAACCTGAGGAGGCGTGCGTGCAGGTTTTTTAGAGTGCAGAAAAAAAATTTGTTGCGACAGTTTTTTTTGCAGCAGAAACCTTTTTAATCTTTTTGGGGTATACTTTTACAGAAAGGTTTCTTATTCGGTCAGTTAGGAAGGAGACAGTTTTCGGGTGAGATCTTCCATCAATACGTCTTGATTTGAGAATTGGAATGCGCCTGTTATTTTATTCACTATATTTAGATGATTTCATTGTTTTGGGATCTTGAAGTGCATCTTCGATTGTGTTGAAAACTAGGTGTTGAACCTAGTTTAGAATTAGGTTTTATTACTAAGTGTTATAGTGGATATTTAGGTGGACTCGGGCAAAGGGTCGATGGTTTTTCTTTTTCTCACTTTGGGGAGGTTTCCACGTTAAAAATTCTCTGTTTTTTTGTGATTATCTCCTTGGCATATTATTTTTCTTGTTTGCATTTATTGACTCCCAACGGAGTTAAATTAATGAGGGGAAAATATTCGCCTTGTGTTTATTTCAGCAAGTGGTATCGGAGGCGAGGTTATTGCACAGGTGCCTTTATTGGTTGGTGTTGGTTTAAAAAAATGGAGGAATCTTCGAGAGCATATGGATCAGGAACTAACCTACGTCTAATTATTATATCAGGAAACGAGAATGGAAGATATTGATGTTTGTGCCAGATTTATATGCTTTATTGAGTGGGGATAAAGTAAACCCCGAAGATATGTCGAGAAGCGAGAATGGAAGATCATGCACGAGAAAAGCAATTAGCTCTAATCGGGACGGGTGGTGGGCTTCAGGAGTGTGTTCATCAAGTGTCCGGGAGGCCCGTGCTGCGAGCTTTGGAAAAAAAAAAATTAAGTCTGAAGTATCTGAATGAAATTTTGTACAGAATAAAACCACTTTGATTAGAAGAGGTAGTAAATGCGAGTAAAAATAGACGCAGAGCGTGCGGAGCACCTGAGTGACTTTCAAGGGTTGAGGTAGAACCGGTTAAATGCTTCACGAAGATGAAAGATTGAAAGATGAGTTGCAAGCATTGTTACTTTTGAGTTCTTTGCGGGCGGCAGGGGACCTACAGTTATCTCAACTTGGTAACTTCGGCTCTTCAAATATCGGGTTAACCATGGATATGGTAAAAGACGATTTGTTTAATGAAGAAGCCGAGAAGGAAGGAACAAAAGGGTGTCCTTATGAGGCAGAGGCTCTTGTCGAGCAGGGGAAAGAGGTAAAAATAAGAGGACCTAAGGGTCGTGGTAATCAGCGGTCGCGATCGAGGAAAGTCCCAGTGAAGGAGGAGAGATGTTATCGTACATGGTAAGGAAGGACGCCTCGAAAAGAAATTTGTTATGCTTGGAAAGCGGGAGCAAAGAGGCAAAAATAAGAGGAGGATGAAAATAAAAATACTACGTTTGCTTTTATCGACGAGAGATGTGGCGGAGTTCTATTTTTGGAGATGAAAGAATGTTTGCACATTACAGGATCGTGAGGTTGAGGTGGTTGTGTCTGGCAGCCTCTTATCATGTACTCCTAATAGGAGTTCTTCACATCGTACGGGCCGGAGACTTTAATGCTTGTGAAGAGTGGGTAACACCGGCTACTCAGGTGTGGGTATTGGTGATGTTTGCATACAGACCAGAGCGTTGGTTGTTCATTGACTACGAGAGATGTGCGCATGTTCTGACTTAAGTCTTAATCTTATTACAGGTTGCCTTGAGATCGGAAAGATAATATGAGATTATAGGTAGCCGGTAAATGGAAGCACACAAAGGTTTCTTTAAGTATTTGCTAAATGAGGTTAAATTTGTGAAAATATGTGGAGATATAGAGATTTGAATCTGGCGAAGATGGTTCCTCCCAATTTATGGCCACAGATTAGAGTCGCATGGGTGAAGAGTTACATATTCTAGCAGAGCTCTACCTCATTCCTTTTACTAAGTGCCAGTCTTAACCCTTGTGATTATTGTTTGTTTGTAAAACATCATGGGAGTTTCTTTTCTAATCTTTAATCTAATATTTGGAGTGGTTTATTCTGGAAGTGTTTGTGTGGTCCTTTGAGGGTGGAGTCCTTGGGGTGGGGAAATAGATATTTTGTCACATTCATTGATGATGCATCAGAAAGATATGCAGTTTTATGTTGAAGGCTGAAGGAATTCAAGTGTATCGGTTTTAAGGAAATTTCATGCCTTTGTTGAAAGAGAGAGCCAGGGAAAGTTTTGAAGTATCTTGTGCGACAATGGAGTGGTATACATCAGGGGTTTAGAAACTCTTGCTCGGCCTATGGTATTAGACATGAAGATAGTTCACAGTGCTCCACGACACAATGGTGTTGCGAGAGGATGAGCACACCTTATTGGTAGAATGTCATGTCATCTTGAAAATGCATGAAAGCTACCCGAAAGTGTTTGGGGTGAAGCTATTAAAATCTTTGCTTGTTACTTGATAAATAGGGTCTCCTCAGTTCCTTTGGAGTTTGACGTTCCGGAGAGAAGGTATCGCGGGGAAAAGATGTTGTTTACAATCATCTCTTAAGGTTTTTGGGTGCAAGAGCTTTTTCACATGTACTAAAAAATGAGAGTCGAAAACGATGACAAGGCTTTTTTATTTGCCATCCTTGTTGGTATGCGGAAATGAAAGAGTTTAGTGCAGTGTGGATCAGGTGTGAAAAAGAAAGATTTTGAAGTAGAGATGTGATATTTTTATGAAGATCGAGACTATTTCAGTTATTGAAAGGCGAAAAAGGTTAAAGATGTCTCGATGATGAGAATTGTTATTGATCCTACGATTATTCATTTTACTGCAGTACTATAGATGGGGGAAGCGAATGGCTGGTGAAGCACGAGAGGCAGTGGTTGATGATGGGATGCAGGAGAGTGATGAAAGGCTGTTGGCTTGAGGGCGGCCTCCTCGGCAGAGTCATTTACGGTACCTCGAATTAGAAGGACTAACGGGGAGAGTCGTCCATCATCCAAGTAACTCCCTCCCCTTAGGATTATGTGTTGATTCTTGATGAGGGAGCCAGGAGGTACACTAAGAGTACGGACTCTCATGCCGGATAAAGGTAAAGGAATTTGGGATGCCAAGCTATCTAAGGGAAAGAAATGCATTCTTTGTTAAAGAATGACACTTATGAGTTGGTGGAACCCGAAGGGTAGAAAGGGCATTGGAGGGTAAATAGGTTGTTCAAGTTGAAGAAAGATAGTGATGGAAATTCTTTGAAATTATAAAGCTCGTTTGGTAGTAAAGGTTTTGAAAAAAGGGTGATAGAGTTTGATAGAGATATTCTCTCTAGATTCTGTGAAAATGTCTTCTATCGGGAGTTGTTTTGGGTTTGACTTCTAGTTTGAACTCGAGCACGAGCAGTTAGATGTGAAGGCGCTTTTTCCTCCATGTTTGAATGAAGAAATTTACATGTCACAACTTTGAGGGTTTGAAGTAAAGGTAAAGGAGCACATGGTTTGCAAATTAAAGAAAAGTCTTTATGGGCTAAGCAACGCCAAGACGATGGTCTGAAGTTTGTTCTTTTATGGTGAGCTTACGAGTATAAGAGGATAGATGCGAGATCATTGTGTTTATTTGAAAGTTTGGTCGGTAGCTTCATTATTCTTTTACTTTATGTTACATTGATATGTTAATAGCGGGAATGACTCAAAATTGATTGGCAAGTTGAGAGAGGTTGTTTTCAAGTCCTTTGACCATGAAGGATTTAGGGAAACATAACAAATAGTGAGTATGAGAGTACCAGATAGAAGAAATGAAAGTTGTGGTTGTCATAGGAAAAATATGGTGAGCGATGTGCTTGAAAGGTTCAATATGAAGATGCTTCAGTCGATTAGCACCTACGGCAAATCACTTTAAGGCATGGCAGAAGCTTATGCCACTATTACAACGGATGAAAAGGGAAAGATGGCCTCCCATTCCTTACTCCTCGCGATTAGAGTCTTATGTGTATTGTATGGTTTGTCTGAGCGATATTGCACATCTTTGTTAGCGTCACGATGAGTGATTCATATAAATCGGGGAAAGGAGCATTGGGAAAGAGCGTGAAATGGATCTTCAAATATTTGAGAGAATTTGCCGAAAATTGTGTTTAAAGTTTTAGGGTTCAAAACCCCGGTGTTAGAAGTTTCACAGATCTTGATATGGTAGGTGACATGATGGTAGAAAGTGCGACTTACGGGTTTTATTCACTTTTCTTTGGGGCTGTTTCATAGCGGATCTAAGTTCACGAAGGGTGTCGCTTTGTGCTCTACTACTAAGAAGTAGAATATAAGCGACTGAAAGACGAGGAACAATATTTTAGGACCGGCGAGATTTGTCCATGGCGGGTTTGATGCAAGATGAGTATGTTTTGTTTGTGATAGTCGAGGAGTGCTATGGACTGACGAGATACTTAAGTACCATTCTCGATACAGAAACACATTGATGTGAATATCATTGGTTCACGAGATGTCATTGGAAAAAACTATGAAGCTTAGAAGATTACCACGATTTTAATCGCCACGATATGATGACAAAGTTGTTACTAGAGAAGAGTGAAGCTTTGTCTTTGGAGTCGTAGGCATGGACTGCTTGAGATGTTGGGAGTGTAATCTCCCCGCCTTTATGTTGGGTGGAGGGAGATTGTAATGTCAATTAGATTACATATGATCAATCTGCCCGACTTTAGTAATGTCCACTAGAGTGTAATCCAGCCCAAATTATAGGCGGCCCACTTTCTCTCTTAAGCCCATTAGGGCTATAGGTTTTATTATAAAACCTAAGGAGGGCGTCTTGTCTGGTTTTTAGATGCGAGAAAAAAAAAATTTGTTGCGGCGGTTTTGCGGCGAGAAACCTTTTTAAATCTTTTGGGGTATACTTTACGAAAGGTTTTCTTATGGAATGAGATTCAGGAGGATAGTTTTTCGAGATTTGAAATCTTTGTCAATAAATCTTGATTTGAGGCTAGATACGCCTATTATTTTTATTCACTATATTTAAAATGATTTCATTGTTTTGGGATCTTGAAGTACATCTTAGATTGTGTTGAAAACTGAGGTGTTGAACCTAGTTTAACGATCAGGTTTTTGTACCTAAATTATTATAGTGGATATTTAGGTGGACTCAGACAAAGGTCATGGTTTGTGTGTGCTTTCTTCTCACTTTGGGGGAGGTTTTCCACGTTAAAAATTCTCTGTTTTTGTGGTATCTCCTTGGCATATTATTTTTCTTGTTTTGCCTTTTATTGACTCCCAACGGGTTAAATCGACAATCTTCAGTATGTTATTCCTTGCTTTGTTCAATTACTAATTAGTATGAACACACACCATTAGTTTCTACATTCTGAGATAAAGTCTGTGTTTCAAACCTTTCACTAGTTTATAGTTTTCTTTTTCTAGTTTTTTGCTTAGGAAATAATTTGAATCGTTATTTATCTCAAAAAGTGAATTCGGATGAATAATGGATCTCATATTACGTAATAGGGTTCCCATCTTTACATGATCTATGTTGATGATTGTGATTGGACATGATATTTATTGGGATCAAGTGATCAGCAGTTAAGTTTTAATTTGGACACTTAGAAGTGGAAGCCTTGGGCATAATCTTGAGAAAGAAGTGTAGCTTTGGGCAGAATCTAGATAGATGATGCAGCACCTATGGAATGTGGATGCAACACCCTTGAAATTTAAAGAGATGGGGCATGTAAGCATGGGCATGGAAGCTAAAATTCTGAGGGCAAAGAAATTCTGAATGCTCAAAAAATTTTGGTGTTTCTCCCTCAGCGGTGAGACAATTGGAATGAAATTCTCACTGCATATCGTCGAAATAATTTTCATTGTTTCTCACACACCACTTCTTCCCATGATGTCTTGCACCTCCACCCCCATTCACCACTTCTTCTCATGTTGTTGCTACACACGCATTACCACTTTTTCACATTAATGTTACTGCACACACACGCACTATGAGACTTTTTCTCATCATGATATCACTCCACCCTCACCTATGCATTTATCCTTTTTAATTTCCTTAAATTTCCAGTACACATGTACTTATCTTATTTTAATTTAATTTCATTATTTTTCTAATTATTTTCATTATGCAATTTGTGATTATTATTTAAGTTTATTTACATTATTGTATTTTTATGTAATATATTCATTCTTTTTGGTGACTTGATTCCCCATCATTTTGATTATTTTATTCACATATCAAAATAATTTCAAGTTTCCTATTTGAAAAATAAAATTGGCTACTCAGAAAGGGTAGATTTGAACCCTTCACATTAGCATAGAAAAATAGATATCCTACCAACTTGCTGAATTGTTTCTTTTTGTATCTTTTTACCTATTTTTTATTTTCTTTTAACATATTTATTAAATCCATCTCCTAAATCAAAATCCAATTTTTTAAAACTTTTTAATCCAAATTATATACTTTCTAAACCTCCTCAAGTCAAATTCAGTTTCGTAAATTCTCAAATCAAAGTTAAATTTTCTGAACCCTCAAATCAAAATTCTAATTTTCCTAAAATAAAAGTTACAATTTTCAATGAATTGTGTCTATATATATATATATATCTATATATATATATATATATATATATATATATATATATATAATCATGTGTAATTGCAACACAAAAATATATGATTAGGAAAACTAGCACATTTAGCCCTCTATCTTATTAACTTTATAAGTTTTCTTTTACAGATAGTCATGGAGAAAGAAAGAGCATTTTATTAGATGAGCTAGTCATTAAAATGCTTAGAGGTTGGCATCTTGTATTTAAATCTTCAATTCCGCCCCTTATGTTTATTCATTATTATTTGTCTAGAAATATTGCTATTTAAGACGGAAATGCTACATTAATTGTTCATCATTAATTTTCTTTTTATGCATGTCACTTTATTGGATATTTGGCTCACGTTTTAGCAATCACGTATGAATACAATAAATTATGAAAACATAAGCCCGCTCAAACATTCATGTGTTTCATGGTAAATCCTTTAATAGTTAGCCTCATGTGCTTCATGTCCCTTTATTATTATTTTTCCACCTTCTCCTTACTCCTCTATCTATTATATATATATATACACACACACGGAGATAGATATGACTACTAATGTAAGTAAAACATTTTCTTTCTAATAATCTTCTTTTTGTATAACAATTTATAAGTATAACAATTTGTAAAACATGTAAGTATAACAATTTATTTTTTTACTATAAAATTGTTTTTATTTTTATATGTTTTCATTTTGTTGATTGTGTGAGAGAGTGAATGTTTGATAGTTCACCTTATGTATTCATTTATTAATTTTAGGTTTCTCGTTAATTTTCATCATGTTTTCTTTCTTTTCATTTCCATATCATTAGTATATATATATATTTTTGGTTGATTGAATTTTTAATGAGCCATTGTTGTAATGTGTCAAAATTGTTAATGTCATTCTCTAGCTACCATACCATAAATCATCTGTCTTCCTTACGGGATCCTTAGAATGAGACCCAAATTCAATTTTTTATTTTTTGGTAGTCAATGAAGTGTGTCGTAGGAAGGTGAGAGGGAGAACATGAGAGTGATGTTGGTGTTCTAGAGTCTTGGGAGTTAGGGAGATGAAATGGGTTGCGTGTTGTTTTATTTTCACTGTTTTTTTATTCACATTTTTTTCTTTATTTTCTCCTTTCTTTGGTATCTTTCTTCCAATCTTTGAGTTCTTGGTATCTGTTGCTTTAAATGTTGTGGCCAATCTTAGCTTGACTAATTTTGTGTTATATTTCTTAACAATATAATTTTAGTTATGTGTTTTAGTTCTCAAGACATATTTCTTATAATATCTAATTGATTTTCAATTTATATTTAGGATCATATTGTTTAATAAATTTACAATAATTCTTGATTAATTTGTCAATTCGTATTTTTCTTCTAGGTTGTTTGTCCTCATCTCATACATATGTTTACACTAAATTTGTTATATACATTTAATGCTAAATTTAGTAGTGAATGTTTGTGTGTTATGCTAGGCGAGTGTGAATGTGTGTTTGTGCTAGGCGTGTGGTGTAGAGAGAATGTGTGTTATTTTGATGTTGTGTATAGATGTGGCGTAGAAAAAGAGATCGTGGAACCATGTGTTATCATGCCTTCAAGTTCATACTATCATTTGGAATTTCTTTAATGCTTCTTATTTAATGAGCTTTTATATTTCAAATCATATTTATTATTCTACAGTTAAAGCTACGTTAATTAGTGTTTTGCTAAAACTTGTATACATAATTGTGAAGTATATCAAATCCACCAATTAATTTGCCTAGATTATATTTATTGCTACCAAATTTTGTGTTGTTGTTGTATTAAATGTTCCTAAATTTTTATGCTCTCAATGTCTCATATATTGTTATAAAATTTTGTGCTTTTGTTATATTAAATTTTCCTAGATTTTCATATATTGTTACCAGATTTTGTGCTTTTGTTATATTAAATGATCCAAGATATTCATATATTAATACTAGATTTTGTGTTGTGTTATATTAAATGTTCATAGATTTTATTATGTTAAATGTTCACATTCTTTCTCAGTCTTGTGTATTATCTATTGTATCTTATTTTATTCAGATCTCAAATTTTGTCAAATAATCATATGGTATATTTGTTTTCATATTTAGATATTTTATACTTTGATTACTCCTAATTAATTGTATAATATTTAATTAATACCTCACTAATTAATTGCTTCTTCTATAATCAATTTTCTTATCCTTTTTTTTTTTTTGTAATCAAGACATGTATTTCTATATTAATTAGACCCATCCATTAGCCCAATCCCTCTACAAGTCCATCAACCCAATACCTTACTTAGGCCCAAATTAAGGAGTTTATTAGTAGATTTCTAGTCTATTGGACCTAAGTTTGATCCATTTAAGTCAAAAGTACTCAAGGCCCATTCCCCTTAATCATTTATGGGTTAAACTCAAAATATCTTGAAAGTTCGAACAATTCAACTAACTCAATTTAGTAAATAAATAGAGAACGAGTTTAGAAAAAGTTTTTTTAGAACGTTTTCCATTCTTTTCCAACAATTCATTGTAAATAAGCAAAACAATTAAAAAAATGTTTATTTGGTTTATAATTTTGAAGTTTGAAATTTATGTTCTCTTTCATTTTTATGTTTAGATGAAATATATATATACTAATTAATTGCTTCTTCTATAATCAATTTTCTTATCCTTTTTTTTTTTTGTAATCAAGACATGTATTTCTATATTAATTAGACCCATCCATTAGCCCAATCCACCTCTACAAGTCCATCAACATACATACTTAATTTAAGAATTAAGGGAGTTTATTAGTAGATTTCTAGTCTATTTAAGGATTTAAGTTTGATCCATTTAAGTCAAAAGTACTCAAAGGCCCATTCCGCAATAAGATTTTAAACTCAAAATATCTTGAAAGTTCGAACAATTCAACCAACTCAATTTTAGTAAATAAATGAAACGAGGATTTAGAAAAAGTTTTTTTAAACGTTCTTTCTATTCTTGCACCAACAATTCACATTGTAAATAAACAAAACAAAATTAAAAAAATGTTTATTTGGTTTACTGTTTTGAAGTTTACAGAGAAATTTATAGTTCCTCTTTTTCACATTTTTATGTTTAGATGAAACCACATATATATATATATATATATTTTTTTTGCTCCAAAATAACATGGTAGATATTTTTTTGTAATTTGTTTCTATTTTTACATTTAGTAAAAACATTTGCTAATTGTTTTTTTCTATGTTTGATGTATAATGTTGAATATAGAAATATAGATGTATAGAAATTAGATTCTATATTAATGTATAGGGTGTTGTTAACATGTGACTTTTAATTTTCTTTTTGGTTAACAAGGGTTTTCTTTCCTGACATGTTTGAGGTATAGGTGTTGAAGCAATTTGAGGATCTCTCTAGAAGGTGGTAGTTTGAAGATTAAATGCAAAGGTGGTTGGTTGGAATTGATGCAAAGAAATATGATGTTTACAAATTACCGCCATATGTTTGATGTATTCTTGTAGCTGTAAGTTTTCAGAGACTAATTTGTTATTATTATCACAATTAATTAGTAACAAATTTAAATTTGAAAGTAGGTTTCATATGTTGACAAATTCATTTCCCATTAAAAAATAGTATTTTAATAAAATAATAGTAAAAATTTTCGTAAGAATCTTGACAAATGATCAATGCCCAACATTGACATAAGTTCAAGTAATCATAACTTATGTTGAATTCAACATTGACAAAAGTGTAAGAAATGTTGACATTTATCATATTAACAAATGTTCCATTATTAGTAAAAATAGAAAAAGCCTTGACATATATAAATGTCAAGGTACCTTTTAACTTTTCTTGACACTGGCATAGATGACATATATGAATTACTACATTTCTTAACTTATATACTTTACCATGTGTGAAAAAGCGTAGGCAAGATCTTTTTTTGCCTTGAGTGTTAATTAGCCATGGCAGGCTAATTTTGGTGTAATTGATTGTGAATTGCACTAACATGTTTTATGTGATTTAATTATGTTAAATCTTATATATGCATGTGAATATATTGGCATGAATGTGTTGGAATTGGCGTGCGTAAATTCGTATCTTATTTGATGCACAAATATTAAGGGTGAGTCCATGGCGTTGAATGAAAACGAAAATGTTTGTGAAGGAATTTCGACGGAAGATTTTCGAAAAGTGCAGCGGAGGGACGTCAAACCAGATCGCCGGAGAGGACATGCATTTGTTTGGAGAGTTATCGACCTTGAATTAAAGCCTCGGAGGAATGTCGATATTGTTCACAGAAACTTCGGTGGTAAGTTTTAAAGAACAAAAAAGCTTTTGTTGACAGAAAGCGGATGTTTTTACTTGCACATATTGGCTTGGCGTGTGCGGGGGAGTCGGTGAGACTTGAGACATGGGTTTGGACGTGTAGGCGTTCGGTAGGTTCGTGAAATTGCTTGAATGTGATTGTTTGACATGCATGCGCGCCCAGGTGCGGAGTAACCTTGTGTAGGAAATTATCCATACCCAGAGCTTTGGTCGTGCTGTCGAGGGATCGCCATTTCGGGTACGAGGTGTGCGAGGGCCGCTCACTGAGGCCGCGATAGAAGAAAAGCCGACTTACAGTAATGCTTTGATATTGTTGTATAAAATGTATTAGAATTTGAATTTTTAATATATGTTTGTTTGAGAAAAAGAGTAATTTATTAAATTTCTTGAAGCTTGTGCATATAGTTGATGCATTTTGTGGGTGTGTCTGAGACCCCAGTGGCCGTATTTTGCATGTGGGCGCGTGTGGAAGTCGTGTTGATTCTTGGGACGGGTTTTGTACTTTGGTGCGGAAAGTTTGGCGTCTGAAAAGGAAGCTCTGGCGATTTTCGTAAAGTGGTGTCGGGTTCACGGCAATCTGAATGTCCGCCAGTTAACGGTTGTCGGCGAGACCGGTTTTGGGGCGTCGCGTATAAGGTTATCGCGTACCGCTTTTGGTAAATATTCGCAAAACGTGTACCATGATAAAGTTGTTTTAAATCACGTGCGAAGATCGTGTTTTGATGGTGCATCTGCGGTATTGTACTAATTGCGCCGGCGGGTTTAAATCCTTTAGGGATTTTCATGTAATATATCAACGTCTATGGATCTATAAATATGAGTGATAACATCGGCGAGATAATATCTGGATTAACGGATCTTGCTTAAGCTTATCAGCGAGAAATGTGATTGCGATATATGACGAAATATGTTTATAATGATCAGTAGCAGGTCTTTGTGAGAAACCTTGAAGCACTAATGCAGCGCTTATCTTATTATGATATTGTTTTAAGTTGTGACTTTTCGTATAAATACTAATTTGCTCAAATAGGCTTTTACACTTGCAAGCGTTTGGACTACGAGTCCAACACTTCTCGGCCCACAATGAGTGCAACTCTGCATATGGCCATGCCTGCATTTTGGACAATCATTTTCTTTGTTTACATTCATCGCATTTTATGGTTCGGGATCATCATCGTATTATGATGTCAAGGCGTTGGAAAGCAAAAATATTATCCCACCGAATATAAAATTGTTGAGTCCCATTTTCGCTTTTTGTGCATAGCTGTTGATCTCTGATTTTCGATTTACCTTTGCCTCTTCTAGAGATATTTGTTCCTTTTGCACCTCTTCAGGGAGTTTGTTGTTCAATATGTGCCTCTACAGGGGATCGTTGTTCATCATGTTCCTTTACAGGGGCATTTTGATTAGCTTTTGTTCTCCTCTTCCGGGGAGCTACGTCTTTTGACCCAATTGGTCTCCCATGCTTCAAGCGTGTTTTGGATTCATTTTTCTTCACGATGGAATTCGAGGACCTCAATCAGTTCTGGAGCATTCACAGCTGGGATATGTGACTTAGTCACTTTCTTTGCATCAACAAATGCATCTAGTAATTGATTTGCAAGATTTTGTAAATGAATGATCCTTTGAACTTCCAGTTCACATTGATTTGTATGATGATCAAAATGAGATAATGTAGATGCATTCCAAGTAATTTCTCCTTGTTCTTCTAGAAATATCCAGACTTTTTACTGTATGGTGAGAATCTAGTTTAAATTCAAAATAACGATCTGATAAAACACAAAAACATCTCATGTTAAGATTCTAAATATCTTATGATAGACGGTGAATCAAAACCTACATAAATCAGTCGTTGTGGACCATTTGATGCGTTGGCGAGTGCGATTGGTACATGGCGCCTGACCTTCGTAGAAAATTGGGGAAATATTTGGTTGTTTGGCCCAGGCCCTGATTAGTGAAGGGAGTACTCATGGTAAGATGTTGGTCCCAATTCTTATTAGACTTGCGGCATATAGTGACATGTCCCCCGAGGGGCGGATGGCGGTAATTTGGTCTTCATTGCGGTCTTCTGGTATTAATTGAAGACGTTTGTTCAGAAGAGGCTGCACGCGCTAATCCATTTTGGGTATGGTGTGGAGCAGCAGAAATGCTCAATGTTATCGATTGACCTGTAGTAGTCATTAAGAGTTTGTGAAATAAATTCACAAGCATTATCAGAATCTTATTGTGTTAATTGGATGTGTCGAGAATTGTCTTTCTTAATTTGGTCATTTGTCTACGGGAGCCTAGCAAAGGAAACATTTCTTATGGAAGAAAGTAAACATGTATTGTCTTGTGGCATCCCCAGTAGGGCCCAGTAAAATAACGAAAAGGTCCACATGGTGGATGAATAGATCCCACATATGTCCCGTGTAATTAGTTATAAAAGGCTACATTGATTGGACATGATTTTATTAAATGATGGTCATTGATAGCACCACCTTATAGACAGGATCACAAGAAAATTCATTGGGCGAAGAATCAGCTGTTCTTTAATGGATATGTGTGATTTGAACATGATTCAACTAAGTGTTGAAGTTTACGGGGTGACTGACCTGTTATGCCGAGAAAGAATGGAGTCCAGTTCTTCTGGTTCATTACATCTCATAGACCTAATTGCGACTTTTATGGTTATGTGATGGCGAGGAAAATTAAGGCTTTTCTGTGACAGAGTATTTTTCAGGAAATTCTATCAGGGTAATATATAAATATTAACTTTATTATTTGATTGTGTTTTATAAATAATGATATCTATTTTCGGATAATATTTGAAACTAAAATAGGTATGTGATGATTTTATAAGATATAATGCATCATTAATGAAATACAGTTGTTGGTAGCATTATATTTGCTCTTCCGAAGCATTCAATTGTGAATCGATGTACCGAGAGGAGATGGTACTTACACTGGCATTTGTTACTATTAAATTTAAAAAATATGTTTTTTCTTGAAGGATTGTAAGTGTGGTTGCGTAGTCAGTAAGACATATATCACCATCATCCATCTTGAAATTCAATAATATATAAATTTAGATAAAGATAAAAATATAAATAACAAGATGATATTCTTATTAACTCAAAATAAAATAGATAGAATTATTTAATATTTGTTTCATCTTCTACTAAACAGTGAAATTTATCATTAGGACCTTCAAAAAATCCATATCAAATAAGATAAGTCAAACCATTTCCATCGACAAAATTAGTTTCCACCCTTTTCCTTTATCCTTCGGCGGTGCGATACGGATCTACCGAGATGTTTGGCGATGCGATAGGTGCGAGACTGAGTGTCCTTCCATTCGCATACGCAGCAAGTCTCTTCGAGAGCGAAGGGTTTTTTGTAATCTTGGGTTTCTCCATTGTTATGTCTCACCATTGACTGCATACGGGGTTGAAATGGGTGCTTTCGCTGAGGGGTTGAAGGATGGGTTATTATAGTGTCGGGGTGCACTTGAGGAATGCGATCACGGGCTGACCACGTCCCACCACGGTGGTAAGGATAAAGTGCGTTAACCAGGTGGTTGGATCCGGTTGGATGGGCGATGGTTTTTGCATTAGTAACTCATTATTTTGTTCAGCTACTAGAAGACATGATATTAACTCTAAATATTTAGTAAATCTATGTTCTCTATATTACTGTTGTAGGAGCACATTAGAGGTGAGAAACGTTGTGAATGTTTTTTCTAGCATGTCTTCATCCGTGATTTTTTTTTCTTAGCATAGCTTCAATTTGGAGCTTATTTTAAATAGAGCGGAGTTATACTCACTAACTGTTTTAAAATTTTTCTGTGCTCGGTGCATCCCGTCATGCTGGCTTTTGGTAAAATCATAAATTTTTTGGTGAGTCAAATCTGATAGCACAAGTCATTATAGAGTGAAATGATCTTTTCTGATGAGATCCCAATTTTTCGAGTCTTCGTAGAGATGATCTTTTAGGAAGAACTAAATGCGTTTGCGTAGTCTGTTGGGACTTACCGTTTCCTTAACTTATTGTTTTTATAAAGTTAAGTGGAAGTCGGATGTATTTAGTCGAGAATCGTGATAGATGGTACATCGTAAATATCAAGGTGTACCCTGAAAACTCAAGTTTTATAAAGGTTTTGACATTTTTGGTAAAAGCTTTTAATATATGATGAGAAAAAAATGAATTATAATGTAATTTTACCTTTGGTGGAAGCGGTCGTGTTGATAACGTGTTTATAAGGTATTTACTTGAGAATTAACTAAATTGGAAAAGAGAGAATGAAAGTTTAAGAGAGAATAAGAATTTATATTTCTTGTGAAAATATACAAGGGATAAAGATCCCATTATATAGGCATGGTTGCTATTAATTTCACATGAATGAGCTTGATTTCATTCATAGTCCCACACAACAATATAGGATATTATTTGACCATGGCCATGGAAATATTTGAAAAATAGATCTTGGAAAATACATAAATATCTTAATATTGAAAAAATATTTGAAAAAATAGCCAACACGTGAATCCTTGTCATACCTTCACAATGATTAAGTGGATATTTTGTAAACCTTAATATATACTTATTACTTAATGATTTAAGTTGATTAGATTAGATTGTTATTAATTTATTAACTTAATTAAAATCTATATACTTTGCTTTTTACTTCCAATATTAATGTTATTTGACGAAGTTAGTTTAAATATAACAAAATTCATGAAAGTTATTATATTTTAAAAGCAAACTTTTTGTTTAGCATTTAAATACAAAAGTCAAAAATTTTATTTTAAATCATGTAACTGACAATTTCTATCCAGTTTAACTAATATTTATCCACTTTATATAGGGTTTATTACATTTGGGGCCATTTAGGTAGGTTACTTTGATTTAATTCAAATATTTCTTATAGAGAGGTGTGGGATTTAAAGGAAAGAAATTGCAGGAGAAAATTTACTTCTGCACATTTTTGCACCCCTGCTCAGCTGAGGGCGAAATTTTACTCCTTGGCTCTGTGGTAGCAAACACCTAAAATACATATTCACACATCTAGTTTGAGGGTCCAAAATTTACACCAACCTTGATCTAGGTGCGAACCTTCACATAATGCTGCTTTGGCCTCCATCTCTCATCAAATCATGTTTCCAAGGCTTCAATCTTGATCAAATCTCGTCCTAAAGCTTCAAAGCTTAAACTTAAGATTCCAAAGTGCACTCATTGTTGGTCCTCATGCAATCCAAGAGCGGGATACTAAAGGCTTAAAAAACACACCTGTACTCAAGGGGAAAACTTTGTTTCAAAGTTTGGGACATAACTAACTTGCAAAATTGAATTATTGTTAATAATTAGCCTCAATAGTGTTTTAGGGAAAAGAGGTTTACAAAATGGGAAAAATGTTGAATTTTGGGCTCTTATCGCATACCCTACCTATTGTTTTGTCATCAGAAAAAAGCATGTGTGAAACCTAAAAGGGTAAATGCAATCGCTTTGCTCACCACATTACCCTTTTTACTTATAAATCTGTGCACATAATACAACATGAAAGAATTAAAGAAGGGAGAACTTGTACCAAAATCTTAAATCTTTTTTTTTTTTTCTCATCTCCAAAGTCTAAATAGAGAGGCGTAAGTACAAAGTTACTAATTAAGTGGTTCCTCACCAGCTAAAAGAATGGTGGTTATGCTGGTATGTGCAGCTATACCCTGGTAGTATTTACATATTGGTATAAAACGAAATGTATAAAAGAATATTAAAATAAATTATATCGCGTCCTCAAAAAGTCGCCTTTTTTATACTAATAACACTCCAACCTGGGATTGCTTACAGGAAACTAATTTTCTCAAAAATGTATATCGATTGTTATTTTAATTTGGATTCTTGGAAGAGGTGTAAAAGTTGATAATTTTGGCTGGATGTTTTTCTCAGAAATTCACAACATCATTCAAGTTTTGACAAATACTACCAAATCATTGAGATATATATAGCCAAACAACTGATGGCCCAAAGACATGAAACATGTGGGGGGATAAAATGCTCATCCACGGTATCCAATGTAGATATTATTTGACTGCGGCCATGGGAATATTTGAAAAATAGATCTTGGAAAATACATAAATATCTTAATATTGAAAAAATATTTGAATTATTGGCCAACACGTGAACCCTTGTCATACCCTCACAATGATTAAGTGGATATTTTGTAAACCTTAATATATACTTATTACTTAATGATTTAAGTTGATTAGATTAAATTGTTTTTAATTTATTAGCAATTAAAATATATCTTTCTTTTCTTGAATATTAATGTTATTTGACGAAGTTAGAATATAATAAATTTCATGAATTTTGTTTTTATATCCCAACTTTCATTTTAATTATAGTTCTAGCATCAAAATGTCGTGTCATGTTAAATAGGTTAGAATTTTGAAGTCTTATTGAGATATAAAAAGAAAATTCATAAAAGTTATTATATTTAAAAACAAACTTTTTGTTTAGCATGTAAATACAAAAGTCAAAAATTTATTTTAAATCATGTAACTGACAATTTATATCCAATTTAACTAATATGTATCCCCCACTTTGAATATAAATAGTGAATTATGATAGTGTAAGACAATCAAACATGGATGCCCCTTCTCAGTTACTGGCAATCTCAGGAATTCTGGGGTTGATTTGCAACAATGTATATACTGGAGAGTTATGAGTGGTACAGAAGGCAAAGGACGAGTCAGCCCCAGAGCCTGTCTGGTGCCTGGCCAACAAGTCCCTCCTCTACTCCGAGGGCCAACCTCAATATTTCGAACCCTTGCCGCCATGGCTGATGGCACGGCCCAGTCTTTTATGATCACCTTGATACCCTTTTGGTGTGGTGGTAGCCAACAAAAGCTGTTAAACAATGCTTCACCACTAACGTGGCCTTTGCCTCACCCAATTTCAATTGCTCAGGAGCTCTTGGATACAACTACGCGTTGATTGGTTTCGCCCCTTATGGTGCTTTTGGCGGGGAGATGCGGAAGTTGTTCGCGGTGAATACTCTCAGCCCGTCCCCTTGATGCCTTAAAGCATGTCTGGTTCAGGTGGATCTTTCCATTAAAGCTTTGCTCCCTTGGAAAAGACAGCGCTGGGTTGATCCAGTAAAGGTAGTGATGTGTCAATGGTTCCAGCCCTCTTCAACTATAGTATTGAAGATGATCGCCGGGAAGAGGTCTTTTGATGATTCCGGCCATGGAAAGGCAGAAGCAAGGCGGGCCATAACAGCGATTCAGGAATTCCTCTCCTTATCGGAGGCCTTTGTCTTGTCTGATGCCATTCCGTTTGTAGGATGGATGGATTTGCAGGAGCATTTAGTCGAAGAGGGTAGCGAAGGAAATGGACTCTCTGGTGGGAGATTGTTGGAAGAACATGAGACGAGGCTCAACAGCGAGGGCAGCAGCGGGCAGGATTTCATCGATGTGATGCTGTCGGTGGTTGAAGATTTTTCCACGTTTGATCATTCGAGGGAAACAGTGATCAAGGCAGCCGTAGCCGTATGTTCCTTATCTTCATCTTGTTTCTTTCTTTCTTTTTAGGCTGATTTGTTTAAAAGACCTTTTGAAAAGTGAATTGCCAAAATCTAAACCCTCCATCAAATTTTTTGCCCTCATTTTTTATATAAAAAAACTCTCATTATTTTCTTCTAAAAATTGCCCTTCCTTGTATAATACAAATGTAAATACCTGAAAATAATAAGATATTTTTGTAAATAAGTATTCTTCAAGAAAAAATGGAGGGTTATATTTATAAATTTGGATTAGTTGAGGGTTTTAACCAAATACTTCTTGCTTCCCCATTTACTTCTCTATACCGTCAATTTCTAGGGCTACAACTCGGGCGGGTTAACTCAAGCCCAACCCGATGTTTGAGTGGGTTTGGGCACAACTTTTTTTTTTTTTTTGGTAATTTTGATTTGGTCTGGGTTCTGTTTTATCAAATCGATATAATTTTGGGTTAGGTTGGAGCGATGGTTCGAATGCTTGTACATTTCAGGCTTCGATCACCCAGCGTGTTGTCTGTTCAGTTGCTCGGGATCAGTATTTTCGCAATCAGCGAGTCTCGCTGTTGAGGAGAGCTGAAACTAATGCTCCCTGGCTATATGTAATGATATATCGTGGCTATCAGGAGTCACCAGCATAAGTAATTAATGATGAAGTGTGGTCAGTATTAAAATATCACTTGATCTGTATTTATGTCAGCGATGGTTAAAACAAGAATTTATTCTGTGTTTCTTATCGTAACGTATATTAAAGTAGGCACTACGTGGTTTACGAAATGTTTATCAAGTCATTTGTCTGACTTCACATTCAAAGAAATCCATTATAAAGAATTAGATTCATCGGGTTAATACCACTGTGACGAGTATGGTCCCAACGATGGGTGGGCGATGCGGAGTGGGAATAGTGCTTCTGAGAATAACAAAGCTGAAGTCTTGCGTCGTCTGTTCAGCGTTCGGTAGAAAGCGTCCTGGCGTTCACTGTAATGTGTCTGTCACGTGGATGAGTGTGGCTCAGCACTATCATTAGTAAGGTCGCCATTTAAACATGCGTCGTATGCGTGAAGGCCCAGTTATTTATGTTTCATCGATGTGATTTTTCCAAACAAAAACTTTTTGTTTTATAATCAAAAATCCATTGGATAACTAGTTATTAATTCTTTTACTCAAGGCTCATGTGTTTGGTAGTACTTGAATTTCAGTCTACGTAATGTCTTCACATGCCTTGAGCACTTTGCGAACTTCGTTCTTGAATCATGTCTAACGAGAATAGGGTTTTCGCGATGGGTGTCTATCACTCGCTATCACAGCCTTGCATTACTTTTCATTTCTTTTATTTTATGCGATCGTAATTTCATTTTGAACGTTGTCAATTTCTGGGTGCTTGTAGAGCAGGCTTATGATATCGTCTACCATAATGCACTCACATCCGTATCATGAGGATGTCTTTGTGCATATGCGATGAAATGTCGAGCATGTATCTCGTACTCATTACCTGAAAAGAATGCCCGTTCACCTTGATTCAAAATCATACTTAAATGAGTATCATGGATGTGTAATTTAAATACGTATATTACATGGAAATTCAGTTGATATGTATCACACATATTTCTAACATGCTTCCATAAACGACATGTGATTCGATTCGTAAATGCTTATTTCTGGCGTACATCACGCTGAGCATCGATCGTATACGCAGAAATAGGCACGGTATCGGCTGGGTGTGGCGCAAACAGTAGCCTGACAATCCACAGCTCTTTGAGAGTGCGGGTATCTCGTCGTTCATTTTAGCGTATAGTTTAAATTTTAGGCTGAGCTTTTAATGCAGAATCCCCAGGAAGCAGCTTCATCGGGTTCGGACGAGAAAGTTATATGGTCGTCACGAAGTGAAAACATTGGTCAATCGTGTGCGAAAATTGTTCGGACCCGAAAACCAGCACTACACCCGCGTAATGCTGAAGCCGGCTAAATGATAAGCGAGTTCGGTCAGGGTGCGATCATCCATGGCTCTGGTGGGTGGATACTTGACCACGCCTAGTTGTGACAAGAGGTACACCACAGATGTCAGGGTCCAAATTTACGTCTCGAAATCTTGGATTCGATTGTGGCTATTAAATAAACCTGATACTAAGATTAGAAATTTGGTTAATAGCCCTTCACGTGGCCCTTCAGGCAAGAAATAACGATGTAGGAAAAACCCTACATCTTTGTTTTAGCCTTTTCGTAATTTCTGCGTCGGAGTAGGCCAAAGCCCAATTCAGGTAACGACTTAAATGATTGACTTATAGGAGGTGAAGTACTTTTTTCTTTTCCTTTCCACGCACGAATTTCCCTTTCTTTCTTTTTTTTTTCTTTTTTTTTCCTCCTTTCCTTTCCTTTCTCCTTTTTCTTTTTTTTCTTCTTTCCTTTTCCATTTTCTTTTCCTCTCCTTATGGATTTTTTTTTTGGCTTGACTTGAGATTCGCCATAACTGGCGCCGTATGTGCAAGTGGTCCATCCATCATGTGTGTACCATGTGTGTGTGTCTTAATGTCATGGACATCTTTAGGTGGCACGATTACTGTGCAATGGCTCTGCATGTAGTGACCGCCTCTCGTAGTGTAATGTGGCGACCACGAATAAGTAATAATGTAGCGCGCTTTGGCAATCTCAGACACCGTTATCGAAAAATATAAATCGCCAGTCTTGGAATTCAATGAATTCATTTGGAGTAAGCTAGATTTTGTGAGGCAGAATTGACAATTAATCCGTTTCGTCATCCAAGATATAGAAAATTTCAGTTTTCCACCTATCTCTTATATTTATGGTACCATTTCTTAGTTTTCGAAAAATTGAATTTTTAAGGTTTCACGTATCGCGTTGATCGTATGAAGTTGTCAGTGGTGCCCAAAACTGAATATTTTCCACCTATCGAATTAGGTCTTTGAGTTGGGCTATCCTGGGGGCAGGTACATATCCTTTGAATTGCTTTCATTGAGCAGAAAGGACTACCTAGTCTTATTGAATGGTCTAGAGTGAAAACTATCCAACAAAGTGTGGCTGAGTGTAGGCGATAATACGATCTACCTGTCAGTTTAGAAATTGTGGGTAATCTTTTGCAGACTTGAAATTCTCCCATAATATATTAATGCTTGCCTCTACAATTTGCCAAAGCAAAGCTTCCAAAAACATAAGCAAAATTCCCATAGAATTAAAACAATTAAAGTAAAATTTTAAATTCTCCATATATGTCCTATAAAAAGCTCTCTTCATGCTATGTAGTGTTATTCTACATTCTAGACTAGACCAGACTATAATTCTAAAAGTGGGAATATGGGTTGAGACCGATAGGTTAGAGTGGGTTGGTCCAAAATTTTTGAGGGTTGGGCTGGAAAAATGAAGGTCCGAATGGAACCCAGGTTGTTTGGCCCCGCCCAAATAAGCTGTGGGCCATTCAGGTTCAAGTCAGGCTAGCCCGTTTGGCCCACTTTATTTTTTTTAAAAGACTAAAATATAAACCCTAATCCTCTCTTTGCCTCTCTCCTTTCCCCTTTTCACGTTTCTCTTTAGAGAAACAAATGCCCACACCCTTTCCGTTTAATTCAAAACAAATCGTCCGTAAGATTGATCTCGCTGTTGTCAACACCTCTCCTCTTATTATTGATCTTAGCTCACCGTCTTGTTTGGATTTTTTTTTTTGCGACAAATTTCTTGTACAGATGTTAATTTTTGTTGAGGTTGGAAGAAATTGGGAAAGAAATATGTAAAATTCAAGAAAATTCGTTTCGGTTGATATTAAAGGAAATGAGTTCACGGAAGGATGATTGTTTTAATTTAATGTTTTTGTGTTTTGATGGAGGTAGTGCTTTGGTTTACTAAGTCTTAAGTGGTGAAATGGGTTTCTTAATTGACTTTTGATAATAAGTCTTGGTTTTGTTGTGAGGATATTTGAAATGAATTTTAGATGTTGCCTAGAATCAATATTCTTTTAAATAAAAAGGGCATGTTGACCCAAAACTCTGCTAATACAGCTGTTAGATAATATGATGAGTTTGGGTTTAAAATAACCATTTTATAAAAAAAATAAAAATTAATTCTTGTGAGCTTTAGGCTTTTGTTGAAATGGCTTTTAATGTCCCTTATCAGAAAGATTTTAGATTTTTCGTTTTTTAAATTTAATTTAGAAGCATTTTGAGCGAGGTTTTAGTTTAAATAGAGAGCCGTAGTTCATTGCGACTTTAGTTAAAAAATGAAAATTTTCAAATTATAGTTTTTAGAAGCTATTTTGAACAAAAGTTTAGATTGTACCCTATAATCAATTTTTTTTTAAATAAAAGGGGATTTTGATCAAAACTCTAATATGTTACTACTGTTTGTATTACAAACAAACAAATCTACATGGGACAAAATAAATTTAAGATTGCTTGGGGGGTGTGTGGAGAAAGATGGTGATTGATAGGGAGATGGAAAGTGGTTTTGGAGTGGGCCAAGGCTAAGCGCAATATTGTGGGCTGACTGGACATGATGAAATATTTTAATATGGAAATGAACCAGAGGAGGTTAGAAAGCGATAAGAGCTTCAAAAAGGAGAAAGAAATGGGATGGCGACTTTTGGAAAACTGATGTTTAGTTTTAGCCTTTGGTTTTGAAAGAGTTTTTTTAAATATAAAATAAATTCTAAATATTTTAAATAAAAATTTTTTAGTATTTTATATTAGAAAAATTTACAAGATTGTAAAATTATTTCTTTGAATTTTTACTATTACGAACATAGTAAGTGGCGCATAGGGTTGGACTGACCAAACATTGTCTCAGGCTCTTTCGGGCCGATGGCTATTATATTAGTGCAGCCTGATCGAGGCATGCCAAAATGAGTCGGGTTAGCCCGTTCCACCTCGTCATGATAATGGCTCGTTCAAATCCTTCATAATGATTTCCTCTATGTTCTCTTTTCAATTTCTAGGTTTTGAGTTTCAAGGTACAATGTTCAGTTCCACCATCGATTACTTATGTTGCAATGTTCTATAAAATTGCACATTTTATTCTAGGGAATGATGGTTTACTCTTTTTCATCGTTTTTGTGCTGACATTTTGGATTTTGGGGTATATTTGTGGAAAAATAGCGGGTTTTGGTTTTTGGAGGGTTCACTGGTTTTGCTCAAGCTAAACAAAAAGAAATAGGAAAGGTATTTAAATTAGAATAAAAATAAATATATCCCCAAAATATTAAGCAGGCTACCAACCACATTATTATTCAAATTATGTGTTGTGCTTTTTCTTCAAGAGTAATGCATTTAAAATATTTTCCTTTGTTATATTTCATTAAATTAATCATTTTGTAATTCATATATAGTTGTCAAATAGTTTTGCAATTCAATAAATTTTGTAACCCGACCCATCCCATCCTAACCTAACCCAATCAATCTAATTAACGCGACAACATAAAATCAACTCGAGTTTCATAATTTCAGTTTAGGTTGAGTTTGGATTGAGCTCATCAGATTACAAGTTGGGTTTGATTTGTTGAGTGCATTATTTCATGTTTGGGTTTGACTTGGGTTGACTCTCGACGAGCCAACTGCTTAGAGTTGAAACCCTACGAACTTCATTAGTTTTCTCATCTCATTGAAATTATTGATTATTTTTAATTCCAAATAAACAAATTAAATTTTAAGTATATATATTTCTCTTTTCAAAATTACTTTTAGTTTTATTTTGAAATGTACACCATTAGTTTTAGGATATTATTTGCTTTCCTATTTTGTACTACCCCAAATTATGTTTAAATTATAAATAGATATTTTAAATTTGTTTTAGGGACTTTTGCTCGGTGTTATCAATTTGCTCCGATAAAAATCCTTTGCTTAATTTTGTTCTCTAAATTGAGAATGGATCTCTGAATTGAGACATGTTATTTTTGTTGATCAATACTGTGTTGATCAATCGTGCTACACGCTGCGTCAAGTGACGCAATGTGTAGCACGATTGATCAACACACAATTGATCAGCAAGAATAAAACGTCTATTTATACCCTAAGCATAATTTGGGTATAAAAGGAAATAAAATAATATCCGAAAACAATAATAGGAAAAAAAACAATACTCCCAAAACAATAATGAGAAATAAAATAAAAATAAAATCCTAAAAAAAAAAGGTAATATCTCAAAACAACCAAAATAAGGATTTTGGTTGATTTGATTAACGCCCTGCATCAATATGGAAGAAGAAATCCTTGTAGTTACCTTAATTCAACATGAATTTTATTTACAATCATAATCCTAAAACCCATTTATGAGGATGGGGGCCATGGGGGCCATGGGGGTAAGGAGGCAGGTGCTTTTGTTCCACTGGATATGAATATCTTTGTGGGTTCATACATGATCTTCTTGCCTTTTAGATTCAATAAACTTATGTGTATTGCCACAAGCTTCGGCTCATAGGATCATAGCAATAAACATATCTTTTAGTTAATGGGTTCTTCACCAGGTGAATATATAAAAACCATGTTAATTTCTGTAACAAATTGCAACTTTTTGTGATTGTGCACATTCCTTGGTATTTTAGTTTCTAATCTGGCACTCAGCTCCATATCTTCCTTTCTTTTTGTGATCGAAAATTATTAATACTTTTCTTAAATAATATTTTACTGCATTATTTTATTTAACATAATAATAAACTAATCATACCTGTAGTAACCGTGGAATTGGAATACAAATTAAAGTTTCAAGCAGACTTATTGTCTTGTTGTTACATGCATATTTATTTCCTTGCTTCAAATTCGATGGTAAACTTTTTTCCGAAATTTGAAGTGATCTGGGCTCTGATAGTGGGAGGCTCTGATACTGTGTCTACAACCTCTACGTGGCTTTTGTCTGCATTATTAAACAATAAACATGCTTTGAAGTGTGTTCAAGAGGAGCTAGATCTCAAAGTAGGAAAAGGCAGGTGGGTGGAAGAATCGGACATTCCAAACCTGGTTTACCTTCAAGCCGTTGTCAAGGAAACCCTAAGGCTACACAACAACAGTTCTCATTGAGCCACACGAAGCGATGGAAGATTGTCATGTTGATACTACTATCTTAAAGGCACTCAATTGTTAGTGTGAATGCATGGAAGTTGCATCGTAATCAAAGTGTCTGGTCTGGACCCTGAATATTTTAAGCTTCAGAGAGGTTTCTGACAACCCATGCAGATGTAGATGTTTTGGGGCAGCATTTTGAGCTCATTCCATTTGGTTCTGGTAGAAGATCTTGCCCAGGGATTGCAATGGCTTTACAACTGTTACCCTTGGTGGTTGCTCGACTACTCCAAGGGTTTCACTTGTCAACACCGTTGGATGCTCCAGTGGACATGAGAGAAGGCTTCAGTGTTACATTGGCTAAGCTAACTCCTTTGGAGGTCATGCTCACCCCACGCCTTCCTTCTCAAATTTATTAGCATTGCCTACTACAAAGACAGTACAACAGCATTTACATGGAATAAGATATATATATATATATATATATATATATATGTATGTATGTATTAAAGATCCCTCCCGCTCATATCATAAAGACAGTACATCAGCACCACATGGAATACAAGCCCCTGAAACTGAAGTTGTTACAATGCAAATAAAAGATGCTCCAGCACCTACTAGAACGAAGTTCTAGAAGCTTCGAAGCTATGTATATATATATATATATATATATATATGTACTGCCCTATGATTTGTATTAAGTTGTAATTTCATTTTTGTGATAACAATGCTCCCAGTTTCTACTATTTGATCCTGTTCTCACAATATACAACCTTGCTAAGTAAATTATAAGGAATGATTGCATCCTGATTTTTTTGTTGGTATATTTCTAATATTTGCATGGTCAGAATATATATACACTGCTCAATTATTAAAATTAATTGATTAGCATGAAAATACCAAATTCAAAATAATAAATAAAATGAGGGAGAAAATTAATTTAAAATGGGCTTATTTTTTAAAATAAGTGTCTACGTTGAACATAAAAATATTATTTTTGAAATTAAAGATTTCAAAACAAATTTAGTTTCTAAAAGGCAAGGGTGTTAGCAAGAGGAGTCACTCCTTCTTGTATTTGAGCCTTCCTTTGGGATCACATTTAAAATCAATTCAAGCATGCGATAGAGTGGAGGAAATATTTAAAAAAAAAAAAAAACTTGCTTTACGGAGAAGACTGTTTTTATCATAAAGAGGGGGATTGACCTTAATAAAGAGCACTTTTTCTAGCATACTTATATATATATTTCTTGTCTCTATTTGCGATTCCTAGTAAGGTAAGTCTTAGATTGGAGAAGATTCAAAATGAGTTTCTTGGAGGGGAGGAGATCTCCTGAAAAAACCTCATCTTGTTAGATGGACAATTACAGAACTGGAAAAGAAGGAAGGAGGTTTGGGGGGGTAGAAGGCTTGCTGTGCTAATTAAAATGCTTTCAAAAATGAACCCTTATGGAAACAGGTGATTGTAGGAAAGTATGGAGAAGATAAGGGGATGGTACTCCAAACCCTCTAGGGAAGGACAATTAGAGGGCGATTCATTGTAGGTGGAAGGAATTTTATGAGAAGACTAGGGTAGATAGTTGGTGCAAAGATGACCCTCTATCAGTGAGTTTTCCAAAGTTGTTTTCAATTGCCATTGGCAAAAAGCTTGGGTAGATCAGATGCGGGAGCAGGCAGGAGAGATTTGTGTTACAGCAACCAAACAGACCCTTGGTCACCGCAAAAATTGAATTTTCTGAAAAATTAGGCCGAGTTAGACACAGAAAAGAAGGAAAATATTGACCAAGGAAAGAAAACTTCATCTATTATCATGAGTCATGTCGAGTGATCATGTGGTTGATGCACTATATGGGTTTTCATTAGCTGGTTTAATAATTGAATTAAAATCAATTAAGTTTGGTCTTAATTGCTGAGGTTATCGGGCTTCTTAATAAATCATATAAGCCAAGCAATGTAAGGCCGTAGCTCATCGCTACATGAGTTCGCCTAATCTCTATTTAAGGAAGTTCAAGTCCTCCCAAACCCTGGGCGATACATTTCACATACGGTTTTCTCTCATACGGTTTTCCGAGAGAAGTGATCGCAATCTCATAAAGCCAGTTTCAAAGGGTCGTTTGGGAGAAGATCTTTGAGATCTTCGGTAGACGGTTCTTCTTTGCGCCTTCATCAATTCCGCATCGTTAAGATATTCAAACGATTCCAAATCGCAGATATTTAATTTTCTCGCTTTTTCCATTAATGTTATGCTTTATGCTCAACATGGTAATCTAGCTGATAGAATCGTATTCGCAGCTTGGTATCGTGAGCCATTCATAGTAGATTAGAATACAAACATATGAATTGAGAAAATTTTCTTTTCGGGGTTTTATGAAAACGCCAGATTCTCAGTCTAGCCGAGTTTTTCGACAAATCCAAAATTAAATATTTTGCATATTTGGAATCTACACGCACGATCATTATGCCCGGTGGCCCGTCGCCGGAGGTGGCCGGACGCGCCCTCACGCGCCGCCACGCGCCACCACGCGCGTTGAAGACGACGCTGCGCAAAGACACGCCACAGACCGATCCAATCCGCTCGCCGACGCCATGATGACGCCATCATGACCCATTAGCCGACCGACCCGGGTCAAACCGGGATCTACCCACCCGCTTTTGACCCGGGTCGCTTAGTAACGGCGACGCACGACGCGGCTGCCGACGCGGGTCACGACGCGGGTGATGACGTAGTCGCGACGCCGCGATGACGCTGACCGACCGCCTTCGACCCGACCTTCGACCACCATCAATCTTGATATCACCCACCCATTAACGACCCGACCCGACCCGGCCAATCCGCCAACGAACGCTTCGACTCCACCAACGCCCGAATCTTGGCCAACAAACCTGAAGAAATGGTGGATATCGCTGGGCCGCCACGCTCTTCCACACGAGTCAACCTTCGTGGCGCGTGAGGGCGTGTGAGGTTTTTCTCGGGAAAATTTGGTATCTCGCAAACTCGATTGAAATTCTCTACAATGTGGTATATAGACTCAGATGTTCAAGTTTTTACGCATATGAAAATGCGAGAACTTATGTACGCTTAAATAGGGTATTTTATAATGATTTTGTACTTATGTTTCGAAATACATATGGTAAATTTAACATGTATACTCGCGATAAGGACTGTGTAGCCCATTCGCTAGACTACAATGAATGGATTGAACAAAGATAATGGCATAACATATATATATTGAATGTGATACATAAAGTTTATATCCCTAAGATGCAGATTTTCGGGCGATTCAATCGAAGCCATGATCGCCAAAGCCGGCACACTTATCGTATTTGAGAACACTGCCATATCATGCATGGATGCCTCCTGCTCTATTACATTTGATCATACCCCAAAGGAGGTGGTCCCGTGTTAGTTCATGGAGGATACATGTATGGTATAAAGCCAGGAATGACTGATCTTAGTGGTCTACACCCAGCGTGGTGATTTCATCAAGGATTAGAATATGTTCTCAGCCGCCGCTGCCATGTGGAGAATGTACAACTCGCATGTCATATTTTCTCACCAAAGGTGATTATGTGATGATGTATGTAATTCTCTATGAGTATCCATGATGCCGATTGTATTGTTTTGTTTTATTTTTCGCCAATTTTTCAGGAACGCAATCCCATTTCAATTGGCGCCCACTGATTGAATTTCAAGAAATGGAAAGAGGACTTTTATTTGGAATGGAACCGCGATGTTCACATGGCGCTTACAATGGATAAGCCACAGATATCACAACTCCTAGTAATCAAGTCGGTGAAAACGGACTATGCTACTCCGGGAGAGGAGCAATGTGGATTTGCTTTGTCGACAATGAAGAAATCCATACAAGAACACTCTGAAAGTGGCTTGCCGCTTGACCTGCATCGCTAAGGAAATGATGGCACCATAGAGGCTAGAAATCTGAGTTTCATCCAATGCCGAAAGTTGAACACTTCTTCAAAAGTCACGCGAAGTATGATGGTACAGCCTAGTTAGAGATTATGTCCTGATGGTGTGGACCTAAAGGCGAAACTCCAAGCTCTAATGCTACCATTCCCGATGCTTCTGCATCAGGCATCAAGTCTCGAACACTTTTCCACCGATTTTGGGATTATAAAGACAAACTACAATTCCCAAGATGAAACTTGGTCAGTAAATGACTTGATAGCAAGGGTGGTGGCAGAGGAAGAGAAGCTTAAGAAAGAGAAAGAGCATATGGCCTTATATGCTGCAAGTCCCCATAAGAGGAAGAATAAGAAGTTCAAAAGTCGAACTCATAAGGTGTCGTATGAAATCACGCATTAATCCGACAAATATGGGTCCAAAGAAGACATTCTGAAAAGGATGGTGATCACGCTTCTTTGTAAGAAGAAAGGCTGTCACATGAAGGATCATGCAAAATTCAAAAGCTTCGATGTCCAAGCGCGGCTTACAGTAATGATTCTTTAATACTTGTTTGTGAATCCAACTCATTCAAGCACCATCCAGCTTCTTGGTGGTTTCGATAGTGGAGCAAACTAATCATGTTGGGTTTACTATACAGGATTCATAAACTGAGAAGCCAAACAAGGATGAATCAAAGTCACCGGGAAATGCCAACGAAGGTCAAGTCATGTTCGTGGGAGATGCAAAATCTTAGTTTTAGATTCCGGGTTTTAAGTTGATGTTGAAAGACACATTTTATGTACCTTTCTTTTAGAAGGAATTTAGTTTCGCATCATGTTTTATCATGATTATTCTTTTGAAATTAAGAGCAATATTTCAATACTTCTTAATTCAAATAAGGCCGGCACCGCCATATGTCCAACGGATTTATACGTATTGTTTATCTCCGATGACATAATGTAGCTTATAATGACCGAAAAGGTCGTTTCTAAGAGACCACTACCTAAGGACGAAGTCTTACGTGATTATGGCATAAACGACTTCCGCCATGTCTCTGGGCGATAGAGTAAAGGCGACAAAGACTAATATCCCGCCTCGCTTCTTAAAAATGACTTAGAGATATGTAGACCGTTGTAGGGTAAATGACCAAGATAAGTGAAAGAAATCAAGTCTCGTAGCTCGACTTGTCGAAGTCATTCACACCGATATAAGGACTCCATGCGGGCAACCTTGTGTAGAAATTTTTATTTCATCACATTTATTACGACTATTCTCTCGAGTATGGTTATTTTGTACTTGATTAAAGAAAAGTCTGAGTCTCTTGACAAGTTCAAGATTTTCTCGGACCTAAGCTCCAGAAACAATTGGGAAAAGTCATAAAGTGCTGTTAGATCCGACCGAGGTGGAGAGTACTATGGCATGGCGATGCCGGGATACTTAAGGGGCCATTCACATTAATACTTAGAGGACTCGATAGTGGCACAATTTACTATGCCCTGGAGTCCCGAAAGTAAAATGGTATAGCCGAAAGGCTAATCGCACTCTTATGAAATGGTAAGGAGTATGATTAGTAGGACAAATTGACCCGTTTTCGGTGAAGCTTTGAAACAGCTTTGTATATTTTGAATCGTGTACCTACAAAAGTCGCTCCATTGACTTTCGTTATGGACTGTACAACAAGCCTAGCTTAAACCATCTTAAGGTTTGGGGATGTCCTGCAGAAGTAAAGTATATAATCCAACATTAAGTAAGTTGGACTCCAGAACCACTAGGTGTTATTTTTGTATCTTGACCCTAACATTCGAAGGGATATCTAGCTTCATAATCCCAACCTAGCACAAGAATCAGGAATCATGCATTTGTGTACCTAAGTTTTTGAGAGTTTGATGGGTCAAGAGAGTAGCCGTCACGTACTATTGAGGATGATAGTACGATGAGTAATGTGGTATCAGATCTCCTCCCATACGTATAATCGCAAACTCCCACACACCACTCAACCCGTCGAGACTAGTGGATCCCGTTGTCGAGACAAATTCCTAATGGTGAAGTTCATCAAGGCTCAAAAAGTAATGTGGCTATTACTACTCCAAAGAAGGGTATCCACTAGGAGAGACGATCAGCAATTACAACGACTATTTAGTCTATAGAGAGCAAGACTACGTATATTGGTTCCTGCGGATCACCCAATAACTTATGAGGAAGTCGCTTCGGCCCTCAATCGAATCGTGGTCGATGCAAATGAGATGAAATTCAATCTATGAGGCATAACGGAGTTTGGGGGAACTTATTGAATTAATTAAGGTCATAGACCCATTGGCTGCAAATGGGTGTATAAGACTAAAAAGGACCATAAAGGAAAGATTGAGAGTTTAAAGCGACCGTAGCCAAAGGTTTCACTGTGAGAGAAGGAGTGACTATGAAGCAACCTTTTCTCCGCTTCCCTTCTAAAGATTCTTTCAGTGGTGATCATGGCATTAGTTGCTCATTTCGACATGGAGTTACACCGTGATGGATGTTAAACCGTTCTTCTCAATGGAGACCTTCAATGAAGAAGTCTATATGATGCAAACTTAAGGTTTTGTGGGCAAATGATTCAGTAAACTTGTATGTAGACCGAAAAGTCTATTTATGGTCCTGCCAAGCTTCTCTAGACAATGGTACTTAAAGTTTCATAGTGTTGTTGCTTCATATGGTTTTGTTGAGAACAAAGTAGATCAATGTATATACTACAAGGTCAGTGGGAGGAAATTCATTTTCCTAATACTCTATGTGGATGATATCCTGCTTGCAAGCAGTGACCTTGGTTTACTGCATGAGACAAAGCGGATGTCATAAATAACTTTGATACGACACCTTGCGAAGCCGCCTTTTGCCCTAGGCATTGAGATTCATAGGAATCGTTCTTGCAGACTATTGGGTTTATCTCAGAGGGCACATGTTGATCGGGTTTTAGAAAGATTCAACATTAACTATGTAAGCCAGAATTGCTCCTGCCTCAGAAGGTGGATAAGTCGAGTCTATCACAATGTCCTCATTCCGTACATGAGAAAGCCTAAATCGAAGAATGTACCTTATGCTAGTGCACTTGGAGTATTATGTATGCCTGTGTATGCATCAGGCCTCGATATTGCCTTTAGAATCAGACTTCTAGGCAGATATCACCAAACCCAGACATGATCATCATTGGCCGCTATGTTATGATAGACTCGAAGAGTGACAAAAGACTATACGCTGATGCATAAACATGCTCGTGACCTACAACTACGGTATTCGGGGGATTCGTGACTTTGTTGGCTGTCAGGATAGCAGAAGTCAACAATCATATATCTTTAAGTTAGCAAGCAGAGGTGCGTGATCATGGGAAAAGTGAGTAAAGAAATTAATTGCATCCTCTACCATGCAAGCGAGTTTGTAAAGATGCTTTTCAAATAACTACTCAAGCAATTTCATTCGAAACCTTATTAAGGAGTTAACCGTGTTTGGATTTTTGTGGATAGCCCATACAATTGTATTGTGACAAGAACTCAAGAAGTTGTTGTTTATTAACAACAACAGAGGTCTCAATAAGGGGTCTAAAACACATGGAGGTCAAATACCTGACCATAAAGGAAAAGTTCAAAATCGTGACGCATAGTGCGGAGCGTTACATCAACGGATGATATGATCAAGCAGATCCGCTTAATCCAAAAGCCTTCGCCTTGTGTATTCGAACGACATGTCATTAACATGGGCTTAGGGAGTATCAAGGGATACTGCCGTGCGACTAGTGTGGCTCTTACAAGTTTTTTAAGTTGCTCTAATAAAGGTTTTGAATTCAATTTCATTACATTTTTGTAATAATTGAATTCAGATTAACTCTTTCAGATTCAATAAGGTATTTGCGGAATGTAGGCTTCATCGGAAATGAGTACATATAATTGCTGGAAATATCAAGGCATTGTGTAAACCTGAATAAAGGCTATGGGGCATTCTTCTTGGCATTAAATTCTTGCTAATAGCATATTTTGTTACACATTAAGTAAAGTTACTTCTATCATAACATATATACAAAGTCTGAACCATAATGGATATTCTCTCGTGACACACTAGTTTGGCGACACTTAAGGAGAGAGAATTTGGACTAACAAATGGATAAACACATGAAGTATCACTCATTATGAGGTATTATCCATTTAAACACACTACCATATCAATCCATATCGCAGTTGAAAAGCACTCGTGACCTGAAGGGGTTATGAGTACATGCACTACCGCCATGATTCAGTTGTTCAGACTTTATGGGATCGGATCGACTATTAAGAATAAATCACCAATATAGCAAGATTACGCTTTGTTTCACTAATATCGCCTCAAGTGGGAGAATGTAAGGTTTTCATTATGGGCTTCATTACTGAAATTAAAACTGAATTAAGTCGTCTAATTTTACGAGGTTATCGGGCTTCTTAATAAATCATACGGGTTGGCTATGTAATGAAGTTCGCCCACCACATGAGGGCCCCGTGGTCGGAACTCTATTTATGAAAGCTCAAGTCCCTCCCTAAACCCTAAGGATACATTTCCTCACACATACGGTTTTCTCATAATGTGTTTTCCGAGAGAAGTGATCGCAACTTACAAAGCCAGTTTCAAAGGGTCGCTTTGGAGAAGATTCAGATCTGGATCGGTTCTTTGCAAACTTCATCAATTCCGCATCAAGAAGATATTTTAATGGATTCCAAATCGTGCATGAATTTTCAGTTTTCTCCATTAATGTTATGCTTTGTGTTCTAACATGGTAATCTAGGTTGATAGAATCGTATCCTACAATTTAAGCCTATCAAATCAGCTTTGAATACAATGTAAAGAAAATTCAAAAATATTATATTCATAATTCATTTAATTCAAGCTTTTTGCCATGTCAACCAGGTAGCCAATTTGTCTTCAACCATTTGTAATTTATCAAGAAAATTTTGCACTCACTTGACTTTTACTCCTTGTTTGTGCCATTTATAATTGTTTGTCTTAAAAAGTATGAGCTAAAGACAAAGAAACTAAATTTAAGTTCATGTCAACAAATTTTAACCAACCACACCGTAATATAAATTTTTTTTTGAAGATTGAATGTTTGCAATAACAGGTTCTTGATGAATATTTGTAAATAATAGATTTTTTTTGTTTTCTGTGTTTTTTTTTTCTTTTGTTTGTTTTTTTTCCAAAAAGAATCTTGCACTAGCAATTCATTTCCTCACTTTTGATGAGTGAGGAAAATAAATAAATAAAATGAGCTAATCTAGCTGGTCTTTCACAAATATATATTCAATGATTAGTTGTACTTCAATGCATTTCAATGTCATTAATTGCTTTAGATTAATTGATTTTCGATTGAATTATACATTTAGATATAAGGTATTCTTTAGAACTAACATTTATTAGTGTTTTCAAAAAAATAGCCACATTTAATAATAGTTTTATAGTTTCCTATTTTTTGTGTTTTTTTATAAGTACATAATTTTAATTCCACTGTGACTTGAACTTGGTATGTCATTTCCTTCCTTATATATAAATTACTCTAACCCCTTAAACTTAATAGTTAGTATGATTGGCTTATAGTTTCCTATTTAAATTCATATAAAACTAAATATATATATAAATCTATATATATATATATATAGATGTTGAAAACATATAATCATTTAAGTCTCGAAAAGTATATAACTATCCCTCAAAAAAAAGTATATAACTATAGGCAAGGAAATTACAATCTCAGTTCATGGCAGCAAATTTTAACAAACCACTCCATAATATATGAAATTTCCTAAAAATTGAATCTTTGTAATAATTTTGAGTACCGATGCCTTTGGGCCCAGACCCACTACTCAATAGGCCTAGCACCCGCACAGGCCCATCGCCTGGCCCACCTCATGAAGAGGTCCAAGGCGGTCCACTATATTAAAACTACACGGGAACCGACCAGACGCGCACTCGTAACCCGTCTAGATCCCTTTGGGAAGTCCCCAAATTTACCATCTTACCACATATGGAAAGGGTGTTATGGATGACTATATTAGAGAAGAAATCACCCGTAGGATATTTATCCACGAGTCTCCCAATGTCCAAATCCCATATGCCTCAAAAGCGTTAATCCTCGATAAGGAAGAACTAGTCCTTGATAAGGAAAGAAAGATCATAACACCAAAATTACGAAATTATCTTTCCTATAATCAAGAAGAAATTCGAATATAAAGGGAAGGCTCCCCACGTGGGAAAGGTATGCAACCCTAATTGTCGAACTTCCTTTTTCTTATTCTCCATTCTTTTGCTAACTTAAGCATCGGAGAGGCGATCGACACACAGCAACCAGATCCCCTTTTTTGCAGGTTTATATCACATCACTGATGCCCTGGGAGGTTTACCTAAATCCAGCACTCACAATCAAGGCTGTCTGGAATCAAACAAAAGTCCTTCATCGGTGCTGCCAAGGCTCTCTCTCTCTTAGGGCCCAATAGCTATCCAACTCTTCGCCACCAAAAGAGTCTAACGGTTCCCATACCCACATCTGATTCATCCGACACAAGTGCAATGACCAGCAACCCAGTGATCCAGTCGCCCGAGGATTAGTTTCTTCATTGCCATCAAGACATGGAGAAGAAACAGGAAGAGTAAGCAAAACAGATGAGGGAATTGCAGGATCACGCCAAACGTCTACAACGGGAAAACAACCGTTTGTGGGCCTAGGTTGAAGAAAGGCGCAATCTTGGCGTAAAAGATGCGCAAGATAGTAGCCAAGCAAAGCACCCGACTGTTCGCGATAAAAGAAAGAAGCCCATCGTCCCTGACAACCTAGATATCCTAGCGGATGATGAGTTATCCTTAGGCAGCTCGCCAAACCTCTTCCCTGCAAAAAGCAACAGGGCCAGATCGTGCCAGAGACACTCGCATTGCTCTGCATTCAACAACACCGATAATGGCCTACTCCGCCGAGCAAGGGGAGAAATAGGTCGAGAGTAGAGCCAGCCAAACGCAGCACTCGAAAATGCTTATGCATTACCTACTAGCGTGGTGTCGATCATGCCGTCAATATATCCCGCCTTCGACACAACACCGATGCCCTACATGCCACCTGTAGCCACGATTCGAATTCCTGACAACATGCTCTCCTCCCCCTAGGGCGACATATCCTCGACTATGAGCTGCCCCACGGGTTTTTCATTCGAACTTTCACTATGTTTGACGGTTCTACTAACCCATATGATCACATGCTCCATTACAACCAGGTAATGACCTCCTACTATGCAAAGTTTTCTAGGCTAGCCTATGCGGCCCTGTACTAGCCTGGTTTCACAAGCTCCCTCGAAGCTCAATAAACACGTTTAACGAACTTTGGGGAGCATTCATCTCGCAACACCTGTGCTCAATGCGTCAAAAAAGGAACATTAGTTCCTTACAAACTATTTTGAAACATGAAGACGAGTCCATACAGGACTTTACAAGGAGGTTCGGGCAAGTCGTCCAACAAATAAAATTTTACAACATGGACCCAGTCCTTTAGAACTTTAGGAGAAGCTTCAGGTCGTCGACCCCCTTCTTCCATTCGCTATCTCTAGACCTGCCAGCAACAATGGAAGAGTTATATTGTGTGCAGATTGTGTACTAATAATGGAGGACAATATCCGAAAGCAAGAACCCAAACGATCGCGATCACAACCGCACGGCCGAGAAGGATAAGCCGGGCAGAAAGAAGCCGCCCACGTCCAAGGAAGGCCAGAACAAAAATCGGAAGAGACCTCGAGACCAATCTCATAAAAAAAAAGAGCCTCCGCAATTCACTCCCCTGAACATCTCGTACGAAAGGTTGTTGCCCCTCATTCCTGACCTACTAAACTTCAAATGGCCTACACCCATCCAGACAGATCCCGCTAAGAGAAACAAAACCTTGAGATGCGATTATCACAAGGACCGTGGGCACGAAACCGACCTGTGCCAAAGTCTAAAGTTCCTGGTAGAAAAGCTGATCAAGGCGGGACACCGTGGAGGTACTCCTGTGTGGAAGCATCGTGGAGTGGAGCTCCGGCGGCCCGCAAGGAGAATCAGAATTTAGTCGTAACTCCATCAAAGCCTGCACTGTTTCATAAATTATATAATCGGGCGGTCCAACCGATGATCAAAGATCAAACAAAACAACAAACAAAGACACTCGCCGTGGCACCATAGCTTAAGGCTAAGGTGAATGCCATCCACACAAAGCAGCCAAGGAGAAGTTTAGCCAATAGATGGCCCTATATCCTTTCCTCCAGTTAATCCGAACAGGGTCATTATGCCTCACTGCGATGCCCTAGTACTCACCCTCTGTATTAATGGTTTTGATGTGCATAGGGTACTAGTGTATCCAGGCAGTGTGACAAACTTACTCCAACTCCCAGCCTTCACAAAGATGAAGCTTTCTTCTGACATGCTAAACTAGTCCTATTAATCCTCCGCTTCAACGAGCAACTACAACGACGTTCGGGCGATGTCACACTTCCCGCGGAAAGCCGGGCCAAATAATTAACTGGTTTTGTTCTACCGAAGACTTAAAATTTATAATGCCATAGTGGGCCGGACTTGGCTACACTCCATGAAGGCAGTGTAGTCAACGTACCACCAAATGGTGAGCTATTTGATAAGTACAAGGCAGGTCAACCTTTTGAGCAGCCAGCTAGCCGCACGACAATGTTATCAACTAACCCTGCACAAACAAGGAGGGAAGTGCGATTCCGAACATCCTCCCCCGGACGATCTTTCACCCGCATAGCAATCACAATATGCTGCCCAAATCAAGGCGGAAGAAAAGGACCCACTGGCTGTGGATCCACTGGAAGAAGTGGAGTTGGACGGGCAAGAGAAATTTACTCCGCGCTTTCGCCCCTTCCGTCCAATGAAGAAAGAGCACGCTACTCGCCGCACGCAACATTGATGTATTCGCCTAGAGACACTCTGATATGGTTGGGATAAGGCCAAAGGTGGCTTCTCACAAGCTGAATGTCCTCCCCACTGCCAAGCTAGTAAGGCAAAGGGTGAGGCGGTTCCACCCGAACCGACGTCAGATCATTCAGATTGAAGTAGAAAATCTTATAGTAGCAGGGTTTATAAGGGAGGTAAAGTATCCCGAATGGCTGCTGGTGGTGGTTCAAAAGGTGGTGGGTGGTGCAGATGTGTGAGACTACACCGATATCAATGAAGCATATCCCAAGGATAGCTTCACGATAGATCGTAAATTATGGATGCAACAACCGCATGACATTCGCTGCTGACACCTTCTCCGATACCATCGATTCCTATGCACCACGACGCAGAAACAACCTTCATCATGCCCCACCTGATTGTACCGCTACAACGCACGTCATTTGGTCCAAAACGCAGGGCAACTGCATCGCTGATGGTAACCGTGATATCTCGACCCTCGATAGGTAAATCTATGGAGGTTTATATCGATGATATGCTCGTAAAATCCAAAGAACGCCCTGACCACACAAGGCATTTACAAGAAACCTTCGAGCTGTTGCGAAGACACAACATGAAACTTAACCCTTTGAAATGCGTATTCGAGTCGCCCGTGCAAATTTCTAGGCTTTATGGTAACACTCATGTGGTGGGGATAGAGGCTAATCCCATCCAAATTTCAAGGCCATAATGGACTCTCATGCCCCACTTCCGTAGTGCGGGTTTAGCAACTGGCTGGTCGACTAGCGGCCCTAGGGCAGTTCATATCTCACTTCACAAATAGTTTGAAGTCAGCTTTGCCAATTTAAAGGGAACCCAGCCAGTTTCCACTGAATCAGCAATGCGACTAAGCTCTTACAAATGATCAAACACATCTCACCAACCACCGTTCTCAAGTAGCCCCAAGCTAAGGACAAACTCTATATTTACTTAGCAGTCTCCGAAATCTCGATGAGTGCAACATTGTTCAAAGAAGATTAAAATCGGAAGCAGAGACCCATATTCTTTGTAAGCAAGTCCCTATCTGAGGTAGAAGCTCGATATACCCATCTCGAGTAGAGTGCATTGGCATTCCAAGAAGACAAAACTCGTCCCATCTGTGTGCACTTATCATCAGGCTCTGGCCAACCTCCCCATGAGCAGCCCATACATGTTCGGACCGTCGGGAAGCGATGGCCCGGTGGGCGATTGAGTTGAGTGAGTTCTGTATTCAATATAAACTTATCCGCAATGAAGGGCGCACCGGGCTGACTTTAGCTGCGAGGTTACTCAACAGAAAACTAAATCGTATTAACTCCAAATGCAGGATCCCGACGTATATGCCGCGACATACGGAGTACGCCCCGACTGGGCTTAACTAGCTCCCAATCTGGAAATAATAGAACAGGTCATACGTTTAGATTTCCCCGCTTCCAACAACAAGGCCGAGTATAAAGCAATAATAGTCGGGCTCGACCTCACAATCTCCGTATCCTCAGAAAAAATCATCGTAAGAAGCGACTCTCAATTGGTGGTGGGGTAGGTAAACGACGAATATGAAACAAGAGACCAGCGCATGACCAAGTATGTGAGTCTAGTCAACCTACCGATCAGGAAGCTCAGAGTCACGGCCGGAGCATGTCCCGAAATTTAACGAAAAGGCCGACGCGATGGTCCGTGAATCGCGGTCCCTACCAATAAAAAGAAACAAGTGTTCTACCGTGTACTACCAGCCAGAACCGTCAATCACTATCAACCGGGTGAATGAAATAGACGAAACGGGTCTTTCTTGGATGACTCCAATAGCCCACTATTTGAGTTCGAGGGAACTGTCGACAATGTAGCCAGCCTGCAAGAGTCATGGTAAAAATCAATTTGTGGCAATTTATCATTTTTAATAAAAAAGAGTCATGGTAAACTATCACTTCTTTTGTCATAAAACACTTTATGCTAAAAGATCAAACATTTTGCCATGAAATAATAACTCGTAAAATAGATTATATTTTAAAAAAATTATTGTTATGCATCCCACTCTTTCTGCCTATAGTTATCTCCTATATCAGCTTTAAATATTCTTTTATGATAAATTCAATGGTAACATTTCAAACAAATAGTTTACGTTAAAACATTTTATTGCTCAACAACCACTTTCTAAACAACAGAAACCTTTGTATGGATAAAATACCAGTATAAACTTTAATAACCATACACTTTTCGAAAACATAAAATATTAAATATAGATGAAATGAATTTCCCATTTACTCTGCCTGAATTGAATCATAGAGATCATGTAAAGATTATTGTAGATGCTTATGCCTAATATCGTGTTGCTCCTATCAAAATCTAAAAGTTGAAAATTTAGACAAAATTTTGGGAAAACTCCAAATAAATAGAGATGAAACTAAAATATCGATAAAAAATATTTTAACTAGATATCTTTTTTATTCAATAGATAATTCAACTAGATATCTTTCTTATTCAATAGCAAATTCAACTGTAAATCCATCATACATGGCTCTAATATTCAAGGGAGATTATTTGGGATAAGGTGCATAAATGCCCCCAATTTTTTGTCATATGTCCAATTTGGCACTTGAGTTTTTTTCTGGTCTAAAGATACCCTTGACGCGAATGTCAGATCTCGCCACGCCCTATCATTACAAACTCGCACAATGGACAAACAAGTGCTGCTTAACGTCGTTAACATAAAACACCATGTGTATATCTCTTTCATCCCTAATTTGAGATCGAATTTTTCTCCCAATTTTACCCTAATATGATATCGAAATTAAAGGGGAAAACCTTAGCTTCAAAAAACCCAACTGAATTCGAAAATTAAGAGGGATATTTTCCCAATTTGCCCTAATATGAGATCGAATTTTCCCCCAATATTACCCTAATATGAGATTAAAATTAAAGGGGGGAAAACCCTAATTTCAAACCCTAAATCTGATATCAGAATTAAGAGGGAAATTTGCACAAATTTTGCCTCAATCTAAGATCAGAATTAAGGGGAAAAATCTCTAACTTGATGATGATGATTTGAGGAAGAAGAGAGAGGGGAGTGTCGATGATAAAGAGAGAAAAAAATGAGAAGGGTTGAGAAGGAGATTCAATGAGCTTTTCCTTCAATAGTAATAGCAAAAGAAGCTATTCAAATCAAACACCTTCAACTCCGCCCCCACAATAATTTCTTTAAATTCAAATAATATATGATCAGTAAATTAAGATTAAGATTTAGGCTTTATTTTTTTTTCTCCTACAGTGCTTTTTCCTTTACTTCAATCTCAAATTAGGGAAATTTTCGATCTCAAGCAGGACAAAAAAGAGACATACACATGCATGTCAGGTCAACACTAAACGCCTGCTTATCCATCTAGCATGAAAGTTTGTTACATGCGGACATGGTTAAGCTTAAGTGACATTAAAAGCCAAAGATTCGACCGAGTTAACCTGTGTGCCAATTAGACATACGGCCAAAGATCAAGGACATTTATACACCTTATCCCAAGTTTATCTTGTTCTTGTTGTCACTTGTCAGTTTGGCCATCCAAAAGAATTGTTAGGAGGAAGCATTTTAATATGACATAATGTTCGGATTGACTCTTGAAAATCAATTGTAGTCTTGATCCTAAGAAGAAAGCATGATCCAATAATCGTGTAAAATAACTATTTTAGGATCCTTCTAAAAGGGTAATGTTCAAGCAAAGTTTTCTTCAATTACAATATATGAGCTTTAACAACTAAATCCTATTGTGTTAGGAGAGTAATAAATCCATCAATAACCACTCAAAAACATGAGAATTACACACCCTATGAGCAAATCAGATGAAATCGCATACCTCATCCTTAAAAACCCCTTCAAATAATTAAAAAAAATACTAAGGGAAATAGTCTAAATAACCTATATTTACATACATATCATGGCTTTAATAATAGAATTCCTAGTAGGAAACATTTTAATATGACACAATGTTCGGATTGACTTTTGAAAATGAATTGTAGTCTTGAGCCTAAGAAGAAAGCATGTTCCAATCACCATAAAAGAACTACGGGAAACATGTGTTTCACCCTCATTGATCTAGGAATAATTGTAAAAAAAAAAAAAAATCATAAAGAATGCAAAATATAATTGTGATTCGATTTCATATAATATAATTATGATTTGATTCAAGTATGATAGTATTTAAAGACCACCTAATAAGCTATTGTGTCAGAAGAGCCGCTCAAAAACATCAAAATTACACACCCTATGAGAAAAATCAGATGAAATCGCATGCCTCATCCTTAAAACCCCCTTCAAATAATAACAATAAAAAATAAAATAAAAAACTAAGGAAAATAGTCTAAATACCCTATGTTACATATTGATGGCTTTCATAACAAAGGGCACAGTTTTACTAGAATACAACATTGCCAAGCTCAAATCTAGTGGAAGAACTTGAGCCATTATTATTTAGATTGAACGTAGGAGGCCTTCGCCGACGCCGAATCTACATATTGAACCTTGGCTCTTCAGCTATAATCATCAGAGCCTGAAAGTTTGGAAAGGGGTACGTTTCTGCAAAAAAATTTGTAAACGAGGAAAGAATCCCACTATCAGCTTGTCGGCCTTCCTTCCCGGCCTCGCAACCTATTGAGTTGCTTCGTTGTCCATATGATCCTCCCAAGTTCTTTCCATTGTCGTGATTGATTACGATTCTGATAGGTGGGCTTCTGTGTTGAAAACCCACTCATCTAATGAAATGACTGAAGATGGTGTAGAAGAGAAGATAGAGATATTTGGAGTGCCCCCATGAAAGAAGCTTTGCATCATTTTCGTCTTTGACGCTTATTTACCTGTGAATGAATATCCAGAACCATATAGAGAGTAAGAAAAAGAAAGGTAGCGATGAAAGAAAATGATAATTGGCAAAGCCGAGTGTCGCCAGTGGAAAGGGAAAAAATGCTACGTCGATACACGCGGAAAATATTAAAAATCAAATAAAATCAAAATTCCTTCAAAATTTTACATATTTTTACTTCTACACTCAGATAACAAGATAAAACAAATAAAACTACTAAAATAAAACACATAATTAATTTATTAAGTTCAAATCTATTTTTTATTTTCCTTTCACTTTTCCTTTCTATTTTTCTCACTGTTTTCTTTCCTTAATACTTTCCGGGTTCCAAACGGAGCCGGAAATCATTTCTTCATATTTTCCATTTCCAAATAGAAATCATAGAAACTTATCTCTATGAAGATTGAGTCTCATTTTGCAGTAATGAAAGCACAAATCATTGTGTTATTTGCTTGGGATAAAACAGGTAATTTCTAATATTTGCAGGAATCAAAATTCAATGTAAATGCGATAAGAATGCAAATAAGTTATAGATTAGAGTTTGAAGAGTGCACTTACATCCTTCAGTCCTACGTATCCTGACTCTACGCGAGAGTTTTTTTCAAATGCTTGAAATATGTTCCAACCCCACTCTTGATATGTCCTGTTGCCAGTTAAACGCCAGAGGTAAAAGAGTGACTCGACTGTCTCAGGCCTCAATATGTTCCATGATGTACCCACACTCATATCCTGTGAATGTTTCAGATGGATGTGAGATTGATTCGACGGAAAAAGAAATAACTAATTGTATGTAAAAAGAGAGAAACTCACATGCCTGAATGGAATAGCCACTTTCCTGCCAATTTTGTTGGTGTCGACTGGTAGAAATTATAACATGTCCAAGCAAGCTGCAATTGAAGGCCAAGCAATTCAGTCATAGGAACCACATGAAAAGCATCAAATGGAGGAAAAAAAATTAGAGAACTCAGGGAGGGAAGAAGGAATCAATACAGTTCCTTCCCTTAAAACTTCACATGAAACTTTCATCTCATATGGCTCCTTAACCATATGCAAAATGGTAATATCAAATTTTGGAGCAAACAATTGAAATCATCAGTATAAACTGAAGAGCTTAGACTTTACAAGAAGTTCTAGCTTATGAAGTTCCTAATGTCATGGGAACGCTTGGGAAACCTTACACCATTTTTCCCTATCCACATTGGTAATGATGATATTGTCCACTTTGGGCCCAAGCCCTCGATTTTGTTTGGCTTCTCCCTAAAAGGGCTCATACCAATTGGATATTATCTATGTTTATATACTCATAAAACCTTCCCATTCCTATCTAAAGTGGAACTTTGGGCACATATTAATAACAATCCTCCTCTCGGACACAGTTCCACCGAACCTCTCCTCAAACCAGGATTTTTCTTGTCTTCACTATGTTTGGGCACATGCCTTACATGAAGCACCACCTGTCAGGGCAAGGGGCACACCACATCATCACGTATTCGATCCACGCTAACTGCACCACTTGTTGGTGCAAGAACATGACCTCTTTCAGATGCAAGAAATTTCCAGAATAGAGAAGAAAGACACAAAGAAGAAAAACTTTCTTTATTCAGGCTTTTCTACAAGCACCTTACGTGCAACAGGACCTCAAAACAGCACTCTGTTTTCCCCTGTTTCTCTCACCGATTCTGCTTCACATAGCTCTCTCCCCTTTTGAGCTCAACAGTACCCAAGAAAATCTAGGGCTCTTTCAACAACTTACAAATGGTTGTAACTAACCTGAACTCAACCTATCAAAGCCTAGTTAAGCTTAGAAGCTAACGGTCTGCCAGATAGAAACTGCCAGCTATGCACGTGCCAGCCAACTCACAAAGATGAGCCAAAACCCTCACAGGAACATCACAAAAATCCATTAGCAACTAGTGCTAAAGGAGCTAAACAACAACTAAAGCTTAAGCCTAGATGTATAAGAGTCAGGTCAAAAAACATTTTTCCGTATGAAAGAACAAAAATCAGAAACTTCATGAAGAGAAGAATACCTCTTCGGCAAGGGATAATTTCTGAGATTCTCCAGACCATAACCAGTGATCCTCAGCACCATTCCTGGGGCAAAGCATGCTAATTCATCCATCTGCACATATAAAAAAAGAAACAAATAGCACCAAAATGCTAATCATCAAATATTGATGCAACACAAGTGAGTATTTTGGTATCAAATATTACCTTGTCATTTAGAGACTTCCATTTTTCTCTCACAGATATGAAAGATGATGGCTTTGTTCTTCAACCAAGCTTAACAGACCTTTCATTGACGTCTCCCTCTACGACTTCTCTTGCAAGGTTTCCAACAAAACCAATAGAAGAATTTTGATATCACAAGAAACTATGAATGACTTTTGGCATAAATTTTATACATTGTATATTTGAAAGAAACATTGTGAGTCAAATTAAAATAAAAAGTATGCCCTTTTTCTCTAAGAAACAAGCAAATGAAAAGATTAAACAATAAAAAGGAACAAAGGCTGGCTATTCAAACAACTTGTTAGTCAATCTACTATTTTTTTTTTGATAAGTAAACTGACCAATATATTGATAAAACAGGGCCAAGCCCTAGAGAATACAGGATGTATGCAAAGAAAAGAAAGCAAAAAAGGCAGGGGAGAAAATACCAACCACCTAAAAACATATAGAGCCTAAGAGTTCTAGATAATGCACATTAGCAAGTTTATAATAAAGTACTCCCCCTCATAAATAAGGCCTGCCCAAGAAGTGAGATAGGTGATGAAGGAATTTTTCAGCCTATCTAGAGAAAATGTCGCCATCGAAGACCAATTTATTTCTCTCCTTCCGCATTGCCCTAAAATACTAGAGAGTGCCACCTTCCACATTTTGTTGCTTTCTTCAAATAAGGAAAAGTGGTCAACCCAACCATCAAGTCATTAACTCCAAAAGGGCGGTAATCTAATCCATTCCCCTGTAAAGGAAAAAAGGGCAACCCAATAACCCAAAACTGAGGGGCAGTGAAGCAATAGGTGGTCTAAGTTTTCCTCATCTTCTTTGTAGAGAGGGCATCTGCTAATAAACTGAAAACCCCTTTTTTTAGCTGATTCATAATCAGTACCTTACCCCACCAAACCTCCCATATGAAAACACTCACTTAGGGGCACGCAATCGTTCCATATGGTTTGATTTGCAAACATGTACATCACTGCGCGCCTCGTAGTTTGCTTGACCGTGTATCGCCTTTCTGGCTCCACTAACCAAAAATTCTATCTTTCTCCCCAAGCACTTCGCTAATCAAACCAATTAGTCTCCAGTTTCTTCCATCTCCCATTCAATAAAGGTCTAATAAATCTCGGTTCCACCCTCCTTCCCGTGGGTTTCCCAAACTCCACTAAGTGGCCCAAGCAGCCACTACACAAAGGTTGGGAAAGAGACACACAATGGATTCTCCCCACCACCTATCTTCCCAAAATCTAATACAACTCCCATCACCCAGCAAGAGTTTGCACTTTTGTTTTAGTTGTTGAGCTTCTTTTTTGATATCCTTCCATAGACCCCACCCCAAAACTACCCCTTGGCTCCACCAATAACCATCCTCCGTCTTCTAGCCCATATTTTAATTTAATCAAGTCCTTCCATGGGGGGCTTGTCCTCCACAACCAACCTCCAATTCCAATTGCCAAGAAGGGACTTGTTCAAATTCAATAGACTTCGGATGCCAAGCTCTCCTCCCTTTTTGCTGGTACACACAGTTTCCCAATTCACTAAGTGAATTTTTTTATCCAAGGTTACCCCCACCCCATAAGAAGTCCCGTTGTATTTTCTCTAATCTGGCCTTCACCCCCTTTGGGATTCTAAATAAAGACAGCAGGTGATAAGGTGTTAGAGAGTGTACTCTTGATTAGAGTCACTCTTCCCCCTTTTAAGATATAATGCCTCTTCCATAAAGCTAGTTTCTTTCTAAATCTTTCCTCCACCCCATCCCAAAACCTATGGGGAATTTCGCCTTGTACCTAAGGGAAGTCCAAGATAAGTGGAGGGCAAAACTCCTATCCAGCACCCCATTTCAGAAGCCAGGACATCTAAATTCACCACATCACCAATCGATAGGATTGAGCTCTTATCCAGATTGATTTTCAGCCCAAATATTGCTTCAAACCATAATAAGATCCAACTGAGATAAGCTAATTGATCCCTTGAGTCACTACAAAACACTAGTGTGTCATCCACGAAAAGCAAGTGAGTAATTTGCAGCTCTTCACCATCTCTATTCACAATCTTAAAGCCTAAAAGGAAACCCCCAGAAGCAGCCTTGTCTACAAGGATGGAGAAAACTTCCATGCCAATGACAAACAGATATGGGGACAAGGAATCCCCTTGCCTCAACCCTCTGTGCTATTAAAAACATATCAGTTACCATTAATCGTATACCAAAAAAGATGTTGATATGCACTTTAATCCAAATGACCCACTTAACCCCAAATCCCATTTCTTAAGACATGTATACGCGCTCTAGTTCGTCCAACTTGCACAACACCCCTTTCTCCTTCCTTTTAATCATCGTATCTATAGCTTCATTCACCATCAAGGAGGCATACATGATCTGTCTTCCTTCAAAAAGCTGCCAGTCTCTATTTATCAGTTTATGCATTACCCTTTTTAATCTGTTTGTGAACTCACCTTTGCTATTAGCTTGTATAAGCTTCCCACCAGACTTATAGGCCAAAAGTCCTTGAAGTCTCGCAGACTCTCTCTCTCACCCCTTTTCTTAATAGAATCAGAACGATTATGAGTTTAGGTTCTTCACAAATTTTCCAGTCTCAAAAAAATCATTGAACATCCTCATTATATCAACCTTAACAATCTCCCAACTAAATTGCCAAAAATCCAACGTGTAACCATCCGAGCCTGGTGCCTTATTCTACTTAGATTGCTCAAAGCTGTGAACACTTCCTCAATAAAGGAAAGGAACTTCCAATCTCGCACCTCCTTCGAAATTCTCAAAAGACAAATTATCTAGATTCTGCTCACCCGCAGATCCAGAGCAATTCTTTAAAAGCATCCACAATACCTTGCCTCATCTCCACTTCCTCTGTAACCCAAACATCATTTATTTTCATCATGGTGATATGGTTCCCTCTTCTGTGAGAGTTTGCCATGCTATGAAAGAAACCGGTATTTCTATCACCTTCCTTCAACCATAACTCCCTCGATCTCTACCTCTGGATGCTCTCTTCCAATAGAGCCTAGTGTTTAAACTCTTGCACAAATCCTCCATTTTTTTAACTCTCGCTTCCTCTTCGGGAGAGAGGTTTCACACTTCTAAATCATCCCAACCTATTATTTTATTTAAAAGCCACTCCTTCTTTTTTCTTCTTCATCACCAAAGACTTTTGTTCCAGGGATCTAAGATGAGCTTTTAAGGGCTTTCTAGCCTCAAGCGAGTGAACATGAAGCACAAGATTCTTTATCTCAGAGCTCCTCCACCAATCATTAAGGCTCAAAGCCTTCCCTATCAAGCCACATATTTTCGAACCCACTGGTGGGCCGGACTCACTGTGGCGCCTCTTCTCCTTCAAGCAGGATTGGGTGGTGGTCTGAGAGAGGTTTTGGTAGTAGACTTTGTCTTGCACCTCCGAAGAGTACTTCCCAATCATCTATGATCAGAAACCTATCCAACCTGGCCATTCTTTGGTTTTTAAGCCCCCCTTTCCACGTGTATTGCCCCCCTTGTAGGGAAATGTCTTTAAATCTTCGCATTCTAATTGTACAAATCCACCAAATTCCTCTTATTCTAGTTAATGAAATGCAAAGGGCCTTTCACTATTGACAAGATCCAAATATGAAAAATTTCTTTACAAAGATTTTTTTTTCAGGCAAAAGGCCCATGCAACAAGCCTCCCTTGGACTCACTAAAAGAGTAAAGTTTCCTACTTCATTTCAAGAACTAAAAGTGTAAAGTTGTCTACTTCATATCAAGCCTAGACAAAGTAATGGTTGCCTAAACTCAAAGTAGGTAGGGTAAGTTTTACCTTTTAGAGTGTTAGAGAGGAACAAGAAAAAAGTTTATGGTAGGGGAAAAATTAAAAAAAAATTAAAAAATTAAAAAAAAAAAAAAAAAGAAGAAGAAACAAAGAAAAAGGATGGAAACCTTAAAGTCCTGCTAAGGTCTTATAGAAGTCTCACGAAGAAGAAAATCAATGGAGTCCCATCATTGACAATTGCAATACTTGCTACATAAGAACATAATATTATTAAATATCAATCAATTCATTTGTTTTATACTGATTATATCATAGGCGTTTTTTAAGAAATCCAAAGAGAATAAGGATTCTTTCTTTCTTTATTTATTTTTTTCTGATAGGTGTGCGTGGTGTCTAGTTGCGCCCCGTTAAGGTGTTATGGAACCCGTATGTCCACATGAAAGCTTTTGCATGGAAAGCCTGGTGGGGAAAGGTGCTCACCATGGAGCAGCTCAAGAAGAGAGGTTTTTAGCTTGCTAGTAGATGCCCTTTTTGTGGGAAGGGTGAGGAGACTTTGGATCACATTTTGATCCACTACCCCCTAATTTGGGACCTTTGGGCTGTCATCTTTTTTATACTTTTGGTGATGTTGGTGCAAGGCCCTTTTTTGTGTGGGATTTTAATCTAGTGAATCTCCAATCAAAAGAACCCATGATCTGTGGTGTTTGTGGTTTCCAAGTCTTCAATGCTTCAAGAGATTGGTTGAGCTCACTGAAGTGATTTCGCTTTCTTTCGACGCAGATTTTTTTTTTTGATAGGTAAAAGGAATATCATTGAAGAAAAAATGTATATAGGAGTATATAAAAGAGGCCTAAGAGGCCAAAGGAGAAAAAAAGAGCTGTGAAAGAACACAAACCAACCCAAAAACAAAAAGCTAGATCCCGAGCATAACCATAGAAATTGTACAAAAGCAAATCTAGCAAAAGAAATATCCGCATTTGGAATGGCAATTAGCCCAACTAAAAAGAGAGCAGATAATTGAGTGTTTTAGTTTAAGGGGCTGAGAGCGCATTTTCAAAGACAATTCTATTTCTTTCTTCTAAATGGCCCATAAGAGAATTAAAGGGGCTGCCCTCCACAAATATTTGGCTTTTTTCCAAACCAGAAAGTGCAACCAGCTTTGAAGGAGGTCTTTGACCCAAAAAGGAGGAACCCAACTTGCACTAAAAGCAAAAGGAAGATCAATCCACTGCCCCCAAATTGGTGGACAGCAGATCAAAATATCTTCCAATTCTTCTTCCTTTTTCCCACAAAAAGGGCACTTGCTAGCTAAGTAGAAACCTCTTTTCTTCAGCTAAGAAGAAGTAAGGACTTATGCCCCACCAAGCCTCCCTGCAGCAAAACCCACTTTGAAGGATGCAAGGGTTCCAAAGAATTTTGAATGGGGGCTGCACCAAGAGGGGCCACCACAAAATAGCTCTTACTGAACACCCCAGACACCCTCCGCATTGAGACTCAAACCTAGAAACTCCCTCAACCCCATCCCATACTACTTGAGTCCGGGTCTCAAGGGCCAAAGAGCACAAGGATTCTAATAAACTTATTATGACTTTAGTTCTAAGGATTATTCCAATTTAACTCCAACCAGTAACCCTACCTCAATTTACCAATACTAATGCTAATTTAAAGTGTATTTGTCTTCCCAAATAGACTTCCAAAGGACTTCCATAAATTCCCTTGGCTTGTTAGTCAACTCCAACAAATTAGATGCTTGATACAATTCATGAAGATCAAGATTAAGCTCTTGAAAAGGCAATGTCCCAGAGGTTCCGCGTTCGAGTCCTCCCAGGGATATTGGGGTATTTATCTAGCTCATCTCGGGCCCCCCGAGGGATTAGCAGGGGAAGCGCAGGGCCCCTATTAATCCTACCCTTGGTATCAAAAAAAAAAAAAAAAAAAAAAAAAGATTAAGCTCTTGAAAATCAATTTTTGTAATTCATTTCTTTATAGAGAGTGGTTTACCTAGTCATTTCAAACACGATCCTGGAAACCTAGGATTTGAAGCCCATTCACTAGTACCACCACTACTAACTATTGTTTTGATAGTAGAGTACAACTATAGCACTGGAACCAAAGTAGATCATTTCCTATTAAAAAAAATCATTTTTAATTAGCCAAACAGGAAAAAGGGAACAAGGATCTTATAATTCAGTAATGTGCCAGATATCACAAATAAATGATATTTGCCCACAGTAATTGAAGAGAACCTGTCTGACAAAATCACCATCATCATATGTTATTAATAAACACATGCCCAACGTAGCACATAAATGATATTTCATGATAAATCATTCAGAGATGTGGGAATTCACCTATAATGCTTCACAGCAGCAGTTTTATTTCCTTGTATCCAAACTTTGAGTAAATATTCGTAAAAGCTGCAATTAAGCTTTCAAGTTAATCTACCAATGTAAATTGAAAAACAAAATTAAGCTCAAGGTTCAGCTCCTCCATCAGGGAGATAGGTAAAGTAGTAGAGTTCCTATCACATAATGAGACTTATATCTCAAGAAAGATACCATTCATACAGAAATATAGATGAAAGTCAGACCTTGTCACCCATGGCTCCAAAGGTTAAGGGTGAGCAGATGTTCCTCTATGAGGATTAATGTATATAGGAAGCAAACCATCAGCAGGAAATGTTTTATTTAGCACAGTAATAACATTCTCAACCTGAAAACATCAGAATTCAACCCATTAAATTCATTGCCGGCAAATCAAACCTTCCAAGAAAATGTTTGTTTCCTTGGAAGCAAAAGTTAATGACCAACGTCTTCGAGTAGTTTATAACATAAAATTTAAATGTTGTGCCAGAGAAGGTGATAATCTAACTGAATAGGATTTAACCTTGTCAATACAATAAGATAATATTGACATCACTTCAAAAAAATTGTCAAAAGACTTCATTTCGAATTTTAAAAGACATGAAAACAGTATGCAACACATAAGCATAAAAGGAATATACCTTTTTCCTGATGTTTCGGATCACCAGTTCTCTTGAGAAAGGGTAATAAACTCCAACTGCTCTTGGTGCCAGAATCTGCTAGGATACTCTCACCCTAGGAACAAGTAAATTTAAAGATTTTAAAAAATAGAAAAAAAATAAAATAAAGTATTGTACATTATTATTATAATAATGTAGGTAGTTATTAATTTATTATTTATTTCTTTGCGGATATTAAATCATTAGCACAAGAAAGAGAAATTGCACCTAAAACAAACAGAAACAGATTTAGGCATTAGGATGCGATGACTTTAGAGGCTAAGATGGACTTTTGCACATCATTAAGAACACTGGATTTCAGACCACCTTAATGTTGTTGTCGGAGGATAGGAAGCCAGAAAGAGAAACCTTGTTAATTGAGGCCCTTTCCAGATTTGCTTCTTCAAAAAGCCATTTTGTTTTTGTTTTTGTCAGAGGATAGGAGGCTAAGATGCTGCATCATATAGAAATTACATACTATGCCGATCTCCACGCTTATAGATTTTGATAAATAAGAACACAAATGGTTCCCAAGATTGTTTGAAGATCTTGAGGTTTCCATAGAGAATAATGTGTGTAGACAAGAGAAATGGAAACTGGTTTGCTGTTGAGGCAAAATCCTTTGAGTTTATGGTGGAAGGTGAAGGTAAAAAAACAAAATACTTCATTACAGAACGGAGTAGAGGTAAAGCTTCGTGGATTCGCTTCGGAGTAGAGGGGTTATTCAACCTTTTGAAGGGTGTCGAAGAGTGTTGTAACGCCTCTGCCCCAGTTAGAAGGTCCTTAGTATGAAGTGGAGAACGGAAGATTCTTCAAAGTTGATAAGGAGAACAGCTGGAAGGTTCCTTCACTCTAAGGATGTCGGCGAAAAACATGTGCTGTTTTTCCAAAGAAGGGGCTTTTGAATGGGTGGGCCTTGTTGGCGAAATTAAGAGGTTGGGCCTCAAACCGTTGGGTGCAGTGAGGAAATACCCATGAGCCTCTACCATAAAGAAGCCGATGCTGAGGAAAAGGGAAGGAGAGGAAAGGTCCCAGCAAAGATAAAGTTCCTTTTGGGGGACATCCTGATAATAAGGCAAGGGAAGAAGGAAACTACAGGGTGGATAACGCGGTTTGGGTGGATCGATCAGGCTACTGAAGGCGCTTAGGCTACCGGGCAAAGGGTGTTTGATCGGGAAGTGGAAGACAAAAGAGGAGCCTACTCCTATGGCGAAGATGTGAGACTCAAGTTAGAGAAGCCCGAGGCTTAACGAGGCTCACGAGGGCTGCCACCCGGTTCGGAAGACCTCTTCTTATTCCTGGAGTTTGAATCGCCAGAGGAGGCGAAGTGGGTCCTTGAGTCGAGGAGAAGAAATTTCAGAGTGAGGGCCCATACTGGAGCGATGGAATCTTGTACCCCGAAGCACAAAGAAGGTCAGAGCAAGAAGCATGGGTTAGAGTGGTAGAGCTCCCACTCCACCTGTGGAAAACGGAGATCCTAAAGAAAATAGGTGATGCTTGTTGAGGATTTTTAGCCATAGACAAAATTACAAAGTTGGGAATGGAGATGAAGTGGGCCAGAATTTTGATAAAGACGACAGGTATGCCTCGGCCAAGTAATGTCAACATTTTGGAAGGTCCAAGATCGTTCGAACTTCAGATCTAGTGGGAGATCCCTCCATGGGTAGCCGATGTCTATCCTGTGTGTTCTAGAGCTGTTGCAAAAAGTCTAAAGGAAGAAGAAGATGGAGCGGCACGCACGGATGAGAGGGGATCTTTGGTCTCACCGCAATGACGACAGTGTAGCTAAGGCCCGGGGTCGACGTTGGGGGATACTGTATTGTCGAGGCAGAAAGTGAGAAGTTTGAGGCAGTGCATTTATCGAAGCGTAGAGGAGGAGCTTATGCAGGTGGTTGGGTAATTGAAAAGGTTGGATCATGCCGTTTGGGGTGTGGGCTGGTCCAGCAGGCTGCTAATGGCCCAACTGATAGGGTTGGCTTCACAAATGGGCTGAAAGGGCCTCAACTTATTGGGCCAAAGTCGGATCCTGTTAGAAGGCCAAAAACGCAAAAGCTTAAATGTGGGATGAAAGAGAGAGTAGAAGACCAAAGAAAGAAGATCCCACACCGAGCAAAAAGGTCGCCAGATGGACAGAGTGGGCATGTTTTGCTTAGGTCAAAACAATCTGAGCCTGTTAAAAGCCTAAAGGCCCAAAAGCAAGGCGCCAAAGTAGCTCTGAGACGAAAACGGCCCAAAAGCCGCCTTCCTTAGGCCCAAAGGTTGCTTTAACTTGTTCTAAAGATGAAACGAGGTTTGAAGATGAGGTCGTTCGCTCTAGCGAGAAGGGCTCGTCACAGTCGGCCCCTTTCTGGATGCCCACGAAGAGAGGACTGGGTTGGTGGATTGTGTTAGCTTTGAGAGTTGTGGGGAAGAGGGGCTGTGGGAGGTCCCATTAATGGTTTCTTCGTGCCAAGGGCCCATGTAGTGCTGATTCCGGGCCGATCAAGCTCTTGCACTTAGTGGAACTGGGTTTTAGGAACGGGGTTTCAGTGGTTCCTAGCGGAAGTATCTCGAGATCACCAAGTCGCACTTTCTAGCCTGTGTATGAAACTCGTGTCTTCGCCTATTTGTTCTTCTCCCCTCTCGTCATGGCCTACTTACTTCCGGGGTTCTTCTCGGCGTGGGGCCACCACGCATGAGGCAATGGGGGATATAGAACCGCTGAGAGTGGTGTCGGCTGACGGTATAGAATGGGGGAAGACAACATCCGAGGCTCTTACGGATGCTGATCTAGAGACAGAGGGACTTGGGAATCTGAGTGAGGAGGGCCCCAAGACACGTTCAAAGTGCCTGGGATATGATAATTGAGAAGACAACTGCCTGATTAAATTCAGTGAATTTCTAGGGATCCCAACGGTGGGTTATGATGAGGAGATTTTGGAGTTGTTACGAAAAATGGTGTCCCAAAGAATGTAATAAAAGGAAGGGCATCCCATTGTAGTCTGTGAGCGCAGGGAGTTAAGTTGGAATGCACCATAAACTATAGTGGGAAGGGCCAAAACAGAGGGGGAAGAGACAGGGGGAATTTTTTGCTAAAGTTAAAATGAAGCTAAAGCTTTTTTCGTGGAAAGTTAAAGGAGCGAAATAACTTATTAAGAGGAATATCATCATAAATTTTATTAGGTTCCAGAGGGTGGATTTGGTTGTTTGACAAGAAACCAAGTCCAAGAGATGTTCACAGCCATCAAGTCTTCAGTGGGTAGGGGATCAAGCTGAGTGGAAGGTTGTGGAGGCAAAAGGAACCACAGGTATTCTCAGGTTTCTGGGGATAAAAAGAAAACTAGAGGTGATGGAGGTCAATCTCTGTCATTTCTTCATACGTGCATATTTAAAAAATATGGAGGATGGTTTCACTATCTTCACTGTGGGCTTAAGGGCCATGAGAGGAGCAAAAGGGAATTGTTATGGGAAGAATTGGGGTCGGTGAAAGGGTTGTGGGAGGGGCCCTGGTGCATAGGTGGAGATTTCAATATGGTCCTTTCCCCCAATGAAAGGAACAAGGAGGGCAGGTTCTCGCACTCTATGAGGCGTTTCTCAGAAGTTATGAATGAGTTGGGGCTTAGAGATCTCCCCTTTGCACCGACCCGGAGGGGAGGTCCCACACCGTTGTATGTCCCGCCCGGGATAGATTTTTGCACCCGCCGATTGAGAAAGTCGGGCCAAGAATACGATTCAGCATTTCCAGACTGTCCGACCACCCCATTATGTTAGATGCTGAAGGATTATCTGCACCGTCACCGCTTTGAGATCATGTGGTTGAAGCTGATGGCTTGTTGACCTCTCATAGACTGGTGGCAAAGCCTACACTTCTATGTCTCCTTTAGTTTTGTTTTGGCCTCCAAATTAAAGGCCCTGAAAGGTATATTGAGGGTTTGGAACAAAGAGGTTTTCGGCAAAGTTGATTTACAAAAGAAGGCTAGCCTTAAGCAGACTTCTTTCGGGATGACTTGAGAGCAGTGCACTCACCTCGAAGAAACCGAGGAGCAGCGGAAAAGGCTAGAGATATACAGCGGTGACATGAAGAGGTCTCCGAGACAAACCCGTGAAAACAAGGTTGGAAAGCAGGGGACAAAACACAAGGTTTCTTTCCCACAGAATGGCCAATTCTCATAGAGGATGTGAACTCCATTGGGGAGCATCAAGATACTGGTAAGATATGTCAAGGAGCCTGAGATTAAAGAAGGTCTGGTTGGCGCTTTCCAAAGTCTCCTTACTGCCTCGAGCAATTGGTGACCGCCTTTCCCCAATCTCCGGTTCAAAGTGATTGGGGCAAATCAAACTTCTAAGCTGGAAGAAATGTTTACAGAGGAGGAAATCCTAGCTTCAATCTCAGGGCTTAATGGTGATAAAGCCTCAGCCCAGATATTCTCATCGCCTTTAATATTTAGTTTGGATTTTTGAAAGATGAGGTTATGGGGTTTCAGGAATTCTTCGAACATAACCAGCTTTGTCAAAAGCCCCGAATGCTACATTCTACCCGGTTCCTAAGGAAGCAATCGTCGAGGATCTAAAGGACTTGGTGACTCCATCGCTTAGTGGGGAGTCCACATAAAATATTATCGAAAGTGATGGCTACAGAATCAAAACCGCTTATAGGGTTGATTATTTCGCCTCGCATCGCGTTTGTATGGGAGGCAAATTTTGATGCAAAGATTAATAGCGAATTATGTAGTGGACTGCCCACAATAAAAGAGAAAGGTGATTCTCTGTAGTTCGATATTGCGCCACGATCATACCATGATTTTCTCGCCGCATTTTGGAGAGAATGCCAGCATTTAAATGACACGATTAACCGTGCATCTCCACAACTTCTTTCCGTTATGGCATGGTCCTCTACTGGTTCTCCTGAGCTCCAAGAGGCCCGAGACAAGGGGACCTCTTTCCCACCTTATCGCATGAAGCCCGAAACTGCCCCGCTGCCACAGAAATGGCAAAGAATTTCCATCTCCGTCACAGGTTTTCTGGCAGTAGATGGAGGGATATTGTTATTTCTCATCTTTTATATGCTGATGATACTATCATTTTGCGGCCAACTCGAGCAAATTAATGTATTTGATGGACTCTTTGACGTGGTTTGAAGCCTTTTCGTGGATTGGAAGATTAACTCATCAAAAAGCGCGATTATCCCTCTGGGTAGGCAGGACAATGTGGAGTAATGGGCCGAAGCCTGGTTGTGGGCTGAGTCCCTCCCCTCAAAGTACTGGGTCTTCCTACTAGCTCCTCACAGCCATGGGGGTCAGATTCCATCGAAGAAAGATTTAGAAGAAGGTTGTCAACCTGGAAAAGACAATATATCTCAAAGGGGGAAAGGATCACTCATTCGGAGTACACTGTCTAGCCTTCCTATTTACTTTCTTTCCCTCGCTTAGAACGCTTTCAAAGATTGCTTGTCTAGCACTGGTACATTCGTGAGAGACTTTCTATGGGGCGGTGGCAATCTAGAGAGAAAATCCTCACTCGGGCCAATCGGAAAACAAGCCAGCTCTAGAAAGGAGTGGGGTCTCTGGGGTGAGAAGCCTCTCCAAGATGAATAAAGCTCACTTGTAAGTGGTGTTGAAGGTCTCGCTAATGAGAGGGATTTCCAGGATTGCATCAAGACCAAATTGGGAGGAGATGGGGCTGAACACCAATGACATTGGGGGAGGTTATAGTAATCGGGTTATGGAAAGACATCTATTAAAAATTGGCTCATTTTTCAAACTCTACTTCTTCCCAGGAAATGGCCTGAGGCCCGTTGGAAGGATCCTCGGTGCTGGGATGGCGCCGTAGGCCTCTCCCACTGCTCAATTTGGTAGCTCAAAGATGCAAGGGTAGCGTATGCCTCGACTCCTCAAGGAGGACGGGGGGTTATCCCTGCCTTCCTAAGCACCTTTAATGACGGAGAGCTTGGCGAGTAAAGGCTCCTTCTTTCCTTCAAATTGCGAAATTGGGCCTTTCAAGAGGATCGCCTAATTTTAAAGGAGACCAGGCCTAATGGTTTCTCAGTTAGACTTATGTACCGAAAGCTAATGCATTCTCTCCCTACAGATTTCCCTACGCTCCATCCGAACCCAATCGTCTCCTGCCGGGTTTTCACGAAGCCTTGGCTGTACGCGCTTCCTCTCACCAATTAAAGAGAGGGATCCCCCCTGCAAACAGGTGTTTTTTATGTGAAGAGGATGAGGAAACAATAGACCATTTGCCTATACATTGTTCGAGAGCCAAGGTGTTGTGGAATCTTTTCTACCATTATGGATTGAGAATCGGTGTTCCTTTAACTGCTCGCTAATCCTCCTTGCTTCTGGCAGCGCTGTTGGCAAAAAGCGGAAGAAAGTACGGTCGCGCTCGCTTATTTTGACTGTGGAATGAAAGGAACATGACTCGCTTGAGAATGAGACCCCTCCGCTCCTCAGGATGAAATCTTCTTGTTCACTCATGGTCGGCTAAGTTGTATAGCGTTGATAACTTAAATTCTTTGGTGAGCTTATAACCCGGTCGGGTATAGGTGAGTGTTGGTGTTCTCCCATTTTGTATTCTCTTGTGTACTCTTCGGGAGCTTTATGCTCGCTTAATATATTTTCTCGCTTCTTTACCGATAAAAAAAAGATGTCATTTTTGTTTTTTTTCTTCTTTTTTCTTTTTTTTTTTCCTTTTTGAGCTCCATAAGAACTTATGTATGTTTTTATAATTTCGTGGAAAGACTTCTTTGGCAAAAAAAAGACTAACAAAAAGCAAGGATCATGTAGGTTCCATTGAAGCCCTTTCTGATTATAAGGATTTACATGTTTATAATCTTTGATTTAGCAAGCCCCGATAGAAGTCAAAGGCCAAAAGTAATCTCGAAATGCACTCCAATCTATGTAGGCAATAGGCTGACACTTTAAAAAAGGATCCATGAACATTTTATAACACCAAATAATCATCAAGCAAAATCTTAGAATATCATAAGATGTTTCAGCGTGATCCGTAAGTTTTGGCTTGATATTGTCATAGAGGTTTCATGAAAGTTTGTTTACATATGAATGGAGGATGGAAGAACGAAAAAGAGAGCCATTGAATCTTGGAAACTGCTAAGAGGGGCTGTTTGCGTGTGATCCATAAGTCTTTGCTAGATAGTTGTTGCTAGAAGTTTCCACGAAAGTTTGTTTACTTATGAATGGAGGATGGCAGTCACATCCACATTTGCCCAAGAGCTTTCATGATTGGAAATTGGAGTTGATGGGATAGCCTTCTAGAACTAATTAGAGAGTTGTTTGTGGTGGCTGGAACGATATTTGTTGGGCTGATTCATACAACAGACAATATGAAAGCCCTCATAACCAATTAGTTCAAGGGATGCTAGAATTCAGTTAAAAGGAATTGTACATGCAGAAAAAGAAGAAGAACCAATGAGCCACTAATTCCACAATGTGGAAGGGGTAGCATACGATGATATCCTTAATCCATCTACTTTGAGTTGTCCTTGACATTTCCTTGATTCACTTTCCATATTTCTACACTCAAATCTTGCTTGAATGATAAGGATCCTGTGGATGAAGCCACCTTTCTTTTTCTAAGATTACTGTAATTGTTTGAGGGTGTGGTTATTGTGCGTGGATTTTCTAGTCTATCTATTGCTGCTGGCAATCTGTATACTAGCTATGCATAAGGTTTGTGCCCCTTTGTAGCAATTCAATTATTTATTTGCCAATTAAAAGAAAAGAGGCACATGAGGATTGATAGCCCTGTGGCAGCTAAGTCCAATGCGACTATACCCTATGGTCCACAATAAAATAGGAAGAAAACTATGGCACCCAAAATATCAAGCCATCAAACGTAATCTGCAAAGGATAGTCTCATTCCTAATAATCTTCTCAAGCACACAACATCGGTTTCTTACAAACATCTTTTACTAGCAATTTCAACAGCACCAAAGTATTGAAGACTTTACATTTTCCTTTCTTCCATGAACAGAGAAATAGGCAGAGAGGAATAAATTGCATGATTTTCTCCTCCTTTGCATACTGAGGAAATACCCATCACTGCCTACTAAATAAAAGTGTCCTTAGCTAGCTTAGGAAATACCTATGGAATACTTTCTGAGATCAACAAACAGATCACAAACTCCCCAAGTTATTCAGGATCAAAATGCCTAAACAAATTATTATACCACTTCCATCCTATTTGCAAGCAATTAACTAGTTACAATCCCATTCTAATTCAGGGCTGGTGAAATGAACTCTACTACAATCCTGCTTCACCTAACTCAATGAAAATAAACTCTGGAAAATGGATGGGAAACCCAGTCTTTCTATGCATAAAACAGATGGAGTTCCAGACTCATGCTTCAGAGTAATTCCATACAGAAGAAAGTAGCAAACATTTTGGGACAGCTTCCACTTGTTTATCATCCTTGCTAACACTCTATCTTGAATATGAGACAAATCGATTTTACCCATTTTGACTCACAACTATAAGAACTTCAATAAGCCTCAATCCCATTACCTTTCATATTTTACGATTTGCCACCATGTTGTCTCAATTAATTGAAATGTGCAACAGATCTAAAATGAATACGAGCCTGTACACCACAGCCAGGAGATAAAAATGATCTCCCTTTCTAGAACATCCCATTCACCCCACAACAGAAGCTACCATTACCTAACCAAGTTTACATATCTATGTGACAACTATTCGTGGTCATATGCTCATGCAATCATGCCACATAGTTAAGTCATTAGGATTTAAGAACAAGCCAAATCACACCATGATGTATGCCAAAATGCAGCCAGTAGAAGATTAATTTTAGGTCAGCAGTAGACCAAGTCAATTAAGAACTCCAGGGCATTGTTAAGAGACCAAGTCGCAGTAATCACATAGTGAAATGATAAATGAACAATATTTTCCAACAAGCCACACAACTAAGATGCATGATTTCCATACCTAAGCCCAAGACAAACTTTGCCAAAATAGAATAATCAATCAGCAGAAGGCAAGAATAAACAGATAAATAAAACAACTTTCAATAAATAGTGACAAGAGAACAACCAGAAACTAGATACTTACTCCAGTCCATCCAGGTTATGGATTTCCATGTGCTGTTATCAATGTTATAGGTATCCCAGAAGGTAGCCCAGGCAGGTAGCAGACTCCATCGGGCAATATTCTAGCTTTTTCAAGGAACACTTTGTCCCCCTGAGAGATCATATGCACTAAGTAGTCCACCTACAACTCTGGAGTTCAATATTTTAAAATAAAAAAAAAAAAAAATCCAAAATTACGCTAGAAATGCAAGATTTCATTCTCAGTTCATCTTGGGCATTGCAAGTGACACTATAGCTCATAACTGTTCTTCCAAACAAGAGAAAGGACAAATTAAACTATCTAAATAGTAAACCTTATAATGCAACCTTTATGGTCGTCTCAAAACGCTTAGCCTCATAATTTTGTTGAAATCCAATGAGTTTGCAACCCAGCTGCCATGAATAACACATTGTATTAAGCAGGAAATTGAATTACCAAACTACAAAACATAAATAATTAGGCATGTATTTACCAAAGTATAAATATGATACATCGAAAAATTATAATTTAAGATCTTCACAGAAGGGAGAGGATAAGGGGCGGAGAGAGAGAGAGAGAGAGAGAGAGTGAGAGAAGAATGAGAAGAGAGAGGATGCAAACAATTGAAACAGAAAAATAAGGATTAGAAAAGCATTCGTTTGGAGGAAAGCAAATAGAATTAATTAGAGATAAGAGTTGAGTAAAGAAATTAATAAAGAGTCAAAAAAATAAATAATCTAAGATAAAGACAATGAGCTCAAAATGATGGCTGGGAAGAAGAGAGAAAGAGCTCTTCTAAAACTGTGACCTTAGTAAACTATGGAAGCCCTTAGTAACTTGGTACTGAGTAAGAAAACAATTTAACTGCCATGAGTAAAAGATAAAATCCAGAAAGTAATTGAGAAAAACAAATTGAAGTCTAAACTCACTCTCTAGCTCTTTGGAACTGCTCATCTAATCCATTCTTATTATATGTATCAAGAGGAATCTGTGTGTTGCTCCCAGCTCCAAACTGACACCATTCTTGGATTATTGGCTGTTGAGAGAAAATGCATGTTAGCTGTAGAATTTGTACCAGGATTTAAATGAACATCATAAACACCATGAAAATACAAATGCCATAAATCTTAGAATCATGAGTATGTAGATATCTAGTTACAAGTGGTTCATGTCTTCACAATAATTTGAGTTATTTTGAGAGTTCCACTAGAAAGAATTATTTTGGAATATTATGACATGCAGTTTCTAAAATATTCATAGGAATTTAAAAAAAATTTCTTTACGGTTCATCAACAATCCAATAGCACAAGTATAAAGAAATCATACAGAGTAAGCACATGAACAGGGTCTTATATATATATGCAACAGTTTCCTAACCATTTTCCTTCAGTTAAAATATTCATAATTTTTTTTTTGATGGATAAAGAAACATGCATTGATCACAAAAAACAACAAAGGCTTTATGTCTATTTAAGGGTATACAAAAGGACAAAGCCGGAGAAGGACCAAAAAACATGAAGAAAGAGCCCAAACCCGAAAGCAATTACCTATACTAACGGGTTAAAAAAATCCAAAATACTTCTATCTCTAACCCCACTAGATGCGTTGAAACAGACGAAGCTACAAATGATTCTTTAATCTACATGAGGAATGTCTCGTATAGAACCACTCTATTATCTCACCACTGCCACCGGAAGAGGCACAAAGGCGCGACCACTCCAAACACTTAGCCAGCTTAACACTTTGGCTTTTGTTCCTTGCCGAATGAAAAAGACTCTGCACTCTTGAAAGGAAAGAATCATCAATCCCACTATGGCCAAATAAGTTCCCAAAGCATTCTGGCCTTCGAACAATGAACTAGAAGATGGTTTAGGGATTCCTCCTCCTCTTCACAAAGGTAGCATGTTAGCTAAGGATCTTATATTTTGGTTGTTTAGAGTCATCCACGCTTTCCCCCAGGCATAGAAACGAAAAACACTAAAGAGACAATATCATGTCAAGCTGATAAATGAGAGAAAGGGTGTTAATAAGGCTTGATCGATTCAAGAGCCTCATGCAAGGCTTTCTTGAATAACGTTAGGCGTACCCCCTTACAAGACCGACTTGTCCTCCCTATTTGGAAGCCATAGAGGATGGATCAGTTTTTCATAAAATTCTGCCACCTCCTTGTATCACGTCATTGAAAAATACATTGGGGATAAATCTGCACCAGCGTTGAGCATCCAACTCTACAATCATGTATCTTTACTGAGCTGTCAAGCTGAGCAACATGGAGCAGTTATTCACAAGCCTCCTCCTGTATTTGCACAGGCATCTTTCAAAAACTAATTGGTGCCAGTTTGCCAACCACAAATTGCATTAGTGAGCTAGTCCCATCTTCCTCATTCTTTCCCATAAACCTATCTATTTGTTCCTATTTCAGGGCTGACCTTCGATTCCCCAAATTCCCATATAGTAGTCTTCTCGAGGAATTCCTTTGATTTGACATATACAATATTTTCTGTGAGCTTGTTAGATTGTAAGCCTACGACCCCCAATGTAACTTTTTTTATGTACACACATAGTGCTTGACTCACAGTGGTGTTTTTCAGTTCCCCACACGAGAGAGTCCCTCTGGATTTTTCTAGCCTTTTACACCACGAGACTCGGGATCAGGAAGCGACCTCGCAAATCGATAGGAGATTAGGCCAATTACGCCACGATAAGTGTAACTCTTCCCCTTGGAGATGTATTGGCAGCTAGCTATTTGGCCTCCTTGAACATATGTTGATATCCCACATCTCAGTGGGCTGTGCAGGCCCCCCGGAGGCAATCGTAGTGAGACGGCGGCTCTGCGTGGGCTAATATTAAGCCAGGCCACCCCTCAAAGCATTTCCGCCCTCAGTGTGGGAAAATCTTCCTTTTATCGATTGATTTTCAGCCTGAATGGACCTCAAACCACATCAAGATCCATCTCAAGCAGACGGTGGTCGAGATTATCTTTCTGAGTACTTGGGGGTATCATCAACGAGAAGGTGTGACACCTTCGGCTCCTCCCCCTTCTCTAGCACCCAATTTACATGTCAGAAGACGGAAAATTCCTTCGACCTTGTTTTGATCACATGGTAGTCATTCAGGAACAGGGAATCTTGAGGATGAGGATGAGGATTTTGTTTAAATGTTATCAGGTTGCATTTGTTTTTCTTCTTTGGGTTCAGTGAGGTAAATCGATAACCTGATATAAAGAAAGACATCTATGGAAGCACATGAATAGGTCTTTGTAGTATTCCTATCTTGAATGATATATATGTGGTTAACAATCATAAGGATGTTCATGTGTTCTTATCCAAGTTGTAATACTTTTGGATACATATATAAAAAATATAGGACAGACCATGATAGTTTCTATCATTTCCTTGATTGTTAAGTTGATCTTTAAGATTTTGGTGAGAAAGCATTAATTGATTTCAATAAAATGTGATAATGCTTCTGTTAATCATGTGCCCATGTTTTTGATTCATAGAATCGTTTATGTTGTGTTAAAGAAATACAAAATATAAACAAAAATGTAGTAAAAGTTCATTTGATGATGATTGAAATAAACAAGTGAAGAGTAGTCTGGAGTGGGCACTGGTTATAGTACAAGATCTATGTGGATGTAATAAAAACAAAAAAAGGATCAATGAGCACTAAGTTCATCTTGTCTGCATACTCTTCATACAGACTGCACTTGTGGCTTATAGCATCTTCCTTTCTCTTGTGAATGTCCAATAGGTCCTCAGACACAGTATTTTCATGGAGGATTTACTATTTTACCACTGGGGCCTTGCTTTCCTCCATCACTCTTCATTCATCAAACATAATATAACCACTCATTCAATCTATACATTCTTTTATAATGTAACCACTTAACTATTTAAATCGGTCAAGGTAACGACCAAGTTGGTTCTTTATGAACCTAAATCAATAAGCCATGGAGACGTATCAACTCACTTTCTAGGAGTGGAAGAAGGTAATTCGGAGAAACTTTGGATATTTATTGTGTTCAATTTTCCTGGAACCCATAATATATTGTTACTCTGTTGTGTTTAAATAATAAAATGATGTTTTGAATTGGTAAAATTTGACTATGAATTAACCAGAGAGAAACTATAGCCTGATTTCATATATGAGTATTAAAATTTATGATACCAGTGCTCTAAAAAAACTGTGGCATATTACACTGTGATTTGAGCTGCGTTACAGCGAAAATTAGCATTTAGATTTTCTTACTTAACTTTCAAATGTTTCAATTCTCATTCAGCAGCAATCTCAACCTGCAAATCTTTAATTTCTTTAGATGAAGACAACTGAAGACAGTTCTTTATTCTAGTCAAATACCCTGAGAAGCCAAATTTCAGCTCAAAACTTTTTGGTGAAGATCTTGTTATGAAAATTTATGTGGAAACAGTTAATTATAGAACAGATTTGCTTTATTTTGGGAAAGGCCTGATATGTGGGGTTTACCATCTGTTCCACTAAGTTAGATACAAACTTTGGTTTTTGTTGAAAATAAAAAAGTCTGACTGTGACAGTGAGTCATATGGTACATTTATAGCATGCTTGCCTTGTGATGGAATGAAATGTGTGGGATTTTCTTCTTCTTTTTAATAGATAAATGAAATGTCTGAAAAATCTGCACAGTATGCAGGGTATTTGCCAATAAAGGCAAATGAGCAAGCCAGGGCAAAAAAAGCCTCACGCCCTCAACCCAGGCAACCACTCAAAGGCCTATGACTGAAGAAGCCTCTTCTTTAGTACAATCTAACTCAGCTCCATAATTATGAACAAAATGATATTAGTAGAAGTTTGATGAAGCATTTCATCAGGGAAATTGGTTGATTTAGTTTCCAACTAAACAATGGTTGTAGATATACTTACTAAGGAACTCAAAACAATTTGAAGGATTGCTTTGGCTGGTAATGGAAGATATCTTCAAATCAGCCTGAGGAGGAGTGTCAAGCTGCATATGATCATAGCCGACATGACTCTTCCAGCTCTAGGATTAATCTACTTTGACGTTAATTTTGTTTTGTGTAGGTTGTACAGTCAAAGTGAAACATGTCAAAAGTTAGTTTTTTGTATTATCATATAATTTGAATACAGTTTATAGTCTTGAAATCAGGACCAGATTAATGTCTCCTGTTTGTAACTTTTCTTGAATTTTTTTCTGGATTTTATCAATTATAGTATTATAATTTATATTCATTCTTGAAATAATATAACCCATTCATTCACAAATTCATATAAAATGAACTACAATTATTACCTTGTAACAAAAAATCAAACTAAAATAAATTCAAGTGCAATATCCATTGAAAGAAAAACACACCACAGTTCAGAGTTAAAATCTGACCTTACATTGTCTATGTTTCCAAAAGAACGATCCTTGGTATGAGTTTTTGAGTCTCTCATTTCTCCAGGAACAAACATCACTGAAGCAAACTAAAAACAACATTAAACTTTAAGTCTATGGATGTGAAACTGATTGTTTCTGTTTCCTGAAAAGTGAAGGAAAAGTCAGCTTTATGCTAGGTTTCCTGACTTCTGTTTGTTAGCCACTAAGTGTTTGCTCAGTAGTTTTCAAAAAAAAAATTATAATTCTGAGGATAAATCGTAATCGCCGCTGCATTCTAGTTATTTCTACAAAAAAAGCGAAGTTTTAAAAATCTTTTACGTGTATTAACATTTCAAAAAAAAAGCATACGTAAACCAGCAACAGATCATAGCTCAAACAGGTTTCAGAACTACTAATTGCTATATCAAATCTACTAGATCCCTATCAAAATTAAAAAGCAAAACAGAAACAAAATCTGATTGTATACAATCTTTTTTCCTCTATTTTCTGAAAAGATTTTTCCTGAACATATGAAGCCAGAGTCTGCAGTCTGGGCCAGAGCTGATCTGAACCAGAGGCGGTGACAGAGACCAGGGCAGTACAATACTTTAGATAGTACGAGGTTGCAATACATAAATCTGTATGACAGTCAGAAACCTTCATGTCGGATCTCACCACATTCAGACCCAGGCGGCGTACGTCTCAACTGAGAACAAAACAACGCCGTTTAGCGTGGATTGATTGATCTATGCGGTCTCTCACCATTGATGATTAGAAACGGGAGACGGAGAGAAGAGAGAAAGACAGAGAAGACAGAAAAAAAACAGGAGGAAGAGGAGGTGGTTGTAGGACGGTTTTAAACTTCTAATTCAAGTGAAGTTTTTCTTTCCTTTTTTCTTGTTTCTTGGCATGACAGAATTTTCAAGGTACCTTTTGGAATGACTAGGTTTAAATTGGAAATGAAATGATGTAAGGATTATATAAGTTGAATATTAATCATTGTTCATGTGCAAATCATAAAAATTTACTGTTTATCTTTTCTTAATTTTATTTTTTGTTAACCTTTTTCCTTAGTAAAGAGATAAATTTTCTTTATTCTTTGTCGTAAATCATTCTGACATTTCTTTTAAACATTTTTAAGTCGATAAAGTGATTATTTAAATATAGATATAGGTTTAAATTGTTTTCATGATTTGGTGGTGGCCCGGCGTGGCGTGTGGTTATTATCGTCTTGAAGTATGATGTGTAGTTGTATGTAACTTTTCTTGTAGCATTATGGTTGGCGTCGTCTTATTATGGCGATGTGATTGTTGTTGTCTCGTCTGACGTTTGTTTTGTCACCGTCATTAGGTTGCGGCGTTTATTTATGTGAGGTTTGTTTGTGAGGTGATTGAGCCCAGTAGTATATCAGATAAGATAATCAAATGATTATAAATGATTATATACTTGAATCATGTATTGTCGTAATAATAATATAAAATGTGTAAATTTCCGGCGAGTGATCATGCTTGTTGAACGATTATGTTATTAATTTGGATGCTCTTTCATGCTTTTTATGATTTTAGGATTTGGTTATATGTTTACATCTATGTATTCTATTTAGTTAAATAAATAAAATAAAATTTCTCTTAAAAAAACAATGTAAAGATTTATTACTGCATATAATATAATTTTAGTAATTTTATCGTTTTAGCAATTTTTAGTTTGATAGCAGTGTAATTTGTGCTGCCCTTGAATAGCTCCGATAGTGAAGTGTGGATTGAAGAATAGATAGTTTCAAGTTCTTATAATAACATAATATTACAACAGTGAATAAATGACAAATAAAAATTAAAAAATAATTTGTGTTCATAAGCAAGAAAAAAGAGTCTTATCTTTTCAAGGAGTTCATTCCAAGAAAGCTGCCTTGGCCTGATTTGGTAGAATGGTATCGATGTGCGCTTTCTTATTTTCTATTTTTTAAAATAGAAAAATAAAAATCATTCATCTAAAATAAAATTAGGATTATTTGAAGAATTAAATTAAAAAATTTTGCTAGCCTAAATTTTAGAATTTTAAAAAGTGGTTCTTATAGAATAAATTTACAATGCCGTTGGTTTTGTGTGAAATGAATGTAGAAATTTTTTACTGAGGTGCCATTTGTTTCATTAAATAGAACTTTTGTTTTTAATGCCTTAATATAGTTAAATTATTATTTTTTATAAAAAATCAATATTTTATTTTATCTAGTTTTGAGACAATAAATTTTCAAATAAAATTTTAAAATATATCATTATTTAATTAAGCAGGAGTGTGAGTTTCAATTTTGTCATAAAATATGTTTTCTTATTTTGAATATCTAATTTTTTCTTAATAGAAAAAATTAAAAAGCATTAAAAAGTCAAAAGCCAAATATTTTGGTTTTTCTATTAATCAAAATTTTAAAATTCATCAATAAGCCAATGAAAAATTTTGCTTAGAACAAAAACTAAAAAAACAAATGTCACCTTAGTTTGAAAATGAATGACCTAAATTAAAATATTAAAAGTTCCTGCTATATTTATATCAAAATTATAATTGTCTTCTATTTTTTAAACTAAAAATTGAAAAATGTGTCCCAATGAGCAATATTCACAATAGTAGATATTGCTAAATCTATTATAGAAATGGTAATAATATCACCAAATTGTGCTTTTTTGAAATGAATTTTGCAAGGAAACTGGTTCTTATGGAAACAAAAATACTTAGAACAAGCTTTGAAAAACTAGAAAGAAATCACTGAGAATTTATGATTCATCTTTCATGAGTTTAAGATAAAAGAAAATATATTTTGTGATAACCTTGAGATCGGGTTTTTGTGGAATGAAGTTTAGTAACATTTTCTATTTATTTGTTAATATCAAAATCCTATTGGTATAGATTCGACCATCCCAAACTTACCCCTTTGTAACTAGAAGAAAATTGAGGTGGTGTTTGTTTGTTTTTGTTAGAACACAATTTGCTCTTGCTCTTGATTCATAACAAGCATTCAAGATGCAATAGAATGAATGAATCAGGATGCAGACCTCCGATCATTGCAACTTTAGTCAAATACGAGAATAAAATGAAATTTAGTTGCTCTTTCAAAATCTTCTTCTCACCTCTATGATGGTGTACTGTAATGAGAATGAACTTGGGGACCAACAGAATGCTTGATATATATAGACCTCTGCTCATCACAGAGGCGGTTGAGAATGGTTGAGGGTGATTGTGGCATCGACGTGGCCAAAGCGTTGCTTCATGTATGGTCATCGACGTGTTCCAAGTGTAGTCATATATGGACCACACTTTTGGTGAAGGTGGCGATGGCAGCAAAATGCCAACTTCAATTAGATCGACGTGTTCTCGATGTGGTCATATATGGACAACATTTTGGTGAAGCTAGTGGCAGTAAAAATCACCAACATTCTCTCATTTGGTATATATACCCCATAACAAGACGAGATGCACGAATTATGGTGATAGTCCTTCAAAGCGTAGTACTACTTCATGTATTACAATGTATCATGTATTATAAATTTATAATGTATCATGTTTTATAATAATCACCCATATATCTTAATGAATAAACCATATGTTTATTCTTGATCCATACCTTTATTTATATATCTTAAATGAAAAAATAAATATGTGCATTAGACAAAAGAGAGAAATCAAAACTAAAATATAATTTCATTCATTCAGTGAAATCAAATTACAAGACCAATGCCCATACGATCTACATGATCCTTGAATTATAATGGTGGCATGCCCTTCGTCAAAGGATCGACAATCATCAATTTAGTGTTAACGTGAAATTAATGAGACCACATTATCTTATCCATAACATGCTCTCTTATGGCTAAATACTTGATGTTTTTGTTTCGACTTCCGCTTTTATTGTTTTTAGCCAAAAAGATTGAAGCTAAATTGTCATAATATATCTTCAGTGGCCTAGATATAGAATCAATGATTCTAAGCCCATAAATGAAACTCTTCATCCTTACACCATGAGAATTAGCCTCAAAACAAAAGACCAACTTAGCCACCATAGTGGAAGTAGCTATTAAAGTCTGCTTTGCACTTCTCCATGATACAGCTCCACCGAAAAACATGAAAATGTATACTAATGTTGATTTACTGAATCAATACAGTCAGCAAAGTCTGAATCAAAATAACCAATCACCTCTAGGTTGTATGTTTGTCTATACATAAGCATGTATTCTTTCGTTCCCTGAATGTGTCTCAAAACATTCTTTGCAGCTCTCTAGTGGTCCATACTTGGCTCACTCTGATATCTTCCTAAAATACTGACAACAAATGTTATGCCAGGTCTCATACAGACTTAAACATACATTATACTGCCAACAACTGAAGTATATGGGATGTTCTTCATTTGTTCCATTTCAAAGTCATTTTTGGGACATTGGTTCAAATTGAACCTGTCCCCTTTCACAATGGGAGCAACACTTAGAGAACAATTTTTCATCCGAAATCTCTCCAAAACTTTATTGATCTAGGTTTCTTGTGACAGACCCAAAATACTTTATGTTTGTCTCTAAAAAAATTTTATACCAATGACATAAGATGTATAGCCTATATCTTTCATGTCAAAATATTTAGAGAGAAATTATGTCACCTCATGTAGCAAACCCTTATCATTGGTTGCAAGTAAATGTCATCTACATGCAGGATTAAGAAACAAATCTTGCTTCCATAAACCTTTTGGTAAATGCACTAGTCCATAATACTCTCTTCAAATCCAAAGGAAGAGATCACATCATGGAATTTCAAACATCATTGACGGGAAGGTTGTTTCAATTCATAAATTGATTTTTTAAGCTTGCACACCAAGTGCTCACCTTGACTAGAGGAAAATCCTTCAGGTTACTTCATGTATACCTCTTCCTCTAGTTCCCCATTGAGGAAAGTTGTTTTCACATCTATTTGTTGTAACTCAAAGTAAAAAATGTGCAACTAAGTCCAAAATAATACAAAGGGAATATTTCTTAGATACATGAGAAAAAAGTCTCGTTGTAATCGATTCTTTCCTTTTGAGTGAATCCCTTGGCTATGAGTCTTGCTTTCAATCTCTTAATGTTGCCCAATGAGTCTTTCTTTATTTTATAGACACATTTACACCCAATGGTCTTTACCCCATCAGGCAACTCAACAAGATCTCAAACTCCATTAGATGTCATAGAGTCCATCTCATCCTTCATTGCATCGAACCATAAATCATATTCTTTGCAATTCATGGCCTGTGAAAAAGATAGTGGGTCATTTTCAGCTCCAATATTATTGTCCAATTCTTGCAGATGCACAATAAAGTCATATGGAATTACCTATCTTCTTATCCTTATAAAACTTCTTAATGTTGGCTCAACATTTCCATGTGGGTCAAGTTGTCCAACTAGAACTTGATTTATAGAATTGCCAACACTAGTTTGTGGATCCTTAGTGATTGGTTGTACAACACCCATTTGAACCCGAGGAAAGTTTCGAATGATAACTAATCTTTCACTTGATGTGGAAGGTTGTTCTCTTTCAGAAAAGAGATCTCTCAGCTGCTTGGCCCCAAGAAACTTAACATTCTGATTCCACAAACCCGTGACTATGAGATGGACAAGAGAACCAACCCTAGAATGTCAACACATTCCAACTTAAACACCCACTCAATAGTCCTCGTCCGCTTTCTTCTCTTGTGGATTATAAACTCTTACTTCAGACGAGCATCCCTAAACATGTATATGCTGCAAACTCAGTTTCCAATCTTTAAATTGCTTAAATGGCTTCTTTGTGACAGACTTAATCGGGACCCGATTTTATATATACGCGGTCATTGTAAGAGCTTCAATCCACAAGAATTTAGGTAGCTTAGAGCTACTTAACATGCTACACACCATGTCTAATAAGGCCTTGTTTCTTCTTTCTGTTACACCGTTCTGGTATAGAGAACCAGGCATATTGTATTAGGCAACAATCTCATGCTCTTGAAGAAACTTAGCAAATGGACCAAGTGCTTGTCCATCTTCAGTGTATCTTCCATAATATTCTCCACCTTTATTTGTTCTAACAATCTTTATTTGTTTATCACATTGCTTATCTACTTCAGCCTTAAAAACCTTAAAGGCGTCTAAGGCTTCGTTTATTATGAAGCATATAAAGGTACATATATGGAGAACAATCATCTATGAAAGAGATGAAGTACTTTGGACCATAAGCATCCCTATTAGGACACCATATATTTGAATGTATGATCTCCAGGATGCCATTACTCCTCTAGCACCCTTTTTGAACTTGTTAGTTTGTTTTCCCTTTATGCAGTCTACACAAGTGTCAAAGTTAGTAAAATCTAGAGTATCCAATACTACGTCATTCACTAATCTTTTAATCCTATTAATAGAGATATGCCAAAGTCTTCGATTCCACATAATAAAGGAATCTTCATTCACAATACATCGTTTAATGCCACTATGAGTACGTAAAACCGTATTATGTTGTAGCTTAATAGAGAAAAGACCATCAGACAAAATACCATTTCCAATAAGTTCAAATTTATAAAACAAAACAAAGGTACAATCTTAAAACTTAAATAAATATCCAAAAGGTACAAGTTTGGAAATTTAAATCAAATTTCTAGAAAAACTAGGTTTATAGAAGGTTCTTTCTAAATCCAAAACATAGCCATTATCTAGGACTAAACTACATGTCCTAATGGATTCCACATGTGAGCCTATCTTATTGCTTGATAAGACGCTTTGTTCACTTCCCACCAAGGATAAAATATTCGCTTTAACGGACATATCCAGATTCGATTTTTTGCTGCATATATCGTGTGAAACCCCGGTAAAATCTAATTCTTCTTCAAAATTCAAGAAATCTGCAATTTCGGGTCAAAACTGAATTTTTTCTATCCCGATGACTAAACGACTTCACTTGAATCGTCTCACGCAAACTGGCTACCACGTCGAGCTCGGCCAATTCCAAGACAATGGAATTTACATGTTTTCTCGGGAGGCAACAAGCCGACATGACACTTGACACATTTTGAGTGGCTCACAAGCAGCTATGTGTCGTGCAGATTCGGGCCTCAACTTGAGCCTTCAAGTGGGGCCCATGTGGACACATGGCATGATGCCATTGGAGGGTGTAAATCAAATAGTGGGGTGGATTTAGTGGATAAGAATCCTCTCACCCAATTAGAGAACTTGACATGTGGCAAAGTGAGGGACAAAAGAGCTTTTCTCCACTTGAGTCGAATACGTGTAGCAGGAGGAGAAGGCATTTAAAAATGGAGGAAAGAGAAGCTCCAACTTCTCTCTAGAATTCTGCATTTCTGACCGGCCTGATCGCTGCCGCAAATAAGAAGGCAAAGTCGTTTCCACGCAGAAGGGCCACGTGTGGGCACCGCCATGCAGCTTCCCGACGACCCAAGAGGTAGTAGTCTTCTCCTACCAGTTTTCGGTTTCTTGGCGCTGTAAATGGTTTGGCCGGCTGAGGCCGTGATCGTCGTTCGACCGTCCCAAACTCAGACTTAATTTGTTGGAATATTTTGAACCCATTCGACAACGAGGACTGCTTGGGTGCTCAGGTGATCATTTATGTAATAAATTATGGCTCGATGTTTCGGGGCCGAAATTATGGATTTCGGTTCCACAAAGTGGAACCGATAAAAGCAGGGTGAGTGTATCACCCGACACCTCCATCGTTGCTTAGGACCGTTAAAAACATCTCCGTTGTTCGCTAACCGAAATGGTCCATGTGTGTTGTAAGCAAAATATTGCTTAAATTGGATGGCTTGAATTGTGCGTAAAGAAATCTGCACGCATATAAATGTGTTAACTTTATATGGAGTTATATAAAAATATAATAGTGTGTGTTTCATTGAAATGAATTGTGATTAGCTCAAGTTGAAATAATTTCTTACGTTATCGATGCGAATTAAATAACATGCTAAGATGTATGTAAATTTTGTTAATATATGGCTAATTGATATATTTGTCATGCGGTTTCAAAAAAGATAACGCATTTCATACGCATCCCAAGAATCCCAGAAAATTAGGTGTGTGAGTGTATGGCATGAAAAAATGAAAACGACAAGCCGCATTCTCGCCAGAAGCGTGAGGGAGTCGGGAAGGAGGACTCGAGATACTGATAGAGAATGGTGACATTCAAGTAGGATCATGTATTTGCTTGAATGCGTTTATGTTGAATCATTGCATGTGCACTTAGGTGGGGAGTAACCCATGTAGGATAATTCAACTACTGGGCATTGCTCACCTTGTCGAGGGATCACTATTTCAGGTACAGGGAGTGTATAGGAGGACGGTGCTCACTACAGGCCTCATTTTAGAAGAAAGCCGGGTTGTGGCTTTGGTATTCGTTTTGTAGAACATGTATTAAAACTTTAAATACGGGCGATCCGACCGCCGGCGCTGACAAGTGAAGGAGAACCACTCTACGAGAGGCTACGCTGCGGACAATCGGATTTGTAGCTTTGAAAACTCCGATAGGCAGGGCGTCCTTACTGGAAGTTTTATTCCCATTTTAAGTGTTTTACGAATGTTTGAGTCGATGTCGAGGCCGTTAGTCGCTTGACTGTCCCAAAACTCGGGACCGAATCGACAAATTTTGAAAATCAATGGAGCGTACCGTGGATCGCTTCCACGGCTGATTTTGGTGTAAAATTATGCACTCAGGTGTCGATGCGTGTATCGATTTGATCGAGGCCTAAATGGCCGGAAAACCCGGGTTCACTATGAACCGATGATTTGTGATTCGGGCAGACTGAGGGTTTCACTATTCCGAAACGTTGTTCTCAAAAATATATTTTTGAAAATATATGTTGGTCGAGCACTAAGTAGAATTGTCGTGAGCTCGATCATTACCCATGAGCTAATTTTGATGTATGAATTAATTAATTTACATGACATGATTGTGTGAATTAAATTTTTGTAAATATATGCATGTTTATATATTTACCTCGTGAATTGCATCAGACATTGGAATTACATACATGCATTCCATATGCACCGAACACCCTAGGACTATAGGAGTGAGTGCATGAGATTTAGTCTAGAGAAAACTAGTTTCTGAGGATTGTCTAAAATATTAATTATCGGAGGGTAACTAAATAAGAAAATATCATCGTCGGAAGGCCCAATTGATATTCATTGAGGGTAGTCCATTGAACAAATAATATATCAATCGTTTGAGCGCCCAATTGATATATATACACACATCGGAAGGTCATTCCACAAACAAACAAAATAATAATTTTCATACGAGGTTTGTATGAAAGTGTGATGGAGCTTCCGTGAGGACTCGATCCGAAGTTGGTCATGTAGACATTCAAGTAGGATCATGCATTTGCTTGAATGTGTGTTTTCATTGGAACATTGCACTGCACTTAGGTGGAGAGTAGCCCACTTAGGGCGATTCCACTATTGAGCATTAGCTCACCCTGTCGAGGGATATTATTTTACAGGTACAAGGAGCGTGCGAGGGGACCTGCCTGCCCTAGAGACCGAGGATTAGAAGAGAGCCAGGTTGTGGCTTTGATGTATACATGTATTAACTTTTAAGTTTAATTGATGTATTGTATAAGAGTAAAACATATTGACTCTTGTAACTGGTTGGGTATATAGTTGATCTTATAGTTTGCATGTATATTGAGTATTGTTTATGGGCCCGAAAGGTCGCTTTTAAATATAAACCTGTTATATTGACCGTTTTGGGACAAGTTTAAGGTGTTCTCAGAGCCTGGGTAGAGCTCCCCATACAAAGGAGACTCTCGCCTCGATTTTTCGTGAAAATGTGCTCCGGGTCACCCGACATTCACGAGCATTCCGCGGTCGCACAACTGACCCCCGGATTTGGGGCGTCACATTTGGTATCGAGCTAGGTGCATACGAATACCTAGGGAGCTCAAGTTTGGGTATCCATCACCACTAGGTGTGGTTCGATGTCGAGTGTAGGTATGAGATTACCTAGGAATCACAGACAAAAACTGTGGACACTACATGCACGTGTTTTCAGGTGATTTGATGAAATGTTGTGTGAATGTTTGATGAATGGTATATATACCATGTCATGTTATGTGAATGTTGTGTGCTTAGGAAAAATAGCACTTAGGTGTAGTGAAAGTTTTGGAAAATTTTACTGTACAAAACTGAACAAAATGAGAAAGAATAAATTTTATAAATTTATTGGCCTATTAGGTGATGGAAATAATTTTCTGTCAAGTGAATCGTAGAAAATAAATTTTTATAAATTTATTTGAGAATGGAAAATGAGAAAAAATATGTATAAATATTTTTTCAAAATTTTCCAGCAATGAACTAAGGGGGAAATGAAAAAAAAAAAAATTTTGAAGCGTAAACTCGAAATGGGCTATCGCCCCTTTGAGCACCGGGCTAGGCCGGGCGCGCAGGTGCAGCGCCGGTGCGGGCGTGCTGGCGCTCGGGCGCGCGGCTACGAGCGCTACGGAGCTGGGCAGATCGCGGCCGCGCCAGTAGGCCGGGCGCGCGAGGCGCTCGAGTCGCTACGGGAAAGATGTGCTCGCCACCAGGCGCGCACTGGGCTGCCGTCATGCGGCTGTGCAATTTGCGCACTCAAATTGCTTTTTGATTCCGCTTCACCCAAGACTGCTCTCGAAATAATTTAGGGGAAATTTGTTTTCGAAAATTTTTATTTTTGAAAAATAAATAAAAATAAATAAAATAAATTAGACAAAATTTTCGAAAAATAAAATTTAAAAAAAAAAAAATTGAAATTTTTGTTGATCAAAATGATTTGTTTAAAATGAAATGATTGCCTCAGACGTAGCTTATAATGCAGGGACTTGATATATATGCACTCATTTTGTGTATGATTAGTGTCTCTGGGTCAGGTTTATGCCTTAGAGATACCAGATGAAATTTAACCGCCATTTTAATTGTGTAGATGGCTAAGAGAGGACAAGGACGCAGGACGTCCACGGGGCACTCGGTCGCACCACCGACATTCGACCAAATCACAGATTTAATCAATGTGCCTTTGCCGAGGTCAGAAGCACAGAACTACGCTATCGCACGTGCTAGCATAGCAGTAAATGGGAGGTCCTAGTAACCTCTAGAGATTTGGGGAAAGGACCACCCTCCACATCTAATGGGGGGAGGAGACCCGACGGTGGCGCACTATCACGGCGCAGACGAGAACGCATCGGAAACTACGGAGATCACCTCCGATACGACTAGGATCGTAGTTAGTCATGATTCCACTAGAGGGCAGGCCCTGTACGCGAGACGGGGCTAGGACTCTCAGAGACTTAGAGGTTACGACATGGGCAGAAGCCTGTGAGTCACTCATGGGTAAGTACTTTCCAGAGACTGCGAGGCATGCCAAGGCTCGGAGTTCCTAGAGCCGGCTGTGGTGATGACCGCATGGACCACGTGGCTAGGATTCACAGAGTTAAATTCGATTATTGATGATTATGGCCACCGACCGGCCAAGGTGAGGAGATTCGAGAATTAATCAAGTCATTCATTCTGCCGCATCAGGACTTCGCCCATAGATAATGGATTCACAATGGACAAATTCTCGACCATAGCAGAGAGAGAGATGTAGGATGCTCTTGAGCACCTGACTTGCAGCAGAAAGAGAAGGACAAGCCACTTTCTTCCAGCTCAGACAGGCGGTAGAGCTTTGGCCTCGCGAGGGTCCCAGAGTCGCAGCCATCCGGGCCAGGGACAGATGGTGTGCTACCATTGTAAGCACTGACACATGGGAGGAGGGATCGCCCCAAAGACGTGGATCCTGTGGTTTCAGGGGATAGCACAACCGAGTCGGCAAAGGGATAGAGAGGATACAAGACGCTCCTCCACAAAGACGGCAGATAGGCCGTAGAGGTCGGGCCTGGGCCAGTGGAGCTACCCGCACCTCACATTTCACAAAGTGTGCCCGAGAGGCCGAGTATGGGTAGAGGTAGCGACGAGGCCCAATAAAAGTGGTGGACATCAGGCCGAGGGGCGGTTCATGCCATCACAATCGCAGTCGAGTCGCAGATCACCAGCTTATGGGCTGTGGCAATGTTACATCCGCCCATGTGCCAAGAGAGCGTTATTTGATTCCGTGCATCGATTCATTCATCACGTGATCGCTTGTGATCGAGTCGGGCTTAGAGGTCGAGGACCTTAGGAGGAGCCTCAGATGTGAGTTCTCCCTAGGATTGGGGGCAAAATAGGATGATATGTCAGCTTGCGTAGTCGAGATCCTTCGGGACTCTACTCACAAATGGACCCGAGGATCATGGACACAGTTTCTGGAGTTCGATGTCATCCCGGGATGGATCACCGACAACCATGTGGTCGCGTATCGATCAGGGAGCGCCAGGAGAGAGTTACCGCCTATACCGTGGATCGCACTGTGGTGGTATTTCTCAGTGGAGACAAGCGCGACATTTCATTTTGACAATATATGAGTCAAGGTGTCGTGGATTGCCACGGTCACAGTTTTAATTCCTGTATGACGGCAGAGACCACTTAGATCTACCTCGGTATGCGAGTATGTGGATGTTTTTCCTGATGAGTTACCCGACTACCTACGTGAGGGTAGTAGACTTTGCATCGAAGTTACACCTCGTATTTCACTCCATCTCTATGACTTCAGACAGATGGCACCAAACTGAAGTTGCAGAACTCGCAGTCCGGGGCTACAGGAGCGATCGGACCAGGTTCATTAGATCCCAGCACTTCACCATGGGCGCTCCTGCCTATTTGGCGAAGAAGAAGGACAAGACCCTTCGACTGTGCATTGATTACCGACAGTTGAACCGGGTTACGATAAAGAATCTGCACTCCACACGGATCGACGATTGCTTGAACACCGAGAGGAGCGCTGCCCACTCCAAGATACCTTCGCACCGGTTACCATTAGCTGGAGGGTTAGGGATACGATATCCCTAAGACAAATATGAGGACGCTGCTATGGGCACTTTGAGTTTACTTGATGCCTTCGATTTACTTCCACGCGCCAGCCAGATTCATGGATCTCATGCATAGGGATATTCCAACCCTATTTAGATTAGCCTGTCAGTGATTCGCGATGACATTCGATCTACTCCCAGTCAGAGTGGGAGCATGAGTATCACTGAGGATCGCTTTTTACGCTTGTCGAGAGACCATCACCAGACGCCAAGTCTGGGCAGAAGTACGAGTTCGCCATCGAGGTGAGATTTTCAGACACGTGGTGTCGCATCGAGTGCCGCCGACCCGTAGAAGGTCGAGGGCCGTGATGAGTCGAGAGGCCAAGTCGGCCGATACGTAGTTTCGGGATTGGCTGGTATTACAGAGATTCACTGAGGATTTCTCCAGATAGCAAAGACCTATGACTAGGTTGATCCTAAGGAGGTCAAGTTTGATCGGGATGACCGATGGCAGTATCTCAGAGTTGAAGAGAGACTTTACTTCAGTCCCACTTGGATAGTTCCTGACAGACAAGAGGTACACAATGTATTGTGATGCTCGAGGGCCGGATTGGGATGTGTTTTGATGCAAACCTGAGGGCAAGTAGCTTATGGTTCGCGCCTGAAGAATCACGAAAGCGCACTCACCCCACACACCACATGGAGTCACGACCGTAGTCTCGCCTGAAAGATTCGCGCCACTACTTATACTACGAGGAGTTCGAGGTACCTGCACCATGTGTCCAAGTATATTTTCACGCAGCGGGACCTCAATATGAGGCAACGCAGATGGATGGAGTTTCTAGAGGATTATGACTTCACTTTGCATTACCATCTTGGTAAGGAAAATGTGGTGGCTGATGCACTCAGTCGGAAATCACGAGGAGCGTTGGCTAGCATAGCTTCTCGGGAGTGGCGGATGCTCGAGACTGTGGGACACTCAAGGCGCACGAAAGCGCACTCAGGCACGCTCGGGGGAGCTTAGTGGCTACACCATCTTGTCGAAAGCGTGAGTGATTGAGTCCCAGCAGACGCAAGATAGTGTCCATCAGGGACCGAGTACAGTCAGTACAGGTGACGAGGGCTGGACCGTTTACGTAGATGGTAGTCTTCGATATAGGGACTCGGCAGTGGTTCCCAAATGATCGATTCCGAGATAGGAGATTCCTTAGGGAGTTTCATTGCTCGACGGTCGCGGCATCCGTGTGGCACCGAAGATGTACTCAGGATCTTCGCCGCACTATCGAGTGGGACGAAGAGACACGTAGGGGACTTTCGTCGACCACGTCTCACATGTCACAGGTTAAGGCCGAAAGCACCGCCGCAGGCTACTCACCATCGGAGGTGGCCGAGTGAAGGAGCACGCCACGATGGACTTTGTGACTCACTTGCCACTGGACAGCAGCTAGGCTACGACGCAGACGGGTGATAGCGACCGCCACGGCCCAAGATTTTCACCGTATGATGACCTTCGCCGGGAGAGATTCCCAAGAAACAGACATTCAGAGATAGTCCCACACATGGAGCACTCAAGATCCATAGTGTCTGATAAAGGGACCTGTTTACGACACACTTTTTGGAAGAGTTTCCAAAAGGCTATGGGCACACTGCTGACGATGAGTACACAGTTCCACCTCTCGTACGTGATGGTCGTACCGAGAGGACTATACAGTATTGTACATGCACGAGCATGCGTCCCGATCATATGCGCTTGGGAGGAAAGATTACCTAGTGGAATTCGCCTACAACAAATGCGACGCGAGTATACGATGACACCTCGTGATGAGGCACTGTATGGGAGGCCATGTGTCACCATTATGCTGGACCGAGCGGAGAGAGCTCCATCACCGGGTCCTCTCGATATGATTAGAGACACCTCCGAGAAGGTGAGGCCAGACACAATGGGCCTCTCACGCCTCGAGTCAGAAGAGCCATGGATGTGCGACGCCGACCCTTAGAGTTCGAGGTCAGGGATCATGTCTTCTCAAGGTGATGCCTAAAGAGGGGAGTGGTTAGGTCTCATGAGCGCTTTTGTGCCTATCGCCATGTTCATCGGACCCTTCTCGAGATACTCGAGAGTAGTAACTGCCAAGGTGACCGATTAGGCATTACCGCCTCAAAGATGTCGTGTCCACGAGGTGTTTATGTCTCCATGTCTGGAAATATACCCGTGATCCAAACATGCGGTGGATCAGACGATTTGAGTACTGACACCTGATGAGACCTTCATGAGCGGACTACAGCATTGCTTGATAAATGGACGTTTCATGACGCAAAGACCGCGAAAGAGCGAGGGTACTATGGAGGCACTATGGAGTGGGAGGAAACCACTTGGAGCGAGGACACGATACAAGGGCCACCTATCCCTTCTCGTTTAGGATGAATAAGACGTAGCTACTGCTTAAGATTTAAATGACTGTTACATGCAATGAGAGTTGCACGTTGCATATGCATGCGAAAGGACAGGAATTGTCCGTAATTTTGGGACGAAATTTTTAAGGAGGGGAGAATAAGACCCGAGAAATTCAATTTCGTGAAATGGCAAATCGTAATTTCAATTACAAAGTTGTTAATTTCGTTAAAAATCCGTGATTTATTCTCTAGATCTCGGATGATGAAACGAATTTCACCGCTGAATCGCCTCACGGGGGAATCTAGCTAGCACGCAGGGACTCGCCGACCCCGAGATAGTCTAATTTACACGTTTTCGAGGCACGCTTCGTGTCGTAAACGTGATTTTTGATGCGATCAAAGTCACATATAACAAGTGCTCATGTGCCATATGGCATGAGTAGAGAAATGATGAAACGGACAACCGAGACAATAATGTCAAACTCGAAAAGAAAGGACATAAAAGCTATTTTTGAATCATTTAATGACATAAGAGACAAAACACTAAACAGTGTTGTCTCCTAAAAAATTAAAAAGAGGAAAACGTGAAAAGGAGAGCAGGGGAGATGCAGAAAGAAAATGGCGATTTTTTTAGTGTGAGAAGGTCTGGCTTCTTTCTGTAACACGCGATCCGACCGTCATAGCCTTTCTGACAGAAGGAGAACTACTCTACGCAGAGAAGGCTACGCGTGGACACCTGGATTGCGAGCTTTGAAACCCGAGAGGTAGGGCTTCTCCTACTTGAGTTTTATTCCCATTTAAGTGTTTTACGAATGCTCAACGAATGAGGCCGTTAGGTCGCTTGACGGTCCCAAACCTGGGCCGAATCGATACAAAATTTTGAAAATCAATGATAAACGTGGGTCGCCTCCACGGCCGATTTTGGTGTAAAATTATGCATTCAGGTGTTGATGCGTGTATTGGATTGGATTGAGGTCAAATGGTCAACAGAAACCCGGTCTACCATGAACCGATGATTTAGATTTTTCGAATAAGAACTCGAGGGTTTCACTATTCCCGAAACAAAGGTTCTCAAAAATATATTTTGCAATATATGTTGGTCGAGTAATTCAAGTAAATCAAGCTGCTTGGATCATTAAATTTCGCCGAGCTTACTTACGTGTATTTAATTAATTAATTTACATGACATGATTGTGTGAATTAAATTTTGTGAAATATATGCATGTTTATATATTTACCTCGTGAATTGGGAATGTATCGAATCGCATACATGCATTCCATATGCACTGAACACCAGACTATGTGAGTGGGAGTGCATGAGATTTGTGCCCGTAGAAAACTGCCTCGAGGGTCATTTAAAATATTAATTATCTGGGAGGGCAAATTAAATAAGAAAAATATCAATCACACTGAGCGCCCAATTGATATTCATCTGAGGGTAGTCCACAAACAACAATATATCAATCGTCTGAGCCCAATTGATATATATACACACTCCGAGGGTCAGCCCACAAACAAACAAAATAATAATTTTCATAACAGGCTTAAAGTAGTGTGATGGAGCCTGAGGACTCCTGATCCAGTCGTCAAGTGTAGACATTCAAGTAGGATCATGCATTCGCTTGAATGTGTGTTTTCATTTAACATCAGACCGCACTTAAAGGAGAAAGAAATTCACTTAGCATGATTCCACTATCAGCATTAGCTCACCTATCGAGGGATATTATTTCACAGTACAGGAGCTTGGCGTAAGTGGACCCACTTCTTCTTAGAGACTCCGAGGATTAGAAGAGAGCCTGTCAGGCTTTGATGTATACATGTATTAGAACTTTTAAGTTTAATGTATGTATCAGATAAGAGTAAAACATATCGACTCTTGTAACTATTGGGGTATATACGATCTATACGCAGATGTATATCGGGAGTATCATGATGTACCGAATGCGCCATTTTAAATCATAAACTGCACGGACTATGCATTGTGCTTCTTATGCGTGTTCAGATTCGGGGTGTAGCCCCCGTGACAAAGGAGACTCGCTCGATTTTCGTGAAAAACAAGTTCCGGTCACCCAACATTCACGAGCATTCCGCGGGTCGACACGAGTAGTCACCGCACTCGACTGTGGCGCCGCTGTGTGAAGCCGATGACAACAAAAATTACCAATATTTTTCACTTAATTATAATTTTTTTTCAGTTTAATGCTAAATAATATTAAGTATTAAGTTGTTTGTTTCTATTGAGAGTTGTGTAGCTTTTTTGAGGTTTGGAAAGATGGCTTTTTCTGTCAAATTTTTTAAAATTTCAGCAATAAGTTATGATAACATGAAAAAACAAACAGATTGAATGTTGAAACAATTTGCTTTCAGCAAAAGTAAAAAAGAAAAAAGAAAAAAAAAGGACAATAAGAACATTTTAGTCTTTGAGTATATAGGTATAAGAAAAGAGGACGAAGCCTTCACAAATGACCTAGAGCATGTTTCTACCATGCAAAATAGCTATAAGACCACTAATGAAAATAGGATACTACATTGTAAGGTGTCAATGATCACCTCTTCAAAACTCAATGAGTTTTCTATCTTAATTGTTAGGAAATTAATAGGCCCATTTATCTTCGTATTGGTATGATATTGTCCATTTTGGATCGATGCCTTTATGGTTTTGTTTTTAAATTTTACCTAAAATGCATCATACAAATCGAGATAGCAAACGCCTTATGTGAAGCACGATAGGGGCTCACTGCATTCTTTTGTTCGACATCCACCACATGGTCAAGCTATACTCAACTATGATACCACTATTAATTGTTTAAAATAATTAATTTTATCCAAAGTTTGTTGAGGGGTTTAACCACATCTATTGCTTGAATGGGTGAGATAAATTGGTAGGACTCTTATTCAAGAAGGCGTGCATCCATAGAAGTCCTAAATTGAGTAGAACCTTTACCCGCGTATGACTCTTGCTTGAATATCTCATCTGACTTGTCATATGATGAGTCATGGCACCTCATTCTAACATCCTTTGGAACTTGATATGTGATTGCTCTTGTAACCCCTCTGAATGATGCAATGAATCCTTGATTTGAACATCGAAACATACAACTGGATTTTGCTGAAAATTATGACAACACATTAACCCTAACAATTTCATTTAATTCATTTTTAGGTTTTTATTTGATATGTTTTCTAAATCCATTGTCACATAAGAAATTCCTTATTTTTCTATTAAAAAAAAAAAAATCTGTATTGTAGCTTTTGAGGGTGATTTTGTCTTCAAGAACAAAGGCTTTCTGCCCTTATAAAAATTTTAAAAGTTTTGTGAACCCTATGAATTTTCGAGGGCATTCTTGGATTAAGGCTCAAATAGTGCTATTTTGAGCCCTATTTATTGTAGGTTTTGAGTATTTTTTGTGTACTAATCAACTTAATTAACCCAATTGGCACATTAAGGTCTCGGCTTTACTACTAATCGCATTGGTGGCTATTTAGTTTACAAGCTAAACTGGCCAAATTGTCGAGTCAACTCAAACACGAAGAATCTAAGCCGAACTGTCATGCTAGCCGTAAGGAAAGGAGCGTAAATAGAAGGGAATTGGGTCCCCCGTATGAATTCTTGCAGCTGCAAAAATTCGCCACTCGCAAATTTCCCCCGCAGTTGCGAATTTTCGCAACTTGCTCCCTATGTCCTGTTTGACCCATTTTTGACCAACTTTTTGTAACTTTTTCCTAAACTACCTTCTATGTATTATTGGTAGTTCATACATTTTTGTAATTTCCCTTGTTCTGAGCAATATATAAGGCTCAGTCAAGGCTTTGTACAGGGGATCACTTTATGCAATAAATTTTGGCTCGAAAGCTTTCAGCTCTCTCGCTTGTTTTTCTTTCTCTCATTTTCTTTCACTTTCTCTCCTGCCAAACACCCCCTGAGGATGACAACTCAAAGGATGGTTGGCTAAACCCTTCTTATCCTTAAAGAGTAGGGCTACTGGGCTAGGGTTTTGAGGTAAACTGCTGGTCCTCTTATTTTTAACTCAAACAGTTATTGTCATTTATGTCTCTTTCTCTCACTATAGGTTTAAATCCTGATGTATTCCGATCGACCAAGATCAAGTAATCTTAGGGTTCAGTGGATGCTTATTGCTAGATCCACTGAGGCTCGTTTAGTTTCCATTTGTTTGTCACTGTAGAGTAGATCAAAGGATAAGTTTTTACTGTCTTGAAACATTAATGACCAATAAATGCTATATCTCAAGAGGAAAACTATTAGGGTTCGGTTTTATAGCTAAACTATCCGCTCGAAATGACTATAGGTTACTGCCCTCAACGCGAGGAAAAGGACTCGAGGACCTCCTAGTTGCCCTAGAACCTCAAACCCAATGGCCCTAAGCTTCAAGGAGTTCTTTTTACATTTTATGACATTTTAGTTGTAGTCTTCAAATCACCAACCCCACTGTTTTTATGAAAACCCAAAAATCTAAAGTGAAATCACCATTTTGAATAAACTGTTAGTTACCTACACAAAGAAAACCCATCCATGTGTTCGACCCTAGAGCCCCACTACACTGCAGTAGCTATGCTATAGCAGTAAGAGGTTTAGGTTTATAAATAATTTTTATTCCGAGCACCAAATCTCTACCCTGTGCATGCTACGACGAATAATCAAATGACGTCGTTGTCGGGGATGGTGCCTAAGTGCAAGTGACGAGTTTTTGAATTTGTGATCCACATCACAAGTGTTGGTGAATTTTCAACCTTTTTGTTTTTACTGTTATTTCCTAGCAAGCTTCACTCGTTAGGGCCGATTCAATTTATACCGTCCATATACAATTTCTATCTTCATTTTTAAGTTAACATTAACCTTTTGTACTCGCTTTGTTTTCGCCTTTGCCTGTTTTCAGGCTCTTTCATAGAGTTTATGCAACACCGGGATGGGGAACACAAAGAGGCCGATTAGAAAGGAGCGGTGCTCCACAAGAACAGAGCTGTGAATTAAGCATACACGGTGGTTAGATAGAGCCTCCACCTGAGAAGCAGCAAAGCCAATAGAGGCTTCACAGAAATCCCAATGCATATAGATCAATGAGGGATCATATACATCCTCTAAGGGTAAGTGCACCCTCCTACATAGTGCCCCCTTCAGAGGACATAATTATCAAGCCCTACATTGTGCCCCCCCGTTCCCACTTTCCATGGAATGGGAGAGTGAAAATCCATACCACATCCCGGAATTCAGGTATGCAATACCTTCAAAGAGTGACATCTCAAATGTGGACCTAATGAATCAAGTTCTTTTCCTCTTACTCAAGGACAAGCAACCGCTCAACTCGAGGCCGAGAACTATTAGGGATTGTGGAGATATGTAGGTTGAGTTTTAAAGAAATTCTTCAAAGACCCATAAACTAATACTTTGCGTGTTGTATTTTTACGAGAGTTTTCATGTTCTCAAGAAAATGAGAAATTCTACCAATACTCGGAAAGGTACCTTCAGATCTCATTAGTGTCATTTCTCACCATGGCTTTGATACTGGATGCCGGTTAATCACTTATAATGGAATGTCCCCTACTATGAAACAAATGTTGGAAACTATGTGTGAGGGACTTCATGAGCAAACATCCGTATAAGCCATGGACTTCTTGAATTATGTGGCCGAGACATCCAAAGCATCGATGAACCCAACCCGCAGAGGCAGAGGATGGAGGCCCCATACTAATTCAAGGAGGCATACCACTCCGAGGACATGGAGATGAAAGCAAAGCTATCCACCTTAGCTATAAGGTTGGAGGAGCTTGAAATGCAAAACCAACATGAGGTGCGTGTGTGAAGGGCGTAAGCACCCGCGGCCCAACTCAACCCGCTTCATTTGTTAGTCCACCGAGCACCCAGCAGCACCGCCCCAACCGCCTTCGCAAGAGATACGGTGGTCGAACAAGTCAATGTCAGGCCCATACAAGCCACCATCCACTGCTCCTTACGACAACACATATAACCCTAACTAGAGTAACCACCCTAACCTCTCCTAGAAACCAAAGCCTCCACCATATGTGCCCCATGTTACATAACAACAGTATGGTTCCTCTTCCCAGTCACAACCACCACCATCCTCATCCCCAGTTGAGCAAGCCATCATGAACTTGAGCAGCGTAGCAATTTGTGGAAGAGCAGAATATGCAAGAACAGCTAACAAGAGGATTGATATAGTAGAAGGCATATTGAATAGTTAGAAAATAGAGAACCCGCAGCTTGAAATTTCCCAAAAATTTGACAACCTGCAATACTCAATTTCAAGGTTGACCAACTAGTAGCAGGTCCAGGAAAAAAGGAAATTTCCCTCTCAAACACAGCCCAACCCTAGGGGATTACATGAATTGAGCTCTTCCAAGAACCAAACCTTATCAGATGAAATTAAAGGAAGATCACTTCTAGCGGTAAGGAGGTTAAAACAACTAAATTCCTAACTAGCAGGTGCCAAGACCAGGAGGGAAAAGAAGCTGAACCAGAAGAGGAGGTGATCAAAGAAAATGCAGTGAAAAAGAGCACACCCCCACATTTTCCGCAAGCACTAAAAGCCAAGAAAAAGGCCATCAACCAGACTGAAATGTTAGGGGTGCTAAGGTAGGTGAAAGTCAACATCCCCCTGCTTGACATGATTAAATAGGTCCCAACATATGCCAAGTTTTTAAAGGACCTGTGCCTAGTGAAGAGAGGACTAAATGTTGAAAAAAAAGGCCTTCCTAACATAACAAGTCAGTGCCATCATTTAGTGAAAGACTCTAGTAAAATACAAAGATCCTGCCGTCTCTACCATCTCTGAATATCTGAGGCACTTCAGGTAGAAAATGCACCGCTAGATTGGAGTTAATAACAACTACCATTCTATTCAATGTAAGGCGCCAGTTTGGGAGAGCTTAAGCCCACTTCCATCACACATTGTTGTCCTCAGAGATAGATCCATAAAAATACCAAAGGGCACTGTGGAGGATGTTTTAATGCAAGTGGACAAATTCTACTATCCTATAGACTTTGTTGTGCTTGATACAGAACCGGTTGCAGTGGGGACTAATTATGTGTCTATCATCCTCGGAAGACCATTCTTAGCCACCTCCAATGCAATTATCAATTGCTGAAATGGATTTATGCAACTTACATTTGGGAAATTACACCTTTGGATCCAGATCTTCCACTCGAGTAAAAGTATATGCAACCAAATAGCAAGAACTGAGGAAGTTTGCATAATTGATACAATTACGGGATAACGTCGACCAAGAGCAAATACGTGGATGCTAAATCGAGGAGCCGGGTTGGATCGTATTGAAGAGCTGTGGAACCCAAGACCGCGGCCGTATACGGCCCATGGAGAAAAAAGAAGAGATTCTACCTCTACCGACAAAGTTAAGCCAATGAGCCTCAAAAGCTGGATCTCAAGCCCCTACCTGCGGAACTGAAATATGCATACTTAGAAGAACATGAGCAATGTCCAGTTGTCATATCCTCCCTGCTCAGTACTTCACAGCAAAACAACTTGCTAGACCTCCTCAGGGAGAACAAGCAAGTGATTGGCTGGCAATCACGACCAAAGCGGAATTAGCCCAAAGAGCCAGAATTCCATCATATCTACTGATATGGGGCGAAATAGGTATGGCACTCAGAGGAGATCGACTACCATATGCAAGAGGTGGTACGTGCGTAAGTCCAAAAATTTCTCGCAGTCGGTATCATTTAATTCATATCCGATAGCACTGGGGTGAGTCCAACCTAGGTCAAGGCCCAAAATCGTGGGCAACTACTATACATAATGAAAGGGAGAGGAAACGCCCACCCGCCTTTACCATAGGTCAGAGGGCAGTGTACTGACATTAAGATTAAATGAGGCAAGGAAAGATCACTCTCCTCTACCCTTCACGGACCGCCTTCTAGAAAGAATTTCCGCCACCCCTTCTACCGCTTCTCGATGGTTATTCAAGTCATTTCTGTGATTGAGATTGCCGCAGGCATCAGAGAAGACCACCTTTTCACTCGCCCATTCGCACATATGCTCACAGAGGATGCCTTTCGACCTGCAATGCCCTTGCCACATTCCAAATGATGCATGCTCAAGATCTTTAGTGATTTGGTAGAGCGCACATGAGGTCTACACGGATGATATTACGGGCCATGGAGGGAGCTTCAAGAATGTGTTTCACAACTGAGATTGTCCAAACATAGTGTATCGAGAAGAACTCGTGTTGAACTGAGAAATGCCATTTTATATGGTCAACTAAGGAATTGTGCCGGGACACATTATTTCCAACAAAGGAATTGAAGTTGGAGGGCGCGAAATTGAACCGATTCCAACCGCCTCACGAATGTGAAGACCGTGGAGGCAATTCCTGTGGCATGTGCTTTGCCAGGAGGTTCATTGGCATTTTTCAAAAATTGCCAAGCCTCTATAAGCTATCGGAGAAAGATGCCAAATTCATTTGGGATGAAGACTGCTAGAAGAGCTTTGTGGAGCTTAAGGCCTTACTGATCACGCACCAATAGCGAGAGCCCCTAACCCAGTTACTGAGGTTACAGCGATGCAAGTGACTCCAGCCATTAGAGCAAGCTCAAGGTGAGAAGAAGGAAAACCTTATGTGGTCTACTATGCAAGTAAAACATTGAACGAGGCACAGAGGAATTACACCACCACAAAGTATGAGTTTATGAAGAATTTATGTTGACAAGTTTTGTGCTTACTGTCAGGGCCTGATATAATCATCTTCACTGGGACATTCGCTTTCAAGTACCCGTCACTACAAAATGCCAAGGTTAGCTTTATCGATGGGTTCCTCCTACTCCAAGAGTTCAACCTGCAACCGCTGGATAAAAGGGTGTGGAGAATGTTATCACAGATCATCTCTCGAGACTAACAATAGCACACAACACTCACAATCCCCTCCAACACGACATGAGTTTCCTCAGAACTTTACTCCTAGTGTAGAATACTCCATGGTATGCCCACATTGCCAATTTCTTGGCAACAAGAGAGTTACCAGCAGACTGGAAGGCACAAGACATGAAGTTTTTCGCTGTTCACCACCCTACTATCAAAGAGGAATCCTTCAGACAAATACTATGTTGATCAAATAATCAGAAGATGCGTGCCTGAGGGAGAACAACAAGGGATACTTGACCATTGCCATGAGAATGCATGTGGAGGCCATTTGCTTCCCAGAAAACCGCCATGAAGGTGCTACCATCTTGGTTCTATTGGCCTTCACTTTTCAAGATGCCACACCACGGCCGTGGAATGCCGACAAATGTCAAAGGTCGGGGGAAGATCTCTCATCACATGATGCCTTGAACTTGATATTAGTAATGATTTGTTCGATGTTCGGGGCACGACTTCATGGGACCATTCCTTCTTCCTTTGGATATGTTTACATTTTGGTGGGGGTCAATATGTACCAAATGGGTCAAGCTAAGCCTCGCAGTAGCGCACCATGTGGTGGTGTGTTGAAATTTAAAGGAGAAACATCTTCCTGTGCCTGGGGTCCCTAAGGCCATAATTAGTGATGGAGGTTCACACTTCTGCAACAAGCCTTTTGAGAATCTCCTAGCTAAGTACAGTGTAAAACACAAAGTGGCCACCCCTTACCATCCTCAAACCAGTGGTCAAGTTGAGCTCGCCAACAGAGAAATCAAAACGATACTGATGAAAGTGGTGAGATCCAACAGAAAGGACCGGTTTCTCAAGTTGTTGGATTCCTTGTGGGCATACAGAACAACATACAAAACCATCCTAAGCATGTCCCCTTATCGCCTAGTTTATGGTGTCACCTGCCTGTGGAAATTGAATATAAGGCATGAATGTGCCTTTCTCGAATCCCGGGATACGGGAAGAACGCCTTAAAGGGTCCTTGATATAAATGAGCTGGAAGAGCTGAGGAATGATGCCTACTTCAACTCGAAAATTGCAAAAGACAGACTTAATAAGTGGCATGATCAGCTAATTGCCCGTAAGAATTTCAAACAAGGAGACCAGGTGTTACTCTATGACTCCAAGCTCCATCTCTTTCTAGGCAAGCTCAAGTCAAGGTGGACCGGTCCATTCATCGTCCATCAAGTCTACCTCAATGGATCAGTGGACCTTCTTAATTCTAAGGACAGCAGGGTGTTCAAGGTCACTGGGCAAAGACTAAACCGTATGCAAGATAACACACGCCAGACAGGAGGAGATTTCTCCTCGACCCCCATGAATCCGTACAATTTCAAAAGGGGGCGGCCCAGACTTTATAAAGCACCCAAAATTTTGTTGAGACTTGTTTAATTCCCGGTTTTATTTGTGGTTTTGCATAATTCCTTTATTTTTAGTTTAGTTTTCATAATGTTTTTCTCTGTCTTTCATTTGCATATTCTCATTAATTTTGTTCTCTATTTTGTGTGCACTTAAGGCGTGGCTTTTGTCATACAGAGTTGAAGCCTCGCACTGCTGCGAAATTTCGCAACTTGCACGCACTATTCACCTTCCTCCCTTTTCGTCTTTTGCAACCTTTCGTTTCCTGCGCAAAACATTACTTTTTCTAGATTTTTTGAGGCCTAACTTTAACACCCATTTATGAACATTAAATGGGCTAAACCTTTCACCTACTCTAACCCATCTATTTAAACACCCCGACTCTTTCATTTTCATTTCAAATCCTTCCAGTGTAAAGAAACCTCCTCCTTCCATTCTCTCCTGATCTCCTTCCCTTCTCCTGGGCCAGCACTAAGACACCCGGGAGGGCACAACTCAAGCCTCCGGTGCTCCACTCCTCTCCTCCCACCTACATCCAATCCTCACCGACATTGCCACCGCGCCACCGGTCGCACCTCCACCCACTCGCCACCGCTAGCCAGAGTGTCTCGCCATGACCGTCGCCGCAGCTGCTGCTCGACGCCTCGTTGCCCCGCTTCCGCCCCACAGATATGCTACCAGAGTTGGCCCCACTCCCCCATCTCCTCCACATCCAAGGCCAACCCGGAGGGCCCCACCTTCTAAAAGGGCCCAGACCTCTGGCCTAGGGGAGTCTTCCAGTTCTAGGCCCCAGGAGCCCCATTCACCACCTAATCAAGGCCCTGCTAGAGATCTCCCTCTGGATCTATCCCCTGCTTCGATCATCAAGCGACCCTTCTTCCACTGCGACCCTATTGCCGGAAATTCTGATTGCAGTATTAGGGACTTGCATAACGAAGTTTATTATGATCTTCCGACCCTTTGTTGCAGATCCAGAGCTCATAGACTCTATGCGGCTAGTGCAGAGGTACTCCTTGGAGCCATTTATGACCCCACGCCGGTTTTTCTACCCCTGGGTGGTAATGGAGTTCTACCACACTATGACATCATACGGTAGAGCCCAACTGACCGTTTATTCATTTTGCTATCTCGATGAGTCAAAAACTCATTGAATTTTAGTCCATTTTTTTATTGTTATTACAATGTAATTGCTTGCTTTTTATGCAAGTAAATTATGTACTATTTACTTAAATTTATATTTCTCAAGTGGTAAATTTATAAAGCAGTAAATGAAAATTCCAACAAGGATCAGAAGTGAAGGCAGTTCAATGGCAAAGGTGAGGTCGCGACAGAGATCGAGGTCACACCCGTAAAACTCTCATACTATACTTAATGAAAGTCATATGATAAAAGAGAAGCGCTTGAGACAAAAGGGCTTCAAGGAAGATTCATGTCATGACAATTCATTCGAGGTCGCGACAATCGAAAGAAGACAACTTTGATTGTAACAGATAATTGAGGTCGTGACTATGAATGGCTAATGACTAAGCTTACAAGGTTTCTACTAGGAAAATTAAGGTTGCGACAAAAAAAAAAAAAGTTAGAGACTCCAATCAAGGTCGCGACCAGGTATTTATGTCGAGACTATATTTAAGCAACTGGGAGAAAGAGCATAGGCAAGAAGTGCAACCATTCAGTCGTGACACACTTTCTAGGTCGGGACCAGAAAAAGAAGAAGAATTGATGAGAAATTGTTGTAAGTCAAAATAAGGTTGCGACTGGAAAGGAAGGAAGAATGGTCGTGACATACTTTTGAGGTCGTAACAAGAATTTCAATGATTAAAGAAATTACTTGGTCGAGACCTAATGCCCACGTCGCGACAAGAAAACAAGCACAACAACAATTTTGAGTCGCAACCTGAAAAAGAAGTTGAGACCAGGGATCAAAATTGCTAACAACAGAAAGGGTGTCGCGACATAAAAATGAGGTCACGATGTAGTGCTAGCAACCATTCGCCGCCACACTTTTAAGTCACGACAAATGAAAGAAGATGGAATCGAGAAGAAACTGTCACTAAGAAATTAGGGTTAGCGAGGCAGAATGGGAAATGATGTCATGACATGATTTTAAGGTCGCGAAGATAAAGGTGGATCGGAAGGAGTCAAGTGGGTCACGACTCCAACCTATGTCGCGACAAGACAATGAACAAACAAACAATTTTAAGTCGCAACATGAAAAGGGGAGCTGTGACCAAGAATCAATAGATGACAAAAGAAATGGTGTCACGACATGCTTTTGAGGTCACGACAAAGAATGCAGTAGAAAGCAAGACAACTAGGTCGTGACATGGAACTGAGGTCGGGACACATAATTTATTGAGGGGTCAGACAAACGTGGTCGCAACAAAGATCAACATAGCTGGCAATAGAAATGATGTCGCGACATGAAATTGAGGTCGCGACATATATTTTAGCAAAGGGAAGAATAGTCAGGTCGCAACCAGAAATAGAAAATTGAATGAAAACTGTTGAGACTGAAAAATGAGGTTGCGACTAGATAGGAAGAAAGAATGGTCATGACATACTTTTGAGGTCGCGACAGGAATTATAGTGATTATGAACTACTTGTCACGAATCTACCGTCTACGCCGACAAGAAAACAAGCAGCATTTAACAAATTTGAGTAACGACCGTTGAAGGTTCATGACAACCGAATAGATGTCGCAACATGAAAAGAGAAGTCAGACCAAGAAGTAAAGAGGTCGATTAACAATGATGCTGCGACATCGAATCGAGGTCGCTGACACGTAAATGCGCAAAGAAAGCGTAAAGAGCCAGGTCGTGACACTAATTCCTGGAAACAAGAAAAGGGAGGTCGCAACCAGAGTTCTCACTGTTGACAACTAACATGGTCACAACAAATAATTCATGTCGCGACCACTAATCAAATGCAACTGAAGAAACAAGTCGCAAATGCAAAATATCGTGTCGCAGCTCTCAACAATTGCAAAGAACAAAGTGAGCACGCTGCGGGACAAGCTCGGTGTCACGACAATTTAATGCACTGCACTGTGATTTTGCGTCACGACACCGCTCTCGGGTCGCGGACCTAAACAGAGAGCCGGGCATTATTTTAAGGAAATCACCTGAGTTCCGGAATCAAGCCCACTTCAAAGTTATAAATAGCGATACGCTTAGTAGCAACTTCCGCTTTTTCTCAAAACCCATCAGTTCGAGGACGAGGAAGACTCACTGTATATCAGAATAGACTTTTCTTCTTTCTACTTTTCTTTTCTAGACTTGAACCAAAAGATTCGTTAGAACGAGAAGCTAGATTTAATTTTTCATTCTTTCCAATTACTACTGAATCAATGAAGTTCAGACAATTTTTGGAATTCGTCTCTTCCAATGAATTATAGTTACAGTGGATGTTCTTGATCAATACTCTATTGTAGATTGTGATTCTGTAATTGAGAAGCACATCTTCCATTGAAATGGATCTGCTGTTAGTTACAGTTTTTCCTACTTGAATTGGAAGGAATTTGTAATGCCCCGTCCCGAGAGGGTGTACGGTACGTGTAACCGTAGGGTCGTATTTGTACACCAAAAGATTTTTTTAGTGCCATGTAGTATTCTTGGAAGTTGTTATTAAGGATAAAATTTTAAAGTTTTCAAAGAATTATGACACTTTTGCAATTAAGGAAAGTGGAGGGGGTGAAAGTACAAATTAAGGAATTTTAAAAGATAATAATATTAATAAATTACCAAAATGGTTCAGGGAAGCCTAGAAAATTCTCTAGATCTCGGATGATGAAACGGACTGTGCCATTAAGTTCGTCTCGCGAAATCTAGTGACCTAGAAAAGTTTCGTTGAATTCCGAGACGCCTGAATATTTACTAATTTCTAGCGACAAAGGAGTGAAACCTCGAAAACTGGATTTTGAAAATCTAAAATCTGCAAATATTTGTTAATATTCACTGTGATAAAGGAAATTGGAAACCGTGACAAATAAATTGTTTCGGGGCTGAAACGGATCGAGAAATGAAAGAAAAAGGGGACATGTGGGTCCCACTTGAAAAAAAAAAAAAACATAAAAGACAAATGGACAGAGGGACGAACAGAATGACGGAGAGGAGAAAGAAGATTTTAATTTTTTCTCTATTTATTTCTTTTCTCGTAAATATGGAAATCAATTGCCTTAATTCATCTGCCAAGAATGAAAGTGCCTACGACCGAGGGCTACGCGTGGTACCAAACACGAGATTTCACCGAGAATTCATAAAATTTAAAACCCTAATTTTTGGTTTTTCTCAGATTTACGACGTTCTAATGGTCAGAATTTTTCGGACAAAGAGTTAAAGTTACTCTACGCGACGAGAGCTACGCGTGGGTACCTAAATCATGGGATTTCGTCGGATTTCCACGTGAAATAGTGAATACGTATGAATACGTATGAATATGTATGAATAGTAAATACGTATGAATACGTATGAATAGTGAATAATGAATAGTGAATACGTATGAATAGTATTATGAATAGTGAAGTACGTTAAGTTTTTACTATAATGCCAGACGATTAATGTTTACCGCATTCGTCAAAGCATGTAGTTCTTAAAGCAAAGATGGGAAAAGTCATGGAGTCGCGTCTAAGTTTGAAGAAGGTAGTAGTGACTAAACTCCTTTCTAAAACGAAAGTGTTTAAATTACAAGTTTGTAAAGTGTTTGAAAATATACATTTATAAAGCATTTTTTTACCCCATTTATACTCAAGAGAAAAGTCTCGATTTCCAAGTATTTAAGAAACAAGCTTATTCGTTTAGCAAAACCCTGACTTATACTAAATTTAGTTTCCCATCGGGAGGTGGTGGCTTTGACAGTATGGCAAGGTTATGGGATATTATGACTAACTATATTGTCTCCGGTCAACAATTAAGAATTCAAGATATATTTATATAGTGAGTCGCCTCACACATTCGAGGTATATACATACGACTTAGTAGCGATGAGGTATCGTTCCGAGGTTCCATCACCGAGCATTTTGTTTCGAGGTTCCATTATGCTTATATAGATCCCGCCGTGCTCACTCCACCATATTAGCCGGTAGTGCGTTCCAAGGTTCACCATCATGCTGCCCGAGGTTTCGAGGCATCACGCCTAGGTATTTTAAATGGGCCACGTGGTTTGTACTCCTAATTTACGTGATAGCACTTTCGATATTAACCACCACCGAAATAGTTTTCAAAGAATAGAATAGTTTTCTGCATCGTCACCGCAGAATTAGTTTTCGTAACTTTTTCGCCAGTTATAAACGCCAAGAGCGTAAATAGTTTTCGCACGCTTAAATGGTTTTCATAGCAAAACTTCCGCTTTCATAAACAGCTTTACAACCATTTACGTATGATTTTCATATTTGGGATAAGCATACCGCATAAAGAACATTTAGAACTTATAGTACCCACGAGCCCGTTTGGCCTACGCTCGTTTTAAAATAATTTTTCAGGTGCAGGTGTTGAAGCCCAAAGACTTTTCCAAGATCCTCAGTCCTAGACGCTGTGTTGTGATTATATATAAGATAAGGTGTAAAGTAAAAGTAGTAAAAGTTAAAATGTGACATTTTGTATATGTAAATATCTTTGTAAAATATGCATGGCGAAGCTTGAGAAACCAGTTGCGATGAAATTATGTCGATTGATCCTTATCTTATATTTTGATGAGGACCGTATGTCCTTATGATTATAGTCGATTTGAAAATATCGGGAGTGTATTTTTTATATATGCGATTTTTGTATTTCGGGGCTCACCACCGCAAGTGCCGTTATGTCACGGATTTGTTAAATCTAAAGGTGTAATTTTGATAGAAAAGGGAAATTTTTATAACCCACGTTTTCCAAAGACAAGCAAGAAGCTTTAACGGCTTAACTTCATGGTAACTTGTCAGTCGAGCGAGCTTAGCTGGGAGGTTACTGTGGAGTTGCCGGCAGATTTCCTGTCACTAGGAAGGGGGTCTGTCAGAATTTCCTAAAATCTGGATTTTGATTTATTTGATTGATGTTGTTTGTGAATTGAGTTGTTACCAATGGTAGTACCGAATACCATCTCAAGGATTGTTCCTACTCTGATTTCCAAGAAGCCCTCTATGACACAAGTAGATGGGAGATCTTCGAGAGTCAGGAACATTTAACTCAGGTATGATTATCATTGAAGAACTAAGAGCTCTCTAAGAGTTCATCTCGATAGATTTCTATTCACCATAGTTGAGGTTGAAGGGAATTATTTATCAATTTAACTCATTAGAGATTTCACCTTAATCTGTTGGATAGATCTAGATCCTGTGTTAGCTGAGATCTAATCAAGTAGAAGGAAAAATCCATCAGATCTAAAGGATGAGTCATCAACCATTTTGTAGAAGTTTTGCAATGACCTAGACTTAGTATGTAAGAAATCTGCAGTCTTAAGAAATGGGTATGAAGTATTGAAAAGAAAAATACCTAGATCTTATTAAGAATGTTATGAATACAAGTAACCGATTAGGATCCTTTCATTCAAAGTTATGACCTCTAATTATCGAACAACGGAGAAATCCAAGTTGTATTAACAGCATCTTTGACAAATCCAACCAAAAAATCAGATAGAAAGAATTAATGAGTTAAAATGCAAATTGACTGTTCCACGACATTTTCATTTAAGTGTTCATTTCTAGCAGAGATCTAATTCAAATTCGCTTTATTCATAGTTCAATTCAAATTTTATTTTCATTAGATGAAAGTAATATAGGATTATCTTGTCTTTTAAATTCCATTTTCAAACTATTAAAAGGAGATTCAAATAGTGTGGATCTTAAGTAGTTAGAGTAGTTGATTTCAACATGTCAATCTCTTTGGGAATGATATCCGTATCTCACATCCACCCTTTACTATTCAGATGACACGTGCACTCATAGCAGTCATGTAATTAAACCCATTATTAATTCAAGAACATAAAATCAGTTTTATTCATTTTCAAACAACTCTATTCAACTTTGACATAGATGCAGGAGAATTGTAAGGCTCATGTATAAGTGTTAAATTGAGTGGTTTAGTCTATATCTTCAGAGACAAACACTATCGATGGTCGACCAGGGATACTTCGGGCCATAGATATTGTAGCTAAGTTTAATTTGCCGGTGGTCCTTGCCAACTCGGCCGATTACGGACAGTGGCCCCATCCCTCTACCAGGGAGATGGTTTGTTTGTTATCCTGGGACACGACAGCCGGGTCCATCTTATTCAGGAGGTAGCTTCCCCTGGGGATGCTCCTTATTGATCATATTTTGTGGCCTAATATGTTCCCGCTCAGTGATTTCAGACAGAGGAGAAAGAAAGGCCCAGGCCCCAGACGCCCTCCGAGGGCTTGCTCAGCCTCGCGAGCTTATCATGACCTCCTTGTTCCATTTTATGATAATGCCCACCGCAGTGAACTGACCCAGCCGAGTCCACTCCTCCCTGCTCTCAGACTATCAGGCCATGTACTGGGAGTTACATACCGCTTTTCATTGAGCTCAGTCGGGCGCCGCCGAGACCGCGAGGCCATTCTTATTATTGGACAAAAGTGGCGCATTATGCCCCGCTCTTATCACCTCCCACCTCTGCACTCCAGCTGAGGACGGAGCGCAGTTGACCTTCCTATTGTAGGAGGCCGCCAAGAAGCACATGGGGCCGAGCCTCAAATTCCAAGATCCCGGCCCAGCCTCCAAATACCACTCGGCCCATTACCCATACCCCAGATCCTTCAGACCGTTGTGGAGCCCTTAGCTCCTGTAGTGCACTACGTATCATACCGACTTAGCCGGGATCTAGTTCATCAAAGCACCCCTCCGCGCGGAATTTCACCATTTATACTTCTGGATTTCCCGGCTAATATGGATGCATTCCACCTCTCCGCTTCTCACTTCAAAGATCTCTCGCAGCGCCTTACGCAGCCTCTAGCCGAGGATGACACGCACCGGGGCCGCCGCACGTAACCCGCGCCATCCGTGCAAGATTTAGAGTCACCTAAGCCTACCCCCGATTTCCCAATTAGTACATGCCTAGGCCTCTTCAGTTCATCCTCCTTCAGTTCCAACACCCTCTCGCCTGTACCCACCCTCGCAGCCCCTTCACTTGCCATAAAGAAGAGTTTACCCTCCAGCTATTACTCAAAGAACACCTCGGGCCGCCTGTGAGATGAGGATGACCTTTCAAGGCTGTGAGCACTCCTTCTCTAACCGACTAATCCGAGCCCTATCATGACAATGCGACATTTGGTTGGGGGGAGCGAGAGTTAGCGAAGGAAGGGCTTATATTCATGTTTTTTTTGTTGCTATTTTGAGCAAAGCCCATTTTATGATGTCCAGAGGCTTGCTTTTTACCCTTTTTGTTGAAGCTATTAGTTTTTGGTTGTAAAACTGAAAATCTAGTTGCATTTCTTTTTATACATACCATACAACTCACATTTATGGCTTCAAAATCACACCATTTTTTTTTTTTTTGTGTTTTGCCTAGCCTGCAAGTTGAAAAACTTAAACATTGTCCAATTTTGTTAATGTTAGATTAGTTCCATGCATGATTGAGAGAATGACCAGTTGAAGTCTCATTGTTTTCAACATTTTTCTTCCACCTTTAGCTAACCACACACAGTGCACATTAGGTTTCAACAATAACCTGAAAAACCGCCTAGCCTCTTAAGCCTTGCAATAACTTGACCTAGTTTCGTTGGCCACCTTGAATAGGTTAAGGATCCTCATGAAAAGAAGACCAATGAAGTCTTCCAAAATAAAAAGAAAAAGAAAAAGAAAACGAAAAAGAAAAAGAAAAAGAAAAGAAGCGCTGCGACGCTTTGCCCTTGAAACCCGAGCACGGTTCGAGGGGTATACGGCGAAAGTCTTGAAAGCTTGCTACCCTAAGCCAACTGGTTGAGACACCGACTTAGTGCTCGCTACATGGGTGGATGGGTGACGTTTAGCGAGTTATAGGTGCTGGAGTTTTGCAATCATTTGGAGAGTTAGTGGTTAAAAGACCCTTATGGCTTGATGCCCTAAGCCTTAATTGGTTCGGAGTCATCGGTGGATCCCCGTTACATGGACTTTTGTGAAGTCGATTCCTCAGCATTGCACCCCTACAACGAAAAAAAAGGAATTGTGGAATAAGAGTAGATCCTGATTTATTTAGGTCGGTCAATGTTCTAGGTTATGACAGAGTTTCGTCAGGAGAGGCAGCCAAGTGGGCTCAATGTTGAAAATCGATCATATAAACACTTAGATTTTCGTAGAAGTTTCAAAGTTGATTCTCTCGAGTCAGATGCCTTTTCCGGAAGCTCGACTGTATGGGCATCTATTTTCTCAAGATAGTTATCAAGGTGGTCTCGTGACTCATACTATGGGTTAGGCATTACTCATTTACATTATTTTTGAAATACCAATTTTTTTTTTTTGTGAGCATACTCATTCGTCTCTCTTCTTTCTCACATCATGCAGGACTAGCAATGCCTGGTTGGGGGAGGATTAGCGGCTCAAATAAGGCTATTTTCGGCACTCGCTTACGCGTGCTTGAGCACTTTTTGTGTACTAATCAACTTAATTAACCCACCAAGTAATATTGCTGTCCCGACTTACTACTAATTGCATTTTACGGCTATTTTTTAGTTTATGTAGTTAAACTTGCCAAATTGTCGTAGTCGATCTAAATACGAAGAATCTAAGCCAAACTCGGTCATGTTAGGAAGGCCAAAAAGGAAAGTGGAGCGTAAAATAGAAGGAATTAGGTCACCACAGAATTTTAAGTGGTTGTGAAATTGGAAACCCGCACTTTATGTGTAAAAAATTCGCAACTCATTTAATTCGCAGTTGCGAAATTTCACAACCTCGTCCGTGGTCCCTGTCGACCCATTTCAATTAACTTTTTGTAACTTTTTCCCTAAACTACCCTCTTCAGATTATCGTAGTTCATACATTTTGTATTTCCCTTTGTTCGGAAGCAAAGATATAAGGCTCAGTCAAGGCTTTGTACAGGAATCACTTTATGCAATAAATTTTGGCGCGAAAGCTTTTAGCTCTCCCGCCTGTTTTTCTTTCTCTCATTTTCTCTCACTTTCTCGCCTGCCAAACACCCCCTAAGGATGACAACTCCGAGGATGGTTGGCTAAACCCTTCTTATCCTTGAAGAGTAGACTCATCGGGCTAAATTTCGAGGTAAACTGCCGGTCCTCTTGTTTTTAACGCAAGCGCTATTGTCATTTATGTCTCTTTCTTCACTATAGGTTTAAATTTTTTCGATGTATTCCGATTGACCAAGATTGAAATCTTAGGTTCAAGGATGCTTATTGCTAGATCCACTGAGGCTCGTTTAGTTGCCATTTATTTGTCACTGTAGGGTAGATCAAAGGATCAGTTTTTACTGTCTTGAAACATTAATGACCAATAAATGCTATATCTTAAGAGGAAAACTATTAGGGTTCGGTTTTATAGCTAAATGAAGATTCAGTTCGGGAAATGACTATAGGTCATCCTCCCCAATGAGAGGAAAAGGACCCGAGGACCTCCCAGTTGCCCTAGAACCTCAAATCCAGTGGCCCGAGGCTTCAATGAGTTCTTTTTACATTTTATTACATTTTAGTTGCAGTCTTCAAATCACCAACCCCACTGTTTTTATGAAAACCCAAAATTCTAAAATGAAATCACCATTTTGAATCAACTGTTAGTTACCTACACAAAGAAAACCCATCTCTGTGTTTGACCCTAGAGCCACTACACGCAAAGAGCTATGCTATAGCAAAGAAGAGGTTTAGGGGCTTATAAATATTTTTTATTCCGAGCCCCAAATCTCTACTCTGTGCATGCTACGATTTTAGCGAATCACTCCTAAAACATAATTCTTCCTTTTAAGTTTAGACATTCTTATCCATTGCCTCTAGATAGCAAAAGCTTTATCTTGTTTGAATCCCAAATCGCCTCTATTTCTCGCCTTAGATCTATCTGAAGACGACAAGTCTATCCGACTCTTTAGACCTAATTAAGTGCAATAGAAATATGACATCAAGACTAAATATTAATTAGCTTTAGAGATAATGAAATCTTACATATGATTATAGAGAAAATGAAGTTATACCTCTTTTTTCTTTTTTTCCTTTTGTTGTTTTTGAAAGGTTGCTTAAGCCAATTGACCAACATATGAATAATGTTCACATGGATTGATGATATCAAAATCTATTTCTAAATGAAAATATATTTAGCTTGACCTTTGAACCTACAAGTCACAATGAGGACATGAAACATACATGGCAATAGGAGCGGAGGGAGCATGGGACCAATGGCGGTTGTTGCCCCCATTGGAATTTTAGAATTTTATTTATTTTTATTTTTTTTACAATAAGGTTTTAGAAAATTTGACCATTGTTATTCCCATTGAAAATCCTAAAAAAAATTACAGCCAAAAGTTATGAACCTAGAACACATTCCTTATTAAATGTTGCCTCCATTGAAGTAAAATCCTAGCTCCGCCATTGCATGACGAGATTAAGATAAATATCAAATGGCCTTGAGATTGGTGGGTTTAAAATTGATGATATCAATACTAGTTATGATAATTATTTTTATGTAAACTGTGTGAACCTGATATTTTTACTTCATTGTTTTCATGCTAGCCGTACAAAATGTTTTGAATGATAGTTTCCTCAAAAAATTCATGCATGGTAGCTAGAATGAAGTCTTTGGTTGGATTGAAAACCAATATTAACAAAAATATATTGACAAAAATGTTGATATAGGTGGTAATTTCTATTAAAAAAAGGAAAATATATATAACAAAAGGTTTGAAAATTTTCAATTGAAAGCTCAGGTAAAACAATTACTAACAGATATGTGATTCAAACAAGTTTTTTCTTTTCTTTCTTTTCTTTCTTTTCTTTTTCTTTTTAGCTATTACATGTATTGGGTACTCCAACTAATGAAACAGTAATTTCATATCTTCATAAATAATTCAAATTTTGAACTAAAAGAAAACAATAATGTTTGGTTTTTGGAAAGTATTAAGGAAAGAAAAAAATGTTTAAAATCAATGTTTGATTGTTTAGTGAAAAATCTCAAAGAAAATAACATATAAATTACTGAAAAACTTAAATATTATTAATTATTTGATATTTATGTTTTTTTTTAAAAGCTTAATCACTTTTAAAATGTAGTAAATTGTCTCTACTAAGACTCGAATCTTTTGTTTGGCACACCATCTTGAGGGGGCGTATTACAATATATTTAGGGTTTCCTTTTATTGGCTTTATGCTATTACCTTTTTTTTTCCCTTCTATTGGTATATATATATACCACAACTCGTTCAATAATAATGCAAGTCTCTTTCATAACATGGTATCAGAGTGCCAAGCTTAACAGCAAAAAAAAAAAAAAAAAACCTTAACCCTAGCCATCACACCGCCGCCTTTCGTAGATCCGATAACCGCCATGTCAAGCTCAATGGTCGATGAAGTCTCTTCCACCACTATCGCCGCGGCACTCGGGCCGTCCGGACGGCCTTCAACGACCGACACGCTCCCATAATTTAGTCGTTTCAATGTCGGGCCGCACCGCTTGAAACTCACACCACGACTATTCTAATGGCGCTCCAATTCACATCTCTCTTATTTGGGCATGATTTACTTGGCTTCATCGACCAAAGTCGTGTTCTCTGGCACTGATAGCTGTTTGCCTTTTTCTATATAGACTAAAGACCCCTCAAATTAACATAGTTACAAGAGCCTTACACTTTCTTGCATCCATGTCACTTTGGATAAGTTTGCTTGATAAATAATATTCTTTAATATTCATGATTTAAAAAATAAGGGGTCAAGTCTATGACACCGCAAGTGCACAGGTCATACAAGTAGTAAAATCAATGTAAGTCCGTGCATCATTCGTAGATTGGCAACTAATTAAAGATCAACTACCCCAACTACTAAAATTCCATACTATTCGACTAATAACCTATAGTGAAAGTTTCTATCTTAAACAACAAAAATTAAAGATCCTATACTATTGAATATTATCAAACTGGGCTAAACAAAAAGTAAAATGAATAAAAATAAATTGTACCCAAGAACGGGATTGAATCGCCTTCCTATGAGAAGTTTAAAACTATCAAGGAAATACAATGAAATACCAATTCCAGCACTAAAGCACATTGCCTGTTTCTATATATGGATCTCGGTTTTGTCCAAGATTTCCTAATTGTTTGAATTGATTTCTCCATATTCACTAGTTAGATATCCTTGCTTCTCTCGGTATTAGCACTCAACCCACAATTCATATCTAAATTTTCTAAAAGATTCGCTTTTCTCAATGCCTTCATACCATTTCTTGGTTCATTGTAACTTTGCTTTTCCTTCAGATTTTCTACAAAGTCTACCACTAATTGGTGGCTCAATCCCTCCGTATCTACGGGTTCGCCCTTTCCCTTGATTAGACGGCCAATACTAGGGTTAGAACTTACCTTTTAGATTAAGGTGAACTCTCCCGATTATTTATATCATAAATACACCCCTCCAACTTCAATTATGATGAATGGGGGATTTATCAAATGAATCCTCGTGAGCTCGCAGTTAGCCACAATGGTAGCTCCATCATACCCATAAAAAGAATGCTCTCGCCTCGTGAATCTCCGGCCTCTCGTGTCACGCCAGAGGGCGTCCCTGATATCGCAGCAAAGATACATTCCTCAACCGTATCTTGCGATTACTATTGGGAACTTATCAATTCAAAACAACACTAATTAAGTAAAACCGAACCCAAAGTAGTTCTCCATACTTGTGCAGAAAGATCAGAATTAAATGTAAATCAACTAGAGTCAAGGCCGTTACCAGATTGTGAATCAAGAAATGGAGTACCGATCACGTATAACCACTGTAATTGCAATAAAACTGAGAAGAAACGAATTCCAGAAATTTGTCTAGATTTCATAAATTTTTAGGCAGTAATATCAAGAAAATAACAAAAGTAAAATCCAGCTCTACTCATCTCTGCATAGTTTGCAGATTCAAATCCAGAAAAGAAATAAACTAAAAAAATAAAAGAAATAAAAATCTACTATAAACTATACACTGAGTTCCTCTCCTTTCCCCTTTTTCTGGGTAGTGAAGACTTTAAGCTCCTTTTACTATTCTAAAGTCGCTCTATTTATACTGTGAAAATAAATTGGGCCGACCTAAAAGCTTTTGTGGAATTCCAAAGAAAAGTTCACCATCGCTCAATGTCAAAGGATTTCAAGTCGATGCCGCGACATGAATTTCTCTTTGATTGCTCGTGATCGGGCCGTGACTCTTTGTTTCGTTGCAACCGCTTGCATCTGTTATCAATGGTCGCGACATCGTTTGTAGTCGACCTTATTTTGCCCGGCTATTCTCCAGTTAGTCGATGTCGCGACCTCAGCTTACATGTCGCGACATCTGGCTTTCGCCCATTCTTTCTTCCGTCGCAACCCCGCCTCTTTGTTGCAACCAAATCTCCTTCCTCTTTCTTTAGGTCACGCACCTCAAGTCGATGTCGGCTTGGATTTCTTTCGCTTAGCTTCTGCCACGACATCAATGATCGGGTCGCGACATCACATGTCTTTGATCATTAAATGGTCGCAACTTCGCTTCTGCTTTATGTCGCACTTCAACAAAGATGTCGCGACTCAAATAGAGCCCTTCATCAAAAACTAGCGTAACTTTGTTTGCTTCTGCGAAGACCTCCTCGTGTGGCTTTCATTGATTCGATCCACGTCGCAACATCGAGTGATGTCGCAACCTCGGGCCAGATTCATTGGTGCCTGACATCGAGTGATGTCGTGACATCGATTTCTTCATTTGGATATTTCCTTTTTGTCTCGACCACATTTCCTTTGTCCTAACTTCTTTCTTTAAGTCACGACTTCACTCTTTTTAGGACTTCTATTTCTTCCTCAAGGCATGAATTTGGTGATGTCGTGACTTAGAACTGACTGACAACAAAGCTTCCTCGGCCTCGACTCGACAGCGCATTTCACTCCCAGCCAGAAACTAGTTTATTCCCGATTTTTGCCGGAATTTTAAGCCACTGTATTTTCCTACAAAATGAAATTTGAGTAAAAGATCCACATTTCTGCAAATAAATCAACATTTAACTCGTAATATACTCAGAAAAATGGATTAAATATCTAATGAGTTTTTGAACTCATCAAATTCCCCCAAACTTAATATTTTGCTTGTCCCCAAGCAAAGAAAAGAAAGAATTGTTTGTCCTCAAACAAATAAGCTCAAAATTTTTAAGGACATTTTTCTGATTCATATCACAGTCTTTCTTATTCCACCTTCTAATATGGAAATAAGAGATACCAACATCAATTTAAATTTCAGTTTCGATTCAAGAATAAGAAATGGTACACTTCTATCACAAATTTCTTTGTGAAATAATGTATTTAAACAGTTTATTCAACAAGTCTTGTTCTCCTCGTGTGTGTGTGCGTGTCTTCAATCCTTTTCATCTTCATGTTGAATTTAGTTACTCTTCCGAGTTTTCGACTGCTTTACAAAGTCCCATAGGCTTGTTTTTTCATATTAATCTCTTACTAATGTAGGTAAATTCAACCTTCAAGATCAATCGTGCCTTTCAGCTTGTAATGTCGGGCTTAGGTAATCGAAAGTAGATACCGGAAGAATTTAAGCGCAAATCACCCGCCTACATTCTATGCTTCGCTGGGCCTTCAAATTTTCCACCATTTTTCTTCTTTGTACTTGTTAATTCTCCACAATCTTAGCCTGATTCATCTTTCTGAATTCTTTTTATGGAATTCCCTCAATTTCCATATGCACTTTATTCAAAGTTCCTTTGTTCCTTTAACTCTTTTGCTTTTGTTTTAAGGTCGAGAATAGTTCAATGTTTTTGTCTTCTTAGCTTCTATTACTCTTAGAGAACTTTGGGCAAGCAACTCCCATACTAGTTGGTGGTTAGGGTACTAGGTGTTAAATAATTCCCTACGAGCTTAATTGTTCAAGGGAAATAGGCCACAAGACAAAACTTATTCCCTTTTTCAAAAATTTCTGCATCTTTACTTCTTCACCCCCTTCATTGTAACACTTGGAATTATTTCTCCCCCAAACTTGTTTCTTTCTTTATAGTAGACTTTTTATGTACTGGAAACTGGATAAATCTGAGCTCTTTTGCCGCGTGATTGGTTGTAAGGAAGGGAATTTAGGTTTTCGCTGTCGTTTATTGAAGAAATAAGGCTTATTTGGCTCAAATCAAGGAACTGTGAGAATATGCTTTTAAAGATATCGAGGGTAGGCTTAGAAAAGCTCAAACCGCCAAGGATGGCCTCTATCACTTCGCTGGGCCGCTTTCACCTAAGATTTCGCCTCAATCAATAATCCAACAAGTTCTAGGACTATGGACTCTCAACTCGAATTTCCGTACATGTTCCAAATTCCTCTCAAAGTTTCGCGTTTTGTCGACCCAAGTGTATTATTTCTTCAAGACTCAGACTTATTTAACAAGCCTACTTACATTATTTCAACCAAGTACTTTGTTCCATCAGCAATAACCATTTTCCAATTTTTGCAATCTATACTGAATTTAAACAATGCAAGCTGCAACTCCTAATTTCCAGTTTAATAATTCACGCCCTTATTCTTCCTGAAATTTTGTTCTTGGGAAAGAACAAAATTGTTTATTTGATCCTTGCACAGTCAAGGTATTTATTCTTTTCATGCTGAGCAGAAAATGACACAAAAACAAAATTTATTATATCAATTTGTGAACTTAAAAACAATTAATTTGTAGGTCAACAAGGATTTTATTCAAATATAAAAACATTTCAATATTGTACAACCTGCTTTCCCTACAACTAAGACTATAACTAAATTAGAGAAAAACTCTCTATGTCTTGATCTAAAAATCTATATCTTCCCTCCGAAGGTTGTAGCTTCTGCCTCATTTGGTTCACTGTATTCTCGAGCTTGCTCCAAGAGATTCATTGGCAATGCTTGTTCAACAAATTGGCGCCCTTCCTTCCTTTTCTTTTGAGCTTTCTGCTGATGGGTTATGAATTAACTCCTTTCTTCCAATTCCTTCCCATCAACCACTCTCTTGATTACACAATGGCTTATGGAATAGTGAATGAAATTGGTTTGTTTTCTCCCACTCCATTCATTCCATAAGCCTGGTGGTTTGCAAACTTAGAACTTTTCTTTTTCTCTCAGTCTCTCTTCTCTTCATTCTTTTTGTTTATTTTTCCTTTGTTCTCCCATCATTTTATAGTGATTTTGAGTCTATTGGGAACTACAAGGTCATTTATTCTTTCTTTAAAATTCCGAAGAATGAATTGAATGAGGTTTCTCGAATTCATGCTTCTTTGCTATTTCCAACAGAGGTTTTGGGAATTTGGTGGAGAATATTGATCATTTTTCTTGGAGTTATTAAATTCCTTAAATTATCTCTTAAACTGAAACAGACTAAACTAATTCAAGAATCAACATTGATTTCAGATTCAAGATTAATAACTATTTCTATTTCAAAGATTCCGAATGAGTGATGCAGAATCGAAGGTTTAGTTAATTTTGGAACTGACTGAAACTGAGGATCGCTCAAATTATTTCACATCCTTAGATTTTTGAGCTTTTTAATTGATGATTTTAGTTTTAAGGAATCCTACTTTAGTTTTAGATCTTTCCCGTGGCAATCAGATTTTGGTCATGACTGAAATGATCACGACAAGGAATGCGGACGCCACAACTTGCTATTTTCTTTCCTTTCTTTATTTAAGTCGCGGACTCAGCTTTCACTGCTTCAACTTTCTTTCGCTTTATTGTCTCCAGAATCATCTACATTCTCGTTGCAATTTGATTAGTGTTAGACCAGTGAAAATTTTAGGTCTTCCTAAACAATCAAATCACAAAGAATTTTAAATTTATTCAAATCCGGAACAAGACAATCGCAACTCCAATTCATCTTCATCATGAAAATATTCAACAAAAATCATTCACTATGCATCACATTCAAAATTTAAGCACCAAAACAACATAAAATTCCCCCCCATTAATCGTTGGTTATCAGACAAAATTTAAATAAAATCAAGAAGAGTGTAATCGCCCCTTTTCATTCTTTATGCTGATTGAAGTTTGATTGCATGCTCTCCTTTTGCTCATCTTTCATCGTCTCCGCAAACCAATAAAACATTTACCTACTCTTCAATCAAATATGAATCAAATTACACAAAGCTATTAGAATTAAACATAATTGTAAACTATAACAAGAAAACTTAAACAAACCGATGTGATCAGCTTCTTTCCACAGTCGCTTCAATTTTTAGTCTTTATCGACTTTCACGCTATTTTTCCGCTTTTCAATTTCATTCAGAACTAAGGGCTGATCTTCCAATTGCTTTCTCCCCAATGTAGTGCTTTTAATTCCTAACCATTAACTTCAACTCCTCAGATTGCTTTTCGGTTCTAAGTGTCACGCCTAAATCGTGGTGCTTGATACCATCAGATATGGTCCACTCCATTCGATTTGCTTCCCCGAAAGAGTCTTAGTCCTGAATAACAACACGACTTGATCTCCTGCCTTGAATTCCCTCCTCAAAATTCGTTGATCATGCCATTTTTTTGTTTTATCCTTGTAAATTCTGGCACTATCATAGGCTTCATTCCTCAACTCTTCCAATTCATTTAACTGGAGTAGCCTCTCTTCTTTAGCAGCTTTGAAATCAAAGTTTAGCTTCTCATGGACTACATAGCTTTATTCTAGCTCAAGAGGTAGATGACAAGCAAGTCTTCAAAGACAAGTTTCATGGGGATATCCAAATGAGTTTTAAAAGCTAAATTCAGACGCCCAGAAACAGACACGGAACTCGCACCAATCTCTTATGTCGGTAACTTACATTTTTTCAAGAATTTTCTTTATCTCTTTATTGGAAACTTTAGTTTGCCCATTTGTTTGAGGGTGATAAGCCAAGCTCATAATGTGTTTGATTCCATATCTGCCCATGAGTTTGTCAAACACTTTATTTTCAAACTACTCTCTCCACTTCACCATTATAGTTCCGGTGTCCCAAATCACGAGAATATTTCTTTGTAAACTCCACAACTGTATTAGCATCATTCTTGGACAAGCTGCTGCCTCAACCCATTTTGACATAATCCACAAATTAGAGTATGTATATATTTCCTCGAATGAAACTGAAAAGGCCCTATAAAATCCATTCCCCATACATCAAATAATTGCACTAATTGTGATACTTAAGGGCATCTCATGCCTTTTGCTGATATTTCCCATTCTTTTCGCATTGATCACATAACTTCACCAATTCAAAAACAGCTCTTAAAAATAAGAGGGGCCGCAAAAACTCGACCGGAGAATTTTGTGGGCTGTTTTATCTCCTGCAAAATGTCCTCCATATGGTGATGCATGACATTCTTGTAAAATCTTGCTTTGCTCACCTTCTGGTACACATCTCCTTATAATAAGATCAGCTCCTCTTTTAAATAATAATGGGTCATCCCAGATGTAGTACCTGTTGTCAGTCCTTAGCTTTTTTCTCCACAGCCGACCGTGGCATAATTCCACAAGCTGGGTAGTCACAGTCAAGATACCAAGGTGTTCGTGTGTGATATCAGAACAACTGCTCATCTCGAAATTCTCAAGTATTTCTCTTTCTTCTTGTATAGCAGGTTTCTCCACTTTGTAACAAGGATCAGCCATCACATTGTCACAACCCTTCTTGTCTTTATTTCTAACCAAATTCCCGCAATAACAAAGTATTCCACCCGACGCCTCAGTTTTGCTTATTTCTTGCCACAGATATTTAATGTCGTACACGTGTGTATAAAAACATGGGACCCTAGAATGTATGGCCTAACTTTTCACATGCAAATACTATTGCCAAAGATCTCCTTTCAAGAGAGAGTAATCTTCCGAGTTTCATTAAAGGTTTTGGTCGGGCATAGTATATGGCCTGAACACTTTTTTTTTCATCTTTCATCCCAATAATGACAAATTTATCGCAAAATCACCGCATCACATGATTTCAAATTCTCTGCTCCAACTGTTTACATGATGGGAGCTTCAACTAGTCTCAATTTGATTTCTTCAAAAAACATTCCTCGAAGCAGATTCATCAAATAGAACTTAGTATCTTTTTCCAAAGAATCTCGTATAGCGTACTAAATAATCTTGGTGTTTCTAATAAATCTTCTCAAAATCCAAAGATGCCCTAATAAACTTCTAATTCCTCGATCGTAGTGGGTGGCATCAAATTTCATAATTGAAACTGCCGTCTATCTCAAGCCCCAAGCAGAAATCATGTGCCCCAAGACAATTCCCTTCTATAACCATAAAATGGGCATTTTCCCAATTCAGCTAGATTCTGTCTCGCACCTTTCAAGTATTGTCCCCAAGTTATGCAGACACCGCTCAAAACTCGGATCCATACACTCGTAAATCATCCATGAAGATCTCCACACTTCTTCGCTAAATCGAAAATATAGACATCATGCATCTTTTGGAAGGTACTGTGAGCATTACAAACCAAATGGCATTCTCCTAAAAGCAAAAGTACCAAATGGGCATGTAAAGTGGTTTTCGATCCTCAGTAATAGCAATTTGGTTATATCTCGCAGTATCCATCAAGAAAACAAAGCGAGGTGTCCCGCCAACCTATCAAGCATCCGATCAATATGTGGGAAAATGATCATTTCAAGCCAAGTGCGATTCAATTTTCCGAGTTAATACACACCCCTCCATCCCGCTTATCAGGAATCATTCATTCTTTTCATTTCTCGATCACAAGGAATCCACCTTTCGGGAACCACATGCACCGGGCTTACTCAAGAAACTATCTCGATATAGCATGGTATAAAACCCGCATTTAACCATTACAGGTAACTTCTTTTTCTCGACAATTTTTCATCACTAGGTTCAGCCTCGATGCTCAATGTAGTTTTTGCATTATCATTCAGTGAGTATTTTGTGCATGCAAATGGAGGGGTCGATACCTTCGGGATCTCTCAATCGACTAAGCGACAGCTTTCCTTGTATTTTCTTAGAATTTCCAAAGAATTTTCTCGTTTCAAATTTTCATCAATGCAACGATATGATAATCGGTTTTCTTTCGTTCTAAAAACTCATATTTCAAATGTGACTGGCAATTCTTCCAATGTTAACCCTTCTCGCACTAGTTTCGCTCTACGAGTTTGTCGCTTCCGGCCGCATACTTCATCTCGACTGCTTTTCATTTATGCTTTGAGACTGCTTTCTTTGTTAAACAATTTCAGTACTTCACAATCAAGACTCTCAAGATACTCAAGATTCATCCACCCCCATTAATGTATCGTCAAGGATACAATCGTAATTCAATTCAAATATCGAAGGCTAATATTGCTCTATAGCCATACAGTTTTTGCATCTACATCGTGATGTTCCAAACTTCTATTAATATTAAAGTGCACTCGCCATTTCCTCTACCCTTGTCACCACCTTCTATACATCTATCGCTGGTGTTCCCGCTTGCTAAGAAAGGTCTTCCCAAAGAGCAAAGGAACTCTGGGTATCTTCCTCCATCCTCGCATGATAACAGTAATCCGTTAGGAAGATGAATTTCCCAACCTTGACAAGTACATCTTCAAGAATACCTTCTGGTTGTGCCATTGATCTATTAGCCATTTGCAATGTAATTGCTGTTGGGGTAAGTTCCCTCAAATTAAGTCTCTGCACAACTGATAGAGGCATCAAATTTATATTAGCGCTAGAATCACATAAAGCTTTCTTGAATTCATATTTCATGGAGCAGGAATGGTGAAACCGCTCAGTGGTCCTTCATTTTGGCTGAGCTACTGATAACGATATCACAGTAGCAGTCAAGTCTAACTATTCCTCCTCAGCTATCTTCCTTTTCTTCGTCGCATTCCTCTTAAACTTGCATAAATGTGCATTTGGTTGATCACCTTCGCAAATGGGATATTGATTTCTTATTTTCTGAAAATGTCCAAGAATTTAGAAAACTGCTTCTTCTTCGCTTTCCTCAAGTCTCGTGGAAATGGCACCCAAGGTGTATGTTTCGGTACTCCTTCCTTCTTTCGCTCATTACTCCTTTTCGGGTCGCTCAATCCGTGTGCTCTTTCTCATTCCTTTCCAGCCCCTTTCTTCCTATCTTTCCTTCGTTGTTGCTCACATCCTTCCTACATCTTAACCGACCGCTACGCAGTTTTTCGATTCTTTTGAGTTGTCACTAAGTGAACAGACTGCTTCGATTTGGCATATTCAGTACAATCGCTTCCTACTTCAGGTCTCCAAGTTTTTCAACGAGGCACTTCAGATTCTTCCGAAACACTTTGTGCATCGACTTGAAAGCTTCCAAGTCGACGCTTCGCTCATGGAATCAGACAGCCTCATATCTCCCATGAACTCGCAAGATTTGTTCTTCAAATGGTCGAGCCTCGACCCCCGATATCATTTATGCCTTCACCCCTGATGTCAACATTGGCTGAACTCTCGTGGTTGCCGATATCCTTATGTCGAGGATTCTGGTCCATGCCTCGGGCCTTGTAATGCCTCTCCACCATATGAGAAATTCCTCATGGTTCCTCGTCAATGGACTGTAATGTGTGCGTGCTAGACGGTTTTGAAATGGTACTTCTCGCTCATTCACATACTTAACCTCCTCAACACCATAAGAATCTTCTGCTGTTGGTACATCAGCACTTCTTCTCATAAGTTCTCTTTCCACTGCTCCTATTTCATGAGTAGTGTGCATTTTTCTCTCATGTTTGTCCATCCTATGCATTATGGCATCTAACTTTGCCTCCATGGTCATTGCCATTTTGCCCACCTCCACGACCCTTTCCTCCTCGCTTATTACCCCTGAAAACTCGTATGGCTTCATATTGCATTCGCGTCTTCTATCGTATCTCGAGCCTTCTTCAAAGACTTTTTTCGTCAATGCTCCACAAAGATGAAGCATCGAGCACAACTCTTTAAGAGGTATCATTTAAGGCATGATACACTATATCCATCTGGGTTTTTAAATCAATTCCATGCATAGGTCACCTCTTCAGCAACCTCTTGAATCTCTCCCAGGCTACATATAGGCTCTCATCTTCCCCTTGTTGGAACACTATTATCTCTCTCCTTCTCTCCGAGGCAGATGCAGAATAGCCCAAGCATGCTTCACCAAATTTCTTCCCATCAATCGAACTATACGGTAATGATTCATATCATGTGGTCGTTATATCTCTTAAAGAAAATGGGAAGAGATGCAACTTTATCACCTCTGGTCTCACACCATTCAGCTTCAATGTATTTGCCATCCTGAGAAATCTACCCTACGTGCCTGCTCAATCTCTAAAGGTGACCAAGAACCGATGCCGCCGCACCATCAGAATCAAGGGCCGGCTTCTTTAGTCTGGTTATTTGCATCCACAAAAGAGGCTGTCCGACGCGTATCATTCTTCCTGAATAATAGGCCCCGCAAATCCTCCATCAGGTCAAGCAATGGGAGGTCTTTTCGTCGCCGTCCCTCTGCTCCTCCTCGTCTCACATGTCTCTCATCCGCCATAGCCGCGTTTCATTTTTTGTCTTTCTTAAGCTTCGAAAGTGTTCTTTCCAATTAAGATTCATTGAATAGGCTTAACTCATTTCCTATGCATTAAAGGATTTCAAATTTAAACATACTGCATTAATAGATTAGTCAAACTAAAAATATTATCAACTTGGCTCGTTAAAGATCGTTGGTTGATGTAGCCATCGCTTGAAAAACTATTTTGCTATTTTTTATAAAATGTCAAAATTAGCATTTCACGGTTTATTGATCCATTTAATTCTTTCAATCCCCAAATGGCGCCATAAAAACTTGTTGCCTTTTTTCTATATAGACTAAGGAGCCCTCAAATTAACATAGTTACAAGAGCCTTACCTTCTTGCATCATGTCGCTGAGATAAGTTTGCTTGATAAAATAATCTTCTCTTAATATTCATGATTTAAAAATAAGGGTCGAGTCTACTTATAACCTTTGCGAGTGCCTGGTCATCTGAGTAGTAAAATCTAAATGTAAGCTCACAGTATCATTCCCACGAGAGATTGTAAAATAATTAAGATCAACTACGACTACTAAAAATTCCATATACTATTTGGACTAATAACTCATAGTGAAAGTTTTATCTAAACAACAAAAATTAAAGATCCTATACTATTGAATATTATCAAACTAAGCTAAACAAAAGTAAATGAATAAAAATAAATTGTATCTATAAGAATGGATTGAATCAGTTTCCTGTGAGAAATGAAAACTATCAGTGAAATACAATGAAACAGTCAATTCCAGCACTAAAGTACATTGCTCTGTTCTATATATGGATCTGGTTTTGTCCAAGAATTCCTAATTGTTGGAATTGGATTTCTCCATATTCACTAGTTAGATATCCTTGCTTCTCTCGAAGACAAGATCAAACCAGCTACCTGTATTCCAAATTCTCTTTTCAGATGGGTATTTTCTCTCAATACTTCATACCCATTTCTTGTTGACGATGAACCTTTTTTGCTTTTCCTTCTAGGGATTTTGTAGGTTTCTACCATAGTGGTGGCTCGACCTCTAGATACAATAGGTTCGCCCTTTCCCTTGATTAGATCTAAGCTAACACGGAGTTAGGAACTTACCTTTAGATTAAGGTGAACTCTATGATTATTTATATTGTTAAATACACCCCTCCAACTTCAATTATGAGCGAATGGGGGATTTATCAAAATGAGCTCTGAGCTGTGATTCGTCGATGATGATCTATCATACCCGAGAAAGAATGCTCTACGGCTCTTAGGAGTCTCGGAGTCTACGTGTCACGCGAGAGGGCATCCACGGATATCGAGAGGAAGATACATTCCACTCAGGCGGTATTCGGTACTACTATTGGGAACTTATCAATTCAAAAAGCGACTGATTAAGTAAAGCAGAACCCAAGTAGTTACCGTATTTGTGCGGGAAAAGGCGTAACTAAATGTAAATCAAATCCAGCGGCTGCGCTCTGGATTCTTGCGTGCGAATCAAAAATGAATGCAGATCACATTATAACCACTTGTAATTGCAATAAAGCGAGAAAGAAAGCAATTCCATAAATTTTTTCTAGATTTCATAAATTTCGAGGGCAATAATACGAAAATAACGAGTAAAATCCAGCTCTACTCGTCTACGCACGGTTCGTGATTCAAATCGGAAAAGAAATATTACAAAAAACAAAAGAAATAAAATCTACTCCTAAACTATACCTTTGAGTTCCTCCTTTCCCCTTTTTCTGGGTAGTGAAGACGGAAGCTCCTTTACTATTCTAAAGCTGTCTATTTATACTGTAAAAATAAATTGGGCCGAATCCCCAAAAATCTCTAGGTGGAATTCCCAAAGAAAAAGCCCAGCTCACTGTTCAATGTTGCGACTTCAAGTTGATGTCGCGACATGAATTTCTCTTGATTGCTCGTGATCGATCCACGACTACTCTTTGTTTAATTTCAACCCGGTTTTCTTGCAACTGCTTTGATCAATGGTCGCGACATCGTTTGTAGTCGCGACCTTATTTGCTCAGTGTTTCTCTAGTGTTGATGTCACGACCTCAGTTACATGTCGCGACATCTTTTGCTGCCCATTTCTTTTCTTCTGGTTGCAACCTCAGTTCTTTGTTGCAACCAAATTTCCTCCTTTCCTCTTTTCTTTAGGTCACGACCTCAAGTTGATGTCGCGACTTGGATTTCTTCTGCTTAGCTCTTCTTCGGGTCGTGACATCAATGATTGGTCGCGACATCGTTACGGTCTTTGATCATTAAATGGTCGTAACTTCAGTTTCTTCATTTTTATGTAAGACTTCTTGACATGTCGCGACCTAAAATAAACCCTTCATAAAAAACTAGTTTGCAACTTTGTTTGCTTGAAGACCTCGTGTGGCTTTCATTGACGGATCCACGTCGCGACATCGGGTGATGTCGCGACCTCGGTGTGCTGTCGGTTGGTGTGTCGGGACACTTCGAGTGATGTCCTTTGACATCGATTTCTTCATTTGGATATTTCCTTTTGTCGAATTACACATTTCCTTTATCGCCTTCTTTCTTTAAATGCTGACTTCACTCTTTTTAGGACTTCTATTTCTTCCTCAAAGCATGAATTTGGTGATGTCGTGACTTGGAACTAACTGACAACTAAGCTTCCTGTCGCGACCCTGATTTTCAGTTGCGACTTCAATTCTCTTTATGTGGTTTATTCGATTTTCTTTGAAATTTTAGCTTTCTTTGTATTTTCTGCAAAATGAAGTGATAAAAAGATCACATTACGCAAATAAATCAACATTTAACTCATAATATACTCAGAAAAATGGATTAAAAATCTAATGAGTTTAGGGACTCATCAATAGCTCTGCCCGATGCCACATCCCCCTCCCCAAATCCGAACCATATTCTCTAGCTCAAATAAGACCAATTGCTTCTTAATGCAATTGTTGGGTTCGTCTTTGCCACCCTAGTGCAGTTTATCTCTACTGACACTACATCTCGTGCTGCATGGACTATCAAAAAGATGTATGCCTCTCATTCCGCAAGCGACACATGACCCATTGCCAAAATTTTGTTAGTCCTTAACAACGTGTCGGACTATTCGCAGAGTATATGCATGATATGAACACAATGTCTGACTTTCTTGCCCTAGTGAATGTCTCAGTTGACTTTGACGAGCTCTCCATCCTTGTCTTGAACGGCCTTGGCTTGACCTACTCAAACATATCTCATGCCCTAGAAGCTTAGGCAACTCCAGTTACTTTTGAAGAATTGTTTGAGCAACTACTTAGTTACGAGGCCCAAATGAAAATTTTGGTTCCTTCGCGCTACGCTTCCGCCGTCATTTGCCTTGGATTGCCGGCTTGGCCCTTCATCACATCGTCGGCCCAGCCGTGGTAGGCGAAGCCATGGCCCGACCTCAACGACTGGCCTCGGTTCGGGCAATATAATAACTACTCCTCCATTGTCTCGCGACATCCGGCTCCATGCCGGCTCGGGCATGGTCGCTACCTCGGGGCGTTATCCAGCTATGTGGTATAGCCGGGCACTGCCTTTCGATAATGCGGTTACCTCTCACCTACTCGTCACTTGCAACTCTTCCCGAATCCTGCTGAGCTCCTCTCCCGACCTTCCACTTTGCACCCCTATGCCCACACTCTGAGTCCACTACTCTAACATGATAATTCTTCAAATTTGTTCATTGATTGAACGCCTCTCACCATGTGACCACGAATCTTACCTTGACCCTTCATGAGCCGTACACCACCTCTGATTGTGTTTTTATTGGTGATTGTGCAGGTTTATCTATAGCTAACACTAGCTTCTTCACCCTTACCTCTCTCCATATCCCTTATTATTTGCAATGTGTTACATGTGCCTTCAATGTCTAAAAACCTTATTTCGGTCTTTGCCCTTTGTGCTGATAACCCTATTAATGTCCTATTTTTTTACTCTTTCTTTCAGGTGCAAGATCGTCACACGGGGGTCACCCTGGTTCATGGACAGCGTAGAGTCGATGTCTATTACTGGCCGAAGTCAGTCCCTCTTCAGTCTTCCATCCTATCTTTGTCTTCTTCAGTTCGATCCTCGTTTTCCGCTATCTCCACGTGGCATAGTTTTCTAGGTCATTTGTCTTTACGTATTTTTCGCAAATTTCTAAATGTTCTGAATATTTCCTTTCCTGCTGACCATTTATGCTCTTTTTCTTATAACTCCTACAATATTAATAAAAGTCACAAGTTAGCTTTTCCAAAATCAAGCATTACCTCTTCATCTCCTATTGATGTCATTTTTTCTGATGTTTAGACCTCACTCGTTTCATAACGATGGTTTTAACTACTATGTTATTTTTGTTAACCATTACACCAAGCATATCTGGCTTTACCCATTTCGTCGAAAATTGAATGTATATTCCACCTTTGTTGCCTTTAAGCAACTTGTTGAAAACTATTTCACCACAGCCATTAAAACACTTTACGCAAATCTTGAGGGGCAATTTTTATCCGCCGGTCCTTTCTGTAACCCATGGTATAACCCATCTTACTACACCTCCCCACCTCCGAACACATACTCTGACGCCGACATCCACTCTAATGCAATGGGCATCCATCCCCCCTCACCTTCTGGCGGTATGCATTTGCTCGTGCGTCTGTTAATAAATAGAATGCCTAAAGTAGGTCTTTCCCTTAGGTCCTCATTGAAAAGTTATTGACAAAGCTCACGATCGTCAGGCTCTGTAATGTTGTTGTTTGTGTTTTTCCCACTGATTCACGTCCTATTCTTCTCACAAACTCAATCCCAAATCCAGTCCTTGTGTCTTTCTCGATTACTCCCTCACTCAAAGTGCCTTTCTTTGTTTTGACCCTACCCTAAAAAAAAACCTTGGTGTCTATCATGTCAAGTTTGTATAAAATGTCTTCCATTAAATTGTCTCTCTCTACCTCGCCACCGTGTAGACACAACCTCTACACTCCTCGCTTCATTGTTCCCCTTATGCGACTATGCTCCGCACCCCCTCCCCCTCACTATACCTGACAGGCTCACCCCAAATTGCTCTCTTCATCACCGCCCCCCACATCCTTCCCAGAGCTCACCGACGACTCCACTTCCTCCTGTTTGCCCCACGCTACGTCCTCCGTAGGGTTGCTCCTCCCCTACCCATACCATCGAGCTCCCCCGAACTTCTCCCTTCATCACTACCACCCTACCTGTCCCCCCGTCAAGCTGCTTCTCCCCTACCCATACCGTCGCCCTACGGACTGCTGCGTCCCTCGGCCTCTCGCGTGATTGAAATTTGCTCCAGCCCATGCAGGTTGAGCTCCCTCGAGCTTTGCTCCCTTCATCACCAACACCCCATCCGTCCCCATGGCTTCTTCTCCCTACCCATACAATGAGGCCTCACCCGACCTGCTCGTCCTTGGAACCACCTCGCACGCCCTCAATGACTTGTTTCTCCTTACCCTTCCAGGCCTCACCGAAATGCTCCCTTCATCCCTGCCCACCACCCCACCCCGTCCTCTACCAACTCATCCCCGACCCGCCTGCTGCCTTATTCCATCGGCCTTCTCCATCTACTGGCCTGTTGGGTTCGGCCCCTTTCCCACCCTCACATAGTTCCTCTCCCTCTCCCCCACATAACCTTCGTCTCATGCAAACTTACTCTAAAAATTTCATCCTTAAACCTAACCCAAAATATGGCCTCACCACCATCATTCCACCTGTCACTGAACCCTGAACTATTACTCAAGCTCTCTAGGATCCCAAGTGGATTCAGGCAATGCAGGAAGAAAATGATGCTCTCTTCTGGAACAGTACCCGAACTATAATTCCCCCAAGACCGAGGCAAAATGTAGTGGGCAACAAATGGGTGTTTCACATCAAACAAAATCTCGACGGCTCTATTGCACGATATAAAGCTTGCATGGTTGCTCAAGGCTTTCACCAACAGTTGGACATTGATTTTCACGAGACTTTCAGTCCCATGGTAAATCCCATCACTGTTCATACTATGCTTAGCATTGCACTCAATCGCAAGTGGGGCATTTGCCAACTTGATGTTTATGCCTTCTTCAATGGGCATCTTACGGAGGAGGTCTATATAGCGTAGCCACAGGGCATGCGAAACACCGATTATCCACATCATGTTTATTGTTTACACAATGCTATTTATGGGCTTAAACAGGTTTTACGGGCTTGGTACCAGGTGCTCCGCACCTTCTTGCTCAAATTTGGCTTTGTCACATCCCGTGCAAACTCATCCCTCTTTGTTTACTCCCACAGTAATGCACTCATCTATTTTCTGGTCTATGTTGACGATTTGATTATTACATGCATGTAGTGACCCTCCCTTGTCGACAATATTATCCAGCAACTTGACTCTAAATTCTCCACAAAGGATCTTGGGGTGCTATCTTTCTTTTGTGGCGTTGAGGTTTTGGCCACTTTAACGGGTCTTTTACTATCTCAACAAAAGTATGTTATTGATCTTCTGAGCAAACATAACATGTTAGCTTCCAAACATGTCTCCACCTTGCTTGCCATCGGTACTTCTCTAACAACTTTAGATGGTTCTGCTTTGGTAAATGCCACCATGTACCATCAGGTGGTTGGTGGCCTCCAACATCTCCAGATGACTTGCCTTGATATTTCCTTTGCCGTACTCTCCTATTTTATGCATGCGCCATCCGAGCACCATTGGGGAGCGGTCAAACGTCTGCTTCGTTATCTTAATGGCACGAGATCCCTTGGTATTCGGCTTCTTGTAGACACTCCCCTGAGATTGCATGCTTACTCTGATGTGGATTAGATTGGTAACCCCGATGATCGTACCACCACCGATGCTTTTCTAATTTTCCTTGGTGCTAATCTAATTTTAGATTCCTAAGTAATGCCTTGTTGCTCGTTCTTCAAGCGAGAAGTGAAATGCCGTGCGATTACCGATTGTATTTCTTCGAATTGCTATGGGTGAAATCGTTGTTGTTGGACCTTCTTGAACTAGTGCAGGTGTCGCCCACCTTGTTCTTCGACAACCTTGGTGCCATTATCTCTCCGTCAATCTTGTCTTTGATTCTCGCATGAAACACATTGCAATTGATTATTATTTTGTTCTTGACTTGGTTCAATCATCTAAGCTGTGTGTTGTTCATGTCTATGTTGGTGACCAGTTGCTAATGCTCTTACTAAATCTCTATCTCGATCTCGCATCTTTTCCCTATATAACAAGATTGGTGTTATTTCTGGCACACCATCTTGAGGGGGTGTATTAGAGTATATTTAGGGTTTCCTTTTATTGACTTTATGCTATTACCTTTTTGTCCTTCTATTGGTATATATATATACCTCAATTCTTTCAATAATAATACAAGTCTCTTCCATAATACCCCTCCGCTTTGTGTCTTTAGCCTTTAAGCGTTGAATCTTTCTAACCGATTAATTTAGACGTATGGACATTTGATATTTATGTTGATGAGTTATAATAAATAAAATGGGTTTACAATAGCTAATCAATACTAGCTAAACCCAACCTTCGGATAAACTTATGTAATTACTTTTAATATTCAAGTTGGATTTGAATTAATTTTTAATAAAAATTAAATTTAGGTAATTTGAACAACCTGAATTCAATTAAATATTTTTAAAATGTTTATAAATAATATTTATTATATATAATTATTAGAAAGCTATATAAATTTATTTTTAACTTTCATTTTATTATTATTTTGAAATATTATTCAATTTACTATTTACTTTTTTGTATTAAAATATAAAAATTAAAAATGATATGAGAGGCTTTTGAATCTTATAATCATTCATAGAGTATAATAAGACTAATCCAAACTTATCTTAGGCTTAAGAAAAAAAATATTAGTCGAACACCTTAGCTTCTAATTGACATTTAAACAAAATTGACAACACATATTTTTAAGTTACAATAATTTATATTACATATTAATAAAGTTACAGTATTTTAAAATTATAAAGTAAAAGTAGTTTATACTTTATAAAACTAATTAATTTTTTTTGACAACAAATAATTAATATTTAAATAAAGTATAAAAGTGATTTTTAAAATATTTTTTTTTTGCATGGCTTATGGGTATAAATTAACTTATATATATCTTTTATGAATCGATTCAAAAAATATGCAAGTTTTAAGGTTAGATATAAATTATAAATTAAATAGTTAATTGATTGAAAAGAATAAAAATATAAAATAAATGAATATTGGTCTCTCCCTTTCTCTCATCTTGTTCTTTTTAGCATATTTTCCTTAAGTAAGGAGGGATGATTTTTTTGTCATTCTTAGCCTGAAATCACATCTACATTAGTTTCTACCATTTTATTTTTCAATAAAAGGGTTCTTCCTTTGTAAAAAGAAATTGTGATTCTTCTATAAAAATATGGATTTTTAATCTATTTTTCGTGTTTTTGTCGTCGTTTTGTATGGTGTGTGATTTGTGTTATCTTAGTGTGACAGATTGGTTTTTGTCATTTTGTTGCGGTGCGTGGTTTGTGTAGTCTTAGTTCCACAGATTGGCTTTCGTTATCTTGTTGCGACACTTTCTTGTATATTGGTGATTCGAATGGTAAAACAGATTCAATCACGTAAAGATATCAAGTCAAATCATGATTATTAATGTTATAGAAGCTTTAGGTTATAATATTTTAATTAAATCGCCAAGTGCTCAATGTATAAACTTTGCCAGTGATGAATCTGCAGGTAAAGGCTCCCCTCATTATTTTTTTTTCAAATATTTTCCTTATTTTAAGAGGAATTGAACATTGTTTCCTTATTTCAAAGGAATTGATAAAAATATTTGCAAGTGCAACTCCTTGCTTTCTAGGGATAAACATAGGAAGAGAGTATGCTCTAGTTTTTTAAACTTTTTATATTTATTTTCAAGGTGAATCTAACGAAATTATGCCCCCCTGATTTTTTTCAAAATTTTTTTTGTCCTTATTTCATTAAAGGAATTGAACCAAGGAAGGAAAATATACCTCATAAATACCATAAGTTCACAAAGTTTTTTATCCTTATTTTCAAAAAGAATTGAACCTAGGAAGAAAAATATACCTCATGTCTCCATATGTTAAAGTGCGCACTTTGATTTAGTATTTTTATAGAATGTATTGGATCATCAAATTATTCTTTATTTAAAAAATAAAATAAACCAAAATATCAAACCTTTAATACTTTTCTTATGGCATTCTACCTTTATATATATATTCTTATTAACATAATTTGTTTAAAAAAACAAAGTATTATCAATATATCAAACACTTGTATATAAATTTAGGGATAAAAATGTTAATTAAAATAAGGTTGTGAAATTTTCAGTAAAAGAAAGTTAAAAATTTATAAATTATCTTAGGCGAGCCATCTTCGTGAGCCGTTGGATAAGAAGCGGAGACTTTGACTCAATCTCTCCCCTTCTTGACTTCCTATCTCCGCGTTTTAGGAACTAGCTGGTAGGAGATTGCTATGTCCGCCTTCTTTGCCGAGTTATCCTTGTTGGTATATATTGATTTCAATGGTCAACTAGGGTCCTTTGCAATTTAAGAACATGACCCCAGTGCAGCCATAAATGGCGCATAAGGCATATCATGTCTATATGCCTTTCAAAACCATATCAAAAAAAAAAAAAAAAAAAAAAAAAAGAAAAAAGAAAATCAGGATTTCTCTTTCATCAACAAAAATAATTTTATCGGTTTGATTATATTAAAAAAATAATATAATGATAAGGCGATGAAGCATCTCTAATGGGTTGGATCGGACATACGGCAGAATAAAGGCCCATGGCCCAAAAGTAATAAGAAAAAAACAAATTAAATGGTTTACATGGTGAATAGAATAAACATATTAAATAGTTTATATGGTGAATAGAAACTTGAAGAAGAATGTGAAGGTCCGGAGAGATTTTTCCCTCTGTTCTCGACACCTTAAGACTTTGTGACACACCCTACCCCGCCGTGGCAGGCGTCTGTAGCTCACTTTGAAAATCACTGTAGTTACCTCTAGCGATAGAAATCCTGTGGCTTGGCGAGTATTAACTAGCTAAAACCTCCTATAAAAATTTTTCTTTTATTTATAACTTAGGATTTGGTAAAATCTTAGCGTGGAAAAACCGGCCCGGCATATTGCGCACATAGTCTAAATTCAAATCAATATACATCAATTTACACTATATCCAAAAATATGGCGCTTGACATACCGTCAACGTTATCGTAACACCATGTACATACGTATGTCATTGCTTACATATTCAAAAGTATGTTCTTACAAAATATAATTAATACCACGACACTTATGCGATGTCGGGACCAAATCTATTGTGCTCCGGAAACTTTCTTGCGTGCTTTGTGCAGGTAGTTTTTAAAATACAAAATAATGAAATTTAAAAGCGGTACCGGTGAGGTGTATCTTTTATGCTTGTTTTCTTTCAGGAAAACATCTCAAAAATGTAAAACTCTCTTTACAATTATTTTCAGGAAGCTTTTCTTTGCTTTGCTTGCTTTAAAGTTTCAAAACTTTTCTTTGCTTGCTTACTTTATCTTGCCTTTATTTTGCTTTTCTTCAGCTTGTAAAAACTCTTATTTCATGCTTGCTTAGAAGTTTATAAAACTTCTCATAAATTTTCTTGCTTGTTTGCTTTATCATGCTTGAAAAGTTCTTAAAACCTTTACAAATATTTGCTTTAAAAGTTTCTCAAACTTTTTCATAAAAATAGAGCTTGAGCTCAACCACATGCTTTGAAAAATAAAACCCACGGGGCTTGCGGCTCAGCAGGTCGTTTTGAAATCTAAGCGGGGCTTGGCTCAGCCGTTTGCTAAAACTCTCGGAAGCCTTAGCGTAGGGAATAATAGTTGATTTTCAAAGCGTATATCATGTTTGTAAAACATCCAGCCAATGGAGGCTTTATTTTTTTGCTTATCATGCCTAGTGAACACGGGGAACTCTTTCCAGCTAGTGCGGTGGAAGGACCTTTGTCTGCGTCACCTTTTTCATTTTCCGGTGAATATGGTGGAATTGACCTCGTGTCGCCATCACCATACTTAGTTAGAGCTCATAACCTTATATACCCCTATACGTACCACGGTCTCCTTTAAATGCTGATGTATGTCTAAGTTTTGAGCCCGAGGCAAAGCTACAATGCATGTATGAAATCCTAACACCACGGGTGCACGTGCGGGATACTGGCCAGGTTTGCTTGCTTAAAACTAGGGAAGGCCTTGTTTTCACAAACTTTCTTTGCTTGCTTGCTCTTTGTAAAATGGTTTTACACTTTAAAACCATTTGCTTGCTTGCTTGAAAAATGGTTTAATTATTCAAAACCATTTGTAGTTGCTTACTTGCTTCAAAAAATGGTTTAACTTTTCAAAAACCATTTTACTTGCTTGCTTGTAAGTATAGTTTATTCAAAACCAATGCCTTTCAAAAAATGGTTTAACTCAAAACCATTTGCTTGCTTTTTATCTCATTGCTTGCTTCTTGAAAATGGTTTGCATTCAAAACCATAAAATACCAGTGTAAAGCAATTTGTAATAATAATAATAATAATAATACACTAGTATTTGGAAAAATGAGTTTAGAACACTCACCTCTTTGCTTGCTTAGCGAGCAGTTCACGCTTATCGCGCCTTTACTTTAACCTGCAACTCAGGCAGATCGACGACAAATTAATCCCGCATAACCCAGCATTACTTCCTAGACTTAGTCACACTCTTCATACTCTTTTAAAGCTAAGGTGCTAAGGGTTCCATTCCAACTGGAATCACCCAATTCGAACACCGAAACTCAGGATTAAGTCGAAACAACCGGACTACTCTGTGTCCAAAGCTGATGCAGGAATTTTCTTGCACATGGCCCCACTTTGAGTGAATTTTTAGGCCACTTAGGATAATAATTAGAAGATTCCTACTTCTTAAGTTTTGTTCTCCTTGAAGTCTATTTTACGTAGCCACTTGAATCACTCAAATCGGATAAGAAATGAGGAAGTTATGACCAAAATACAAAAACTGGTCGAAATAGGAAAACCAGAACAAGTTCTACCGGTAGAACTTAACTTCTACCGGTAGAACTTGGCCATGACCCCGAGAAGCAAAGTTCTACCGGTAGAACTTAACTTCTACGGTAGAAGACACGAAATGCCCAGATTTTGTTATTTCTCCACTTTTGATGCCAATTCCTCATATAACTTCTATAATTCATAATACCTCAAAAACTGACTTGGAATTTATCTCGCAACTCCTGACATGTGGTGGTGTTTTGGAAACTCAAAACAAAACCTTAGGTAGAAAAATCAAGAACACACTAAAGTCCGCAATTCTTTTTAAGCATCGTATGCTTTGATGATTAGAGTTTAACTACGTAATTGGGGTTTTACTCACATAACCCCAACCATTGAAGCTTCATGTGCTCTTTGCACAAAACCTGATCAAGAAACTAATCTCCATACCCAAGCCCTAGAAATCTAATACACTTGATTCTAAGACAAAGGCATACCTGATTTTTGAACCTCTCCTCTTCCTTCTTCTTCCTTCTCTTCCTCTTGCTCTTGGCTCTCTTCTCCTCACCAATCGTGAAGCCCTAACTTTGGAGACCAAAATGACATTTTGGTTTTTAATTCTCCTTTTTGTTAAATTAACTTTCCATTAATTGCAAATAACCCTCATCTTTTAATTATTGCAATTGTAACTTATTCAATTTCCACTATGGCCCATCTCTACACCTTAAATTTTGATTTTTCATATTCATTTGCATAATGACCATTGTACCCTTGGTTTATTACCAAAATTCGGGTTACATAATTTCTCCGCTGTATTTTAGTCTCAAAATATTTCGATGTGACACTTGGTACTCTTATACACCCTACGGTATCAATGTCTTGTACACTCTCCGAGACGGTGTTACAAAATCCTCCCTCCTTAGGAACATTTAGATCCTCGAAATGAAAACTAAACTCAAACAAAAGGGAAGGAACATATCATCCAGGAAAATAAGTGAGGAGCTTGATGGCGCATAAAACTCCCGGCTCCCACAATGGCGCCTCCCTCATGATTCTTCCATAAGACTTTAACTAATGGAATCCCTTTGCTTCTCAACACATTCCTTACTTGCGATCTCTACAATCTGTACGGTGTCTCTTCATAGGTCAAATTTCTCCTTTTTTAAGCGCAATGGCTGCTCTCAATACATGTGAAGGATCGAATATTTCCTCGACATTGATAAACAAGTATCATGAATGTTGGCAACTCTGGGGGTAACTTCAATGCAGCTCACGGCCCCACTTTGCTCACGATCTCATAGGTCCAATATACCTCGGACTAAACGCCTCGTTTCCCAAATCTCAACACGCTTCGGTCAATCTTGAAGCTTTATCGCTGTTCAAAGCTACTTGAAGTCTCTCTGACCGGTTGTCCGCTGAAAGCATACCATCTATCTCTTGCTATCTTTAAGTTATCGCAAACAACTTTCCACTGCCGGAAATGATCTGTACTAGTTCCAGGGCCTACTAGTCTTCTCTCGCAACCTTATCCCGGCTGCTGAGTCCACATTCTGCCATCTGGCGCCTCGAATGGAGCCATATCTATCTTGGATTGATAAGTATTGTTGTAGGCAAACTCATTAATACCAAGTGAGTGTCAACTTCCTTTGAATTCCATCACATAAGCTCTTAGCATATCCTCTAACGTGCGAATAGTCCTCTCGTGTGTAAATGCGAGGATGAAATCTTTGTGCTAAAATGTGGCAGTACTATGCTTTGCTTGTAAGCCCAGGCGAAACCTAGATGTGAACACGGGCTCTCGATCGACACTATCGACAAGGAACCCCATGAAGTCTTACTGTCTCATCCACATACAACTTGGCCAGCTTTTTCTAAAGAGATCTTCTAACGCATTAAGCGGTAGGAATGGCAGGACTTTGTTAATCAGATCTACTATCACCCATATCGCATCCATGTTGCCTGAGTCAGTGGAAGACACACGTCACAAAATCCATAGTAATCTTTTCCCATTTCCTGCTGGAATAGGGGTAACTGTATCTTCCGCGGGCCTCGTGCTTTCTGCCTTCACTGTGACGAGGTTAGGCACTGGAAGCGAAACTCGCTATCTCTTTCTTCATCCCGTTCCACGGTAGTGATGCTTTCAAAGTTCTATACATCTTGGTACTACTGGATGCATATACGCGAGATGAATGTGCTTCTTCCATGATGTCTTTCTTGATTCGCCATATACGGCACACATTCTCTGACCTTTCACTATCATGCCATCATCTCGATCTGAAACTCTGCTTTCTTTCCTTTTTCTATCTCTTCTTTAAGCTTACTCATGCAGTGGATCTGCGGCGCCTGCTAGAGATACAGTCCTTCAAGGCAGTCTAACATAAATGTAGCTAACAGGCTCTAGAATCCTCAACCTCCAATATCACCCTAAAGCTCGGATCACGTAATTGGAAAGTGTGATCATGTGAGACGAAGAACTCTCTGCGGTGGCTGCTGAAGAAAGCATGCGCTTTCGACATTGGCTTTCTCTGGATGGTACTCGATAGTACGATCGACAGTCCTTAAATCAACTCAAGCCATCTTCTTTGCCTCGGGTTTAACTCTTTTTGGGTGAAAATATATTGAAGACTTTTATGATGCGTAAAGATCCTACAAGAACACCATATAAATAATGTCTCCATATTTTTAGGTGCAATACGGCTTCTTTGCAAGCTCTAAGTCGATATTGTAGAGTGGTCTCCTCATGCTTCTTTACTGGCGTTCCACGAGTATTCGCGGGTTGTGGTGGTGTGAACCCAGGGTTGGGCGTCACGGCGAAGTATCGAGCTGGGTATCAGTACCTAGGGCCAGGGGATTTGGGCTTAGACCATAGTCTTCGAGGTGTAAGAACATCACCACTAGGTGTGGTTCGATATTGAGTTTAGGTATGAGATTACCTAGGAAATCACGGGATAAAACTAGGACACTGCATGCATGTGTTTGATGTGTTTTGTGTGATTTGATGAATTGTTGTGTGAAAAATATGCATAATATGAATTATGTGTTGTGATTGTTGTGTGCTTAGTGATTAGCACATAGGAAAAACATGATGTGTTGGAAAATTTTTAAGGAGTTTTTACAGTGTGTAAAAAAAAAAACTGGAACAAAGAAGAGAAATAAAAAAAAATAAAAATAAAATTGAATAAATTTATTTGGTTTAATGTATAATAAACTAAAATTTTAATAAATTTTAAGGTTGAACACTAGGTTTAGTGTTGGATTAAGAGGTTTTGAGGAGATTTTGGACAAAATGTCCAAAATTAAATGAAAAAAAAAAATGAGGCGAAGAAAAAATTTTTTTTCTAAGGTTTTACATTGTGTAAAATTGAAGAAAATTGATTAAAATAAATTTTTATAAGTTTGTTTGGTATTCTGGAAAATGAAAAAAAAAAATTAGGTATATATATATTTTTAGTGTATCTTCTACTAGCTGGAAGAAATGAAGAAAAAAAGCGAAAAAAAAAAATATTTTTTGGTGCGGGAGGCGAGATTTGGGCTATTACTTGATTGTTAATGATAGAAAAATTGTATTGCAACCCTAGGTGTGTAGTTGGATGGGTTGTATTGCAAAAGGAAAAAAAAAAAAACAATTTTGTATTGTGACCTAGTCTTGTAGGCAACGAAGTGTATTGCAGCTTAGGAGTGCGGTGGGTAAATTGTATTGCAAGACGCCTATTGTATTGTGGCTGGGTGGTTGAGGTTTGTATCACAATACACTCTGATTAATATTGTGACATAGGGAACTGTTGCTAGTGAAATTATATTGCAATACGCATTAGTGTATTGTGGCGAAGCGAACTTAGAATTTGTGGGCATTGTATCATGAACCTCGCGTATTGTGACGAAAAGGATTTGGGCATGCGGGTCGTTCACGATTAGGTGAACGATGTCAGTCCAATGATCCCATTTGTGAACGAGTAAAAAAATGTTTTGAAATTTTTTTTTTTTTGAAAAATAAAATAAAATAAAATAAAATGAATCAAAATTTTGGAAAAGTGAAATTTTCAAAAATAAAATTTTTGATGTTAAATATGAATTGATATATTGAATAAATTGTCTTGCATTTACTTTATAAATGCAAGGACATGTCATTATATAAAATGTTTTACGTATGAATAGTATCTGATTTGTGTTACACCCTTGAGATACGTCGTGTGTTGCATGTTTTGATTGCGTGATTTTGTGTTTCAAATTGCGTGGAAGGACATATCTGCGATTATGATGAATATGGGAATTATGTTTTGCGATTGTTGCGAAGTATATGCATGGTGTAATGCGTATGGGAAAATGGTGAATCTTGGGTTAGGAACTATGACCTTAGGGATTTGGATAATGAAATGAGCAGGAAAGCTTAAATTTCTTGGAAATAAATAAATTGAGTGGTTGGAAGTTAGCGCCATAGGAGAAGGCAGATCGGTTCATGGTTGTCGAATCCCATTAGTAATTGGCATGTGCATTGTTAGTTAGACTGAAATGAAAATTAAATGAATCTTGTTTCATTTGACATATGCAGATGGCAGTCGAGGCGGGACGTAGAGGGCGTCCACGGTGTGGTCGAGCACCACCCGAGTGTTTGTCCAGCGGGCACTGTTGAGGGGCTGTGGGGTATTATAGCGGTGCTATTACGGGATGGTATAGCGGGTGAGTCGGGGAGGGTCTAGTAACCTCAGAGGTTTAGGGCTTTATCATCCTCCCGACATTCACGGGAGGGAGATCAGGTGGTGACGAGACCATTGGTTCATCTGAATCGAGAAGGTGTTAAGAGGCTATGGAATTACCTGCGACCTTTACCCGAGATTAAATTTGGCTGCGTTCCCGGCCTAGAGGGTGAGGCACAGTATGGTGGAAATGGAGCAAAGACCTCCTGAGGCTTAGAGCTATGACATGAAGCGAGAGTGTTATTTGATTACGGTCTTCGCGTTCGTTCATTCTTCACGTCGGTTATGATGGGTTGGGCTTAGAGGTTGGAGACCTTAGAGGAGCCTTTGTGTGTGAGTTCTCCCCAGGGATTAGGGCGAGAATAGGGATGATATGGGTTGCGAGTTTGAGATCTCGGGGGACTCTACTCCACGGTGGACACGAGGATCATGGACATGTCGAGTTCGATGTCATCACAGGGATGGATTGGGTGACGACTTGAGGTCGTTATCGATTGTGGCGTGGGAGGTTCTTACTTTATACGGGGCGGTACTGCGTGTGGTATTTGGAGGACAGCATGATATTTTGCCACCCCAGGCGGTGTGCGAGTCCAGTGTCGAAATTGAGTTAAGCGGGATGGTATGAAGCCTTACCTAGAGGGATGAGGAGGGCCGGACTTAGATCTACCTCGAGTAGTGTGCAGTATGTGGATGTTTTTTTTTTCGAATGAAATTTTTGAACTACCTGCATAGGGTTGTAGACTTCGGTATCGGAGTTACACCACAGCACTTCACCCGTCTCTATGACTCCGCGTAGGATGACACCGGTTGAGTTGTAGGAACTGAGTCGATTCTGAGAGCTCTTAGACAAAGGGGGTTCGTTAGGCCAAGTACTTCACCATTGGGCGCTCAGGTTACATTTGCGAAGAGAAGGACGAGACCCTTTGGTGTGCATTGACTACGGACAGTTGAGCAGGGTTACGATCGAGAATCGGTACACCCATTACCAGGATTGATGATTTGTTTGATCGAGTTGAGAGGGCGTGATACACTCGAAGATAGACCTTCGCCGTGGTTACCATCGGCTGAGGTTAGGGAGATAGATATCCCTAAGACAGCGTTTAGGACGCGTTATGGGAACTTTGAGTTTACGGTGATGCCGTTGGATTGACGAATGCGCCGGCGCATTCATGGATCTCATGCGTAGAATTGACCATTACCTATCTAGATCGGTTGTCGGTATTAACCCCGTGGATAACGTTTTGATACACTCGGTCGAGTGGGGCATGGTATCACTTGAGGATCGTGTTATAGTTGTTGAGAGACCATCGAATTTGTCACGCTAAATTCGATGGTGCGAATTTTGAAACTGCGGGGTGAGATTTTTGGGACACGTGGTGTCTGCATCAGGCGTGTCAGTGGACTCAGAGAAGGTTGAGGCCGTGATGAGTTGGGAGAGGCAGAAGTCAGTCTTCGAGATACGCAGTTTCTTGGGATTGGTAGATATAGGAGAGATTCATTGAGGATTTCTTAGATTAAGCGACTATGGCGAGGTTGACTAGGAAGGAGGTCAGGTGATTAGGATGGCCGTGTGAGGCATTCCGGGAGTTGAAGAGGGACTTACTTCGGCTCCTATCTTGATTGTCTCCCCGAGAGCAGGGACGAGGGTACCTGGTGTATTATGTGATGCCTCGAGGCGGATGAGATGTGTTTTGATGCGGTCGGGAGGGTAAATAGCTTATGGTTCAAACGATTGAAGGAATGTAGACGAAATTACCCCCACACGACATGGGTTGGCGAGTAGTCTTGAAGATTTGGCGCCACTACTTATATGTGAGTTCGAGGTATACTCGGCCGTAAAAGTCGAGTATATCTTCACGCGTAGGACCTCGATATGAAGCTGACCTTGGATGGATGGAGTTCACAGAAGATTATGACTTCACTTTGCATTACCATCACGGTAGAGCCCAGTGTCGTGGGCGATGCACTCGGTCGGAAGTCATAGGGAGTATTGCTAGTGTGGCTTCGGGAGTGGCGGATGCTCGGATTGTGGGACGGTTTGGATTACGATGCGACGGGCCACGAGTGCGTTGGGGAGTTTAGTGGCTACGAGTCTCTGGTGACGGTGATCGAGTCTAGTGGCGGGGCGAGATGAGTGTCCATGGGGGCCGGTGCGAGCCCGAGTCACAGTGGCGGTACGGATAGTCCACTCGGATAGTAGTCTTCGGTATAGAGGATGGGTAATGGTTCCCCATTCGACCGATTTGAGAGAGGAGATTCTCAGGGAGTTTCACTGCTCTCGATTTGCCGTGCATCAGTGTACGAAGATGTACCCGGGATCTTCGTCGTCGGTGTGCTGGAGCGGGATGAAGAGACACGTGGGGACTTTGTTCGGCTTGATGTCTCACGTGTCAGCGGAGTTAAGGTGACATCAAAAGCGAAGCGTGCCGGCCATTGGAGGTGGGTGAGTGGAAGTGGGGCACGTCACGATGGATTTGTGACCCACTTGCCACGGTTCTTGCGCGAGACATGATCTTTGTATGGGTGATGGTGGGCCGGCTCCACCAGTCGACATATTTTCCTAGCCCGGGTGCGGATGACCTTCACATTGGAGAGATTCAGCCGGTTGTACATTCGAGAGATAGTCCGGTGTTATGGAGTACCGGTATCCATAGTGTCGGATAGGGACTGGTTCACGGTGCACTTTGGAAGGATTTAATTTATGGGCTTGCAGCGACCATAGTACAACTTTTTCACCCTCGGACGGATGGTCGGTCACGAGAGGAGATTTATCGGGTGTTAGAGGGCGTCTTTGCGAGCATGCGTCTGGATCATAAGGGTAGGCCCGGGAAGAGCATTTTCATGGTAGGTCGCTTCTGACAGTTATCGAGGGCGAGTATCTGGTCTTACTTAGTATGAGGCATTGTATGGGAGTAAATGCAGTCAGATTATGTTGGGCCAAAGGTGGGAGAGAGTTCCATCAACGGTCTGATCGATTCGAACCGCCGGAGGAAGGTAGGAAACTAATCTGAAAGCGTCTTCTCACGACTCGAGCCGGCCGGAAAGTTATCTCTGGAGATAACGACTGTCGACCCTTAGAGTTCGAGGGTTGGGGATCACGTCTTCTTGAAGGTGATGCACAAGGAGAAAGTGAAGTCGGGTTCGGAAGCGCGGGGCTATCCACCCAGATTTATTGGACATTTCGAGATACTAGAGAGGGGTAGAAGCCTTTATTGTGTGCCGGTTGGCATTCTGCTTGACATGTTAGGTGTCACGCGAGGTATTTAGCGTCTCGCGTCTTTCCGGAAGTATACTCGAGATCCAACTCATGTGGTGGATTGAGGACAGATTGAGTTGACGATGGGACCTTTGAGGAGGGGCTGAGTGTGCGTTACATGTAAGGCAGAGAAATTCGATTTACGGAAAAATGGCGAAATAGTAATTTCGGTTACAAAATCGTAATTTCGGTCAAAAATCTGAAATTTATTCTCTAGATCTTGGATGGCCAGTTCCCACTTAGTTGGAATCGTCTCCACGAAATCTAGCTATTGCGTCGAATTTACCGTCGGGTCGGGACGGAGTTGGAGTTGACACGTTTTCGAAGGCATCGCGGTTGGTCTTGATAAAATGATTTTTCGATGGAGTGAGAGTCGCGTATAACAAGCTTATCATGTCTGTAAAGCGGCGTGAATAAATGATGAAAATGGGCGTAGAGATAGTCTTAGAATGTAGCCCAGGAAAAGAATGACAAAATGATCATTTTGAAATTATTTAAGTTAGAAAAGACAAAACACAAATAGTGTTTGTCTCACCTTATAAGAAGAGAAGCAGCGTGAATTGAGCCCAGGAGAAAAGTCCAGTGGCCAGAAAATGGAGGTTTTTTTGGAGAGGCATCGATTCACTATCTAGAATGTCGAGGCGATCAGGCCAGTCGGCCGGAGTCTTCGGGACGAGAAGGAAGGCTGCTACGGAGGAATGCGGCGTGGGTGCAGTTTAGGAGTTTGGAGATGAGCTGGTGAGGTAGGAGATTCTCCTACTTGGGTTTTACTCTTTGTTTAAGAGCTATGTTGATGTTTGAGTTGATTGAGTAGTGAGTGGTAGTTTGATGGAATCCCCGAAACATGGGATAGAAATGTCGAGAGGCCTTTGAGCCCTCTTTATGCGGTCAGAGTGGTAGAATTTGTTTGGAAATCCTTGGTGATGTTACATCTTTATAAATGATGCTTTGATGTATGAGGTGAGTAGGCGGGTGAAATTCGGGTTCCTTGAAGTGGACCAGACGGAGTTAGTGATTTTTCGGGAATGAAGTAGCAGGGTTCACTATTCAGAGAATAGTGTTCACAAAATAATTTTTGTGAAATAATGTCTTTGGTTGAGTAATTGAATCAAATTGCTCGTATTTGATCATTAGTCCGCCAGGCTAATTTTTTGATGTAATTGATGGTGAAATTACGTAGCGTGTTTATTAATGATTTAAATTATGTGAATATATGCATGATTATATATTTGCATGTGTTATAGAATTGTAATGGAATTGGCATCATGCATTCCATATGCGGGGCGCCACACAGGATGATAGGAGTGAGTCGTGAAGAGGTGAGTCCCCAGAAGGAAGTAGTGCCGGAGGGTTATTAAAAATAATAATGATTGGAGGTAACTTATCTTTAAAAATCGATCGTCGGAGGCGACTGATTGATATCTGACGGAGGGTGAATCCACACATAATATCAATCGTCGGAGTTGACCTGATTGATATATATATATCGGAGGGTTGTCCTTGAAACAATTCGCGTAATAATAATTCTCATACGAGGCTTAGGCGAGTGTGAGGGACACTACAAAAAATAATAATTTTAGTGACAGAAATTTTTGACCGAAATTTCCGTCACAAAATTGTGACAAATTTGTGACGGAATAGTGACCGAAATGATAATCATTTGTTTGTGACGGATTTGTGACAAAAAAATAAATCCGTTAATAAATTATGGCGGGAAGGTGGCGCAAAAATTTAGTAATGATTTGAGACTACTTTGTAGGATTTTGTGATGAAAACAATCCGCCCTTAAATCCGTCACTAAATAGATTATAAAGTTTAAATATAGTTTGTGATGGAAGATATTTAAAAGCCATAAAATAGTGTGGAACTAGAATTAGTCACAATTTTACAATAACCGGAATTGTGGCCATTTAATTGTCGCTTATGATGACGAAGTGGTTTCCGTCACAAAATTGGCAATGTCTTTTCGAGTCACAAAATTGTGGACTTTAAATTACATCGCTATTTTATAGCAGTTAAGAAAATTCCTTCACTATTTTGTGACGAAACTGTGACAAATTTGTGATATGTAACTTTTAAAAATAATTTCTTAATATATTTTAAATTGCATTATACACTATTTCAAAATATTCATAAAATATATTGTAAATATATATTGCATATTGTACTGCAAGCTATTTCAAAATATTTGTATATATAAAATATTATAGACAAATTTTAAATTTTATTATTAATATATATTGTACTATATTATACATGCTTATAATTTTTAAAATTTACGATATTTAAATATTTTAAGTTTTATTATACAGTACACTACATAGTCATAAAATATACTAAATATCAAAATAAATAATATATGCGCTGGTGTATAGTTACAAAATTTGAAATTATAAAAATATATAATATTTACAATAAATTTTATTTTAGTAAACCGTTGGATCGAAAATTTCTTGGGCGACATTTAAAAGTCTATATTCGATATCGACTCGATTATGTTAATTGGAAGCACAAACTATTCACTGTAAGTTGTGAATCGATCTTAGTCACCATATGAGTTTTGAATAGTTTTTATTTATGAATATTTATAAAAGTATATAATACAATTAATTCGAATATAAAAATGAATTTTATTAAAATAGTATCATCATCGGTCATGTCGTCATGAAATTGTGTGAATTATGAATCAGTCCTAAATTTGTGGCGGAATTGTGTCCGTCATAAAAATAGTGACGAGAATGTATTCGGTCGCTGATTTTGTGGCATGACAATTTGTAAACAGGATATCTATAAAAAAATTCGTTTGTTTTTTAATTTGTATTAGACACTATTTCTAATATTCTAATATTTTAAAATATTATAAATTATTTTAAATTTTGATATTAATATATGTTGTGCTATATTATTGCAATTTTCTGTTAATTTTCAAAATTGTGATATTTATTTTAAATTGTATACTATAATTTCTTATTTCTTCTGTGGAGTCGTAAAATAATAAATATCAAAATAAATAATATATATCAGGCTACGATGTTACAAAAGTCGAAATTATAAAAATTTGTGATATTTAAAAATAAAATTTTATTTTAGTCACCATTGGATCAAAGCTACTTGAAGCAACTTGTTAAAGTCTATATTCGATATCGACTCGATTATGTTAATTGAAGCACAAACTATTCCTATAAGTTGTCGAATCAATCTTAGCCTCCTTAACAGGTTTTTTTTGAATAGTTTTTTATTTATGAATATTTATAAAAAGTATATAATACAATTAATTTCGAATAGAAAATTGAATTTTATTAAGCGATGCATCGCGAATCGGTGAATTTGTGGCGGATTATCATTCCGTCACAAAATGGTGACGAAGTACGGTCGGTCGTGATTTTGTGGCCGACGTGACCGATTTGTGCGGGATGATCGATAAAAAAAATTCATTTTTGTTTTTTAATTTGTATTAGACACTATTTCACAATATTCTAATATTTTAAAATATTATAAACTATTTTAAATTTTGATATTAATATATGTTGTGCTATATTGTGCAATTTTTTTGTTAATTTTTCAAAATTGTGATATTTCAATATTTTAAATTGTATATATAATTTTGCACTTCTGCATAGTCATAAAAAATAATAAATATCAAAATAAATAATATATATCAGGCTACGATGTTACAAAAGTCAAAATTATAAAAATTTGTGATATTTAAAAGAAATAAAATTTTATTTTAGTCAGTGGTGGATCAGAAGCTACTTGAAGCAACATTTAAAGTATATATTCGATATCGACTTCGATTATGTTAATTAGGCTTCATGACTACATAAGTTGTCGAATCAATCTTAGCCTCCTTAACAGGTTTTTTTTGAATAGTTTTTTATTTATGAATATTTATAAAAAGTATATAATACAATTAATTTCGAATATAAAAATGAATTTTTATTAAAAACGATATGTCACAAATCGGTCACAAAATTGTGACGGAATTATGAATCCGTCACAAATTTGTGACGGAATTATCATTCCGTCACAAAATAGTGACGGAATCACAATTCCGTCACAATTTTGTGACCGCTTTTTGACCAATTTGTGACGGATATCATAAAAATTCATTTTTGTTTTTTAATTTGTATTAGACACTATTTCACAATATTCTAATATTTTAAAATATTAAACTATTTTAAATTTTGATATTAATATGGTTTGCTATATTATTACAATTTTTTTTGTTAATTTTTTAAAATTGTGATATTTCAATATTTTAAATTGTATATATAATTTTGCATTCTTTATAGTCATAAAAATAATAAATATCGAAATAAATAATAATATATATCGAGCTACGATGTTCTGAGTCGAAATTATAAAAATTTGTGATATTTAAAAATAAAATTTTATTTTAGTCACCGTTGGATCAAAAATTTCTTGAAGCGACTTGTTTAAAGTCATATTCGATGTCGGCTGATTATATTAGTGGAAACCTGTTATTCACATAAGTTGTCGAATCAATCTTAGCCTCCATAACGAGGTTTTTTGAATAGTTTTATTTATGAATATTTATAAAAAGTATATAATACAATTAATTTCGAATAGAAAATTGAATTTTTATTAAAAGCGATTTATCGCTTTATGCTCGATGTAAAATCGGTCGCAAATTTGTGGCGGAATTATCGTCCGTCGCAAAATAGTGACGGAATCATGATCGGTCGCGAATTTTTGTGGCGACTATTTGTGACCAGGATATCTATAAAAAAATTCATTTTGTTTGCAATTTGTATTAGACACTATTTCACAATATTCTAATATTTTAAAATATTATAAACTATTTTAAATTTTGATATTAATATGATGTGCTATATTGTGCAATTTTTTTGTTAATTTTCAAAATTGTGATATTTCAATATTTTAAATTGTATATATAATTTTCTTGTGCTTTGCATAGTCGTAAAAAAAATATGAAATAAATAATATATATCATTCTGCAGATGTTACAAAGTCGAAATTATAAAAATTTGTGATATTTAAAATAAATTTTATTTTAGTCACCATTGGATCGAAATTTCTTACAGAAACGGCTGTTAAAGTCATTGATATCATTCGATTATGTTAATTGAAGCCCATATTATTCGCATAAGTTGTCGAGATCAATCTTAGCCTCCTTATGAGGTTTTTTGAATAGTTTTTATTTATGAATATTTATAAAAAAGTATATAATACGATTAATTTCGAATAGAAAAATGAATTTTTATTAAAAAACGATATAATACTTAAATCGATTTACAAAATTGTGGCGGAATTATGAATAATACTTAAATTTGTGTGGAATTATCATTAAGTCACAAAATAATAACTGAATCTGAATTCAGTCCGCAAATTTTGTGACTCAGTTTTTAATGGAAATTTATAAACGGATATTTATAAAAAAATTCATTTTGTTTTTAATTTGTATTAGACACTATTTCACAATATTATAATATTTTAAAAAATATTATAAACTATTTTAAATTTTGATATTAACTATATATTTGTATTTATATTGTACATTTTTTTGTTAATTTTCAAATTGTGATATTTCAATATTTTAAATTGTATATATAATTTTACTTATTTCTTCTTAGTCATAAAAAATAATAAATATCAAAATAAATAATATATATCGGGCTTAGCGATGTTACAAAAGTCGAAATTATAAAAATTTGTGATATTTAAATAAAATTTTATTTTAGTCGCCCATTGGATCGAAAATTTCTTTTGCTTGACATTAAAGTCATATTCGATATCGACTCGATTATGTTAATTAGTATGGCCCATTCACATAAGTTGTCGAGATCGATCTTAGCCTCCTTAACAGGTTTTTTTTGAATAGTTTTTTATTTATGAATATTTATAAAAAGTATATAATACAATTAATTTCGAATATAAAATTGAATTTTTATTAAAAAGCGATGTGTGTAGTCAGTTCTGAAATTGTGAAACGGAATTATGAATCGCGTCATGAAATTTGTGGCGGAATTATATTCCATCCTGAAATAGTGGCGGAATCCTGAATTTCGGTCACAATTTTGTGACCGCTTTATCAATTTGTGACGAATATCTATAAAAAAAAAAATTCATTTGTTTTTAATTTGTATTAAACTATTTATTCCCTTTGATATTAATATTTTAAAATATTATAAACTATTTTAAATTTTGATATTAATATATGTTGTGCTATATTGTTAAGATTTTTGTTAATTTTTCAAAATTGTGATATTTTGATATTTTTAAATTGTATATATAATTTTCTTGGCTGATGATATATACGTGTATTGAAATGTCATTTTAATATATGTATTATAAAGTAGAAAATATTATGCTTCTTTATAGCTATTTGGTATATAGTTGGATTCGTAGTTAGTATGTGTAGGCGCGATAAATTCGATTTACGGAAGAGCGAAATGGTAATTTAGGTTAAAAATCGTAGTTGTGCTACAGATCTCGGATAAGCGGGCTGGATATAGTTGGAATCGCCTCGTGAAATCTAGCTAGCACGTAAAATTTAATGATTCAGGGACGGTCGGGATTTCTGGCGTTTTCGGCGTCGCGTTCGGGTGTTGTAAAGCGATTTTCGATGCGACGAAGATCATTATAACGAGAAATACAAGTAATACTTGTAAGTGGCGTGAGTAGAAAAATGATGAAATGGACGTAGAGATAGTCTTGAATGTATTGGAGAAAGAAGGGGCGTAATGATCGTTTGGAATTTGTTAAATCATTTAAGGGTAATCGAAAAAGAAGAAAAATAAAAAAAAAATAAAATCTTATCCCACTTACGCTCTCTCTCTCCCCATGAAAAAAAATGACCTCCTGTGTAGTTACTTTTTGACTTTTATTATTATTTTTTTCGTTTTTTTAATATAATATTTTATTATTATTATTATTATTATTATTATATTATTATTATTATTTGAATCGTAGTTTATATTTATTCTTTCAATTCGGTCTTATTTAATAAAGAATTTTTATTTTTTTTTAGTTCGATTAGTTTAAATGAATTTTAAATCAGTCGTTAAGAGCAGGATTTTAAGTAAAAATCACCGTCGCAGAAAAGTCGTGACGGGTTATCGGCGCGGAGTGACAAATCTCGTCATTTATCACCGAGATTTGTGAAACTGCGGGTCGTTAGTTCCTTGAGAGCGAATTTAGCAGTGTGATCGGTTTACGTCGTGAGATACAGAGAATTTGGAGTTACTAATGCGAAATTAGTTTCTGAATTTTTAGAAAAATTGAATTTTTAAGGTTTCTGGTCGACGTGGAGTAACTTATGGCAAATGGGTAAATTTTGATTTCAAAAGTTTGGTTTTTCTTTTACAAAAGTAATTTTATTTTTATAAAAATAAATACTTTTAGATGTTAAATTATTTATAAGGAGATTTAAAAAACTAAAGATAACTTGTTTTCAAAAAGAAAGTTTGTAAACATATTTTTTATTTCCAATAATTTTCTCAGTAACCAAAATTAAAATTGCCAAACAGACTCTTGGAAGAAGCAAATTAAAATTCATTAAATGTGACGTGATGAGATATATAGTCATTGACTTGATTGCCATTGACTGACTCCCAGTCTTGTCAGACAACCATACAAATTCAATGGGCAATTTGGCATTCAATGGTTCTCTTGCATCCAGAAGGTGCGCATAATACATCGGGCGCAGCGTAGCCTCCTTCACTCTCCGTGTTCTATTTTCTATCGTATTTTTCCTTCATTGTCGTTACTCACAAACAATAAAATCTGCGATTATATATATAAGATTGAGAGTTTTAGAGAGACAAAGATCAGAGCTTGTGGGTCTCTTCAGGGGCTATGGCTTGGAGGCGTCTTATTACTCAGGTGACTTGAAATTTCTTCAATTTTTTTTTTTTTTTTTTTTGTAACTTTAGATTTTATTTGGGTTCTCTGATGATGAATCTGAATACCCTTTTCACCGTTGGACATTTCACATTTTTTATTGAATTGTTTTGAGAAAGATAATCTCAACTTTTTTTTTCTAGGGTTCCTCTTGAATTGGTGTAATGGTTATATTTCAATCTTTGAGGGTTTGATTTGGATTGTGACTATAGGGATTTGAAACTCTAGCTGGTTATAGTTATTGGGTCTGTTTAGTTTTATGTTGAATCAGACGTTTTTCTTGTTGTTCTGTGAAAAGATGGTTATGGGTTTTACGTATTTTGTGGGGCGAAATAGCATAATGCAGAGTATTTCAAATTCCGTCTCTTTGATTATCGTTGCTTTTCTTGCCTCCAAAAACCAAGGGTTAGTTGGATTGCAAGCAATTTTTTTTAGTTCCAAGGCTTAGGATTTAGGGAAAATTACATTTTTATTGAGAATAGAGGTAGGTCTGCTAAAATTTGGGAGCCTGGATATTTTAGCTTTGCAGCCACTTTCTTGGCTAGTACTTTCAGTTGTTTTATCATACACGCATTATACCCAGCCCCTCCTTGGTAAACTCCTCAAACGTAGAGGGGATGTGATCAACTATCATGAGCTATCTTGATCAAAGTACAAGCTTTACGAGTGAGAATGCACAGAGAATAAAGACAATGAACTCTAGGTCTGAAGGTGTGTAAAAAAACATGTAGTATGTATATTTACTTATAAAAAGGGTAATGAAAACTAATAGGTATATTTCGAGTTGAGCTTTGGGGGTTGCCTTTTTGGCTCTCTTTAAACTCCATAAATGTTTTTGCTGCTTTACTCATAAAAAAAAGGTATATTTAGAATTGAACAATCCCTTGTGGTTAGGGGACTTAAAAACTGATCATCATAGAAAGCAGGTGAACCTCTTAATGTTTTCCTTCTTTGTTTTTTTCAATTTAAAATCTATGGCCCATATATGAATAAGTCACAACACTTCTAAACATGTCATTATGCGAATGACTTAAACCATAGTTACCTAAAGAGCCCTTTGAACGAGATGCGGAACAATCTCATGCTTTATTACCGATCTTGAAAACCCATGAAATTTGTGGGATGTAAAAGTATATATTATACTTGTCAGTAAGTCTACTTCGGTGGTTAGAACGTTAATGTTTAAATGTAAGGCAGAAATTGATTTCTAGAATAAGGGCAAATCGTAATTTCGATTATAAAATTGTAATTTCGGTTAAATAATCAAAGAATTAATTTATAGATCTCGGATAATAAGCAGTGCCTTCGTTGGAATCGATGCGTGGCAATCCCCAGTTAGCGCGTAAAATTTCGTAATATTCAGGGACCGGTTGGAGTCGACACGTTTTTCGGCTTTGCGAGTTCGGGTCTTAGTAAAGCGTTTGGTTTGTGACGAAAGTCATATATAGCAGCGTCTTCGTATGCGTAAGTGGTATGAGTAGAGGAAATGATGAATGGGCGTAGAGATAGTGCAGAATATCGGTCACGGTAAAGAGGGACGTAATGGTCGTTATGGGATTTGATTTTTAAGTCGAAAACAAAGGACAAAAGTTGGCAATAGTGCTTCTTCCTTTATGTCACAAGCCAAAGCGTGGGAAGCGAGGGAGGGGACGTGTTGCTGGGTTACGTTTTTTTAGAGAGAGAGCCGCAAGCTATAGCTAGGTTATCTCGCGATCCAGGTCGGCTTTCGGTCTGAGGGAGAAATCTTTGCAGCTGGAGAGGGAATTTGGCGTGGAGTGCACCGGTTAGGAGTTTGCTGAAGCTCCTTGAGGTGGGGTTTCTCCTGCGAGGTTTTATTCACGGATTTAAGTGTTTTGTCGATGTTTGGTCGAATGAGGCGAGTGAAGTCGATACGATCGGTCCAAACCTTCAGGGCCAGAGGTGATATAATTTTGGAAACAAAAGATTGGAGGCGGCCAGGTGTGTGGAGTACGAAATTTGGGTTGCATTTGTGATAATTTGTGCATTAAATGTTTGCTTGATATGCATTGGTAGGAAATGGCGTGGTGCTTGAGGTTCACTAAGTGAACCAATGATTTGTGATTTTTTAGGAATAGTAGCAGGGGTTTATTATTAGAAGCGATCATTCTCGAAAATATATTTTGTGAAAATATATTTTTGTGTGAATATGTGTTTGAAGTAAGGTGATTTAAATTAAATTCTTGTGTTTGATCGTTAAAGCTAGTGAAATTTAAGTTTGATGTATGAGTTGTAAAATTACATGCGTGATTGTGTGATTTGAATTATGCGAGTATATTCATGTTTATATATTTGCATGTGATTAAATTTGTATTGGGCTGTGTCATCGCATTCCGTATCTGCTGGAGCCTTTCTGATTATAGGAGTGAGTGTGAGATGGTCTAGAAAAATGTTAGGAGGGTTGTCTAAAACATTAATTATCGGGGTTAGTCACGAATTTAAAATATCAATCGTCGGAGCGGCGATTGATATTCATCGGAGGGGTAGTCAGCGAAGCGAATAATATATCGATATTCGGATGGCGATTGATATATATATATATATATATATACGTCGGAGGGTTGTCATTAATAAAACAATAATTCTCGCTCCTGAGGCTTAGGCGAGTGTGAGAGAGTCGGTGTTTCGGGATGCGGAGTTGGTTATGTAGGCGTTAGTAGGATCGTCACGTTCTTGAATGTGTGTTTCTTTGGAGCGTTCTTGGCTGACTTGGGTGGTGAGTGGCGCGTTTAGGCGGGTCTGCTGCGACGTTAAATTTCGGCGTCGTGGGATGCACTGCAGTGCGGGGGTGATGCGAGGCGGTTCGTCATGAGGGCATTTTAGAAGAAAGTCGGGATGTGGCTTTGGTGTCACATTGTATACATGTATTAGAATGTTAGAATTTTAATATATGTTGTATAAGAGTAGTTTATTAACTCTTGAAACTATTGGATATAGTTTGGATATATTGTGATGAGTATTGTATTATGGGCCCCGAGAAGTAGTTTCTTCGTATTGGGATTATATTGAATTTGTTTGCAGGACGGGTTTATGCAGTCTTGTATTTGGGTAGAGCTCTCCGTACAAAGGGACTCTGGAGTTACCACAAGTGGCGTCGGAGTATACTACATGAAACTTGTGTCCGTAGAGTTAATGAATTAGTCGGACCAGGGTTTTGGGGCGTCATGACAGGTATCGAACCCAGGTATCTGAATACAGGGAGGCTCGGGTTTGGGTGCTTAGTCGTGCATTTAGGTGGTTTGATGTGGAGTGTAGGTGCGTGGAGCATAGTTGAGGTTGGGGCAGGCGTAGTTGAGGCATCACCACTAGGTGTGGTTCGATGTTGAGCGTAGGTATGAATTACAGGAAGACGGAACAAAAAGCTAGGGCCCAGCTAGCATGTGAGTTTAGTATATACTTAGTGTATGGTTTCGTGTTTAGTGTGCATGACATGTTTTATGTTGAGATTGTGTGTGTGCTTAGTGATTTAGCACATAGGTGTAGAAAAATATGTTAGAAAGTATTTTGAGTTTACAATGTGTAAACTGGAAGGATAAATAAAAAGAAAATAAATTTTTAGAAATTTATTTGTATATTATGGAAAAAAAAATTTGAAGAAAATGGAAGGAAATAAATTTTTATAAATTTATTGGAGTGGAGAAAATTTTTCAGTGAAAAACTGGAAAAAGAAAATAAATTTTATAAATTTATTTGGTTATGAGGTGAGAAAATTTTATAAATAATTTAAGTTTGATGCTTACATTAGGGGGTGGCAAGTTGCTTTTTGGAACATTCTATAGTGCCAATAGACGCAGGTTGCATCATTGTGATTGCTATAGAAACTTTTGACATCTTTAATTGCAGCTTTAAATATTTCTAATAACAATATGACAAAAAATAATAGTGACAGAATATGGTAATGGCGTTATTGATTTTGTCACTGTCGAATCTAAGGGTATGAATTTCTATCCTTAATCCATCACAAAATTTTGGCGATTTTATCACTAATCCGTTACAATTTTTGTGACGGTTTTATCATAATAGTCACAATTTTGTGATTATCACTAATAGTACAATTTTGTGGCGGATTTGTCTTGTTCTATCCGCAATATTTTGATGAAAATACATTTTAAAGTAGTGAAAATTTAGTGACCTTATTTTCGTCACAAAGGGTATGACAAATTACAGTCGCCGTCGTCCGCGATTTTGACGGTTTATATTATAATCATACAGTCTCATGAAATGTGCTTAAAAATTGTGACGGAATAGTGACAAAACTTCCCGTCACAATTTTGTGGCCCAGGAAACATGCCCATCCATCATTGAATTTTTGTGGCGGAAACTATTTAGTCACAATGGCTACTGGCGATTTATCAAATCCGTCCTAAAATTTTTTGTGGGAAAAAAATTCCGTCCACAAAAATTTAGTGACGACGATATTGTAACGGAGAAAATTAGTCACCGTCCAGATCACTAAACATTATTTGTGGCGAATTGTGAATTCAAAATCCTTATTTTTGTTTTTCTTGTAGTGGGAGTGGAGTGAGGGTACGGGGTATGAAAGAGATGGTCGGTTAGGCATTAAAGTAGGATCGTCATTCTTTGAATGTGTTTCTTTGGAGCGTGCGTATGCGGCTTAGGTGGAGAGTAAGCGCTTAGGGTGATTATTTGCGACGTTAGGCTGTACTGTCGAGGATCTTATTTTGCAGTCACGAGGGAGCGTGCGAGGGAGACGGCTCGATCTAGGGCGAGTTTTAGAAGGAAGCTAGGAATGTAGCCCCGATGTGGATTCTTCATGTATTAAATTGTTTTAATTTTAATATATGTTGTATAAAGTAAATGATTGAGCTCTGGAAGCTATTGGATATAGTTGGATATATATATTGATGAGTAGTGTTGTATTGGGCTGGCGGTGTTTGTACTCATGATATTGATGTTTGGGACGTGTTATATCACGGGTTTGTATTTGGGTAGAGCTCGTCTGAAAGGGCTGCACTTGGGTTTTTGTGAAAAATGTCGGGTTCTGAAGCGTTCGCGTGTCCGCGGGTTGTGGGTAGTGATGGGCCGGGTTTGGGCGTCATGGCTTGGTATCGGAGGCTTGGGTATCTGAATCAGGGAGATGGGGTTTAGGTATCCGTCACCACTTGGTGTGGTTGATGTAGAAGTTAGGTATGAGATTCTGCAAGGCACGTGACCAAACTAGAACACATGTGTGTTTTGTGTGAATTAATGGTGTTGTGTGATGGTGTGTATGCATGTTGTGTGTATGATGATGGTTTTGTGTCTTGAAGTGATTAGCGAGGATGTGTTGGAAAGTTTTGAGTTTACAGTTTGTAAGCTTTGGAAAAAATAAATTAAATAAATTTTATTAATTTATTTGGTTTATAGAATAATAAAATAAAATTTTAATAAATTTTAAAGTTGAGCTTCGTAAAATTTATGAGTGGTATGGATACGATATTCAAGCTCTTTGCATGTAGGAAATACGAGGAAGGCTAATTGAAACGAAAAAAATGATTTGGTTTATTGGGAGAAAATTGTTTTCTAAGGTTTTACGGGGTGTAAAGCGAAGAAAGGAATTGAATAAAATAAAATTTTATAATTTATTTGAGTGTTTTGGAAAATGAAAAAAAAAAATTCGAAAAAAAAATTTTTTTTAATAAAATAAAATAAAAAATAAAATAAGATAAAATCAAATAAAATGAGACAAAAATTTTAGAAAAAATGAAAATTTCGAAAATAAAATTTTGTGGATAAAATGATTTGACATGTAGGTGGTTGTCTTGCATAAACATGAATGCGAGGACAAGCATGTATGAACTATATTATCGTGTATGAATAGTGTGCCGGGCGATGTTTATCTTGTAGAATCTTGCACATTGTATTTAAGCTGGGCTGACGTGTGTGGGCGATCTCTTGCTTCAGCTACGCGCCTTTCAAAGCGGACTTGTCTTGCCTCGGAGCGAATGCATCGGTTATCTGTTCGATGACTGGGAATTAGTACTTGCTAAAGGCCCCAAAGGGTTTCTCCCCTCGACCGTGGCTAAAAACGAGTCTAGCTAAGCCTTAGTCAGCGGTGCTAGATACGTATTAAATAGTTCTTGATTCTCTTCCTTAACTGATCGATTCGATTCTATCTCACGGGGGTATGGGCTAGTCGGACGAGAGGACGTGGGGCGTCCGAAGTGCGGTCGAGCCACCACCCGATGTTGAGCGATGGGCTGGCGGGATTTGTAGGTGTTAACGGTTGCGGTATAGCCTGTGGTATAGCGGAGTAGTCGGGGAAGTCTAGTAGCACTCGAGGTTTAGGGCGCATCGTCTCCGGAGCATTCACGGGGAGGGAGATCGGAGTGGTGTGAGCCAGATTTAGTTCGTGGATGAAGGTGTTAGAATTTGTCGATTACGCACGATACATTTAAGTTGGTAGGCTGCGTTAAAATTTAGAATTGGCCGAGTATGGTGGAGCCCAGGCGGCATAGAGACCTAGAGAGCGATGACATGGGCGAGTTCCGGGAGTTGTTCATGGGTAAGTATTTTAAGGATCTTTGCGAGGCGTGTGAAAGCTCGGGAGTTCCCAGAGGCTGACGAGGGACGATAGTTGTGATGGATTATATGGCTAGATTCATGGAAATTTGGTTCTGTGGATGATTACGTGACGGACAAGCTAAGGTTAGGAGATTCGAGAATGGGTGAGGTGTGTCCACATTCGGAGCGGGGTTCAATAGGGCCGCTATGGGATCGTGGGCTGTGTCGGAGTTCGATGTGTCACAGGGATGGATTATTTGATAGCTTCTGAGGTCGTTATCGATTGTGAGTAGGAGTTCTGCGCGCAGCGCGGGGATGGTATTACTCGTGTGGTAATTCGGGACAAACGACATTTCTTTTTGGGAACTGATATCTGGTCCGAGTGTCGAGGGGCAGTTAAGCGAGTTGGCTAAGCGAGCCTTACCACTAGAGGACGAGGAGCCGGGCCGTCCTACGCCGAATAATTTGTGAGTATGTGGATGTATTTCCGGATGAGCTACGGGTACGCCTCCGGTGGTGAACGATTATCGAGGATTCTGGCGCCCAGTGCCCAGTGTCTATGTTCCGCGTAGGATGGCATCGGTTGGTGCGGGAACTGAAGTCGGCTACGGGAGCTCTTGGACAAGGTGTTCGTAAGGCCAGGCAGCCGTATGGGCGGCTGGGTTATTTGCGAAGAAGAAGGACCAAAGACCCTTATTTGTGCATTGACTGAGCCGAGTTGAACGAGGGTTCACGATCAAGAATCGGTACCATTCACAGAGGATTGGCGATTTGTTTGATCGGTTGGGAGGAGCGTGGAGTCACACTCGAGATAGACGCCGCCAGCGGTTACCATCGGTGAGGGTTAGGAGATAGATATCCCTAAGGCATTGTTTAGGGCCCCGATTATGGAGCTTTGGAGTTCACGGTGATCTTAACTGGACAACAAATCTTGTGGCCCAGTCGTTCGTAGATACAAATGCGTAAGGTGTCCGTACTATGAATCGGTTTGTCGTAGTGCCGTGGATGACATTTTGATCTTTCACAGTCGGAGTGGGACGTAGGTATCATTTGAGGATCGTACAGGTTGTTGAGAGACCGTCGTTTATCTGCGAGTTCGGTAAGTGCGGTTTTAGCTTGCGAGGTGAGATTTTGGGACACGTGGCATCGGCATGTCGGTGATGTCGGTGGACCCGAGAGAAGGTTAGGCCCAGAGTGATGGAGTTGGGAGGCCAGAATGTCAATCTTCGAGATATGTATTTTCTTGGGATTGGCTGGGTATTACAAGAGATTCGAGAATGGGCTGACGTTGTCCATTTGGGGCAGGATCGTAAGACTTCGCCTACGGGACATGGACTCCATGGTTGGGACGGTCCTGACCATAGAGAGAAAGATCGAGGATGCTCGGAACACTTTCGGGATCTACGGGTGTTGAGTAGCGAAGGGAGGATCGACGCTGGTTCGGGGCGAGACCTGCTTGGCATGGATTCGGGGCTGGAGCTAGGATTGGGCGGGTGGGACGGGATTGTGAGACGGGGGGATCCGAGGACTTTGAGACAATACGGTCCCGATTAGCGTGAAACGAGAATATGCGATTCATTGTCTCAGCACTTACTAGTGCGGGTCGGAGGAACCGGTTCGATTTCGGGTTGCTATCTGGCCTCCTATGACATAGATAAACTAGAGTAGGAGTGTGGGTGAAGTTAGGGACGGTCGAGTTCTTGCTTATTGGAGGCGTAAGTGGATAGCCAAGTTGGTAGACATATTAGTTGTTGATGTTGGAAGCAGCGTGGATGAGTTGACGGCCGTCGGGTTTGTTAGTAATTGGGACGCTTGTAGGGTTGTCAGTACTCGACCACGACAGTTGGGCTTAGAGGTTAAGGCCTTTAGAGAAGGCAGATATAGATGTTCTTCCCTAGGATGTAGGGTGAAAGTTGACCTAATAGGTCGGGATTATGAGTGAAAGATCTCCAAGATTCTGCTCATAGTGGACCTGGGATAGGGTGTCACAATGGCGTTATCGCGTTCGTGTGCACGGTAACATTGTGTCGAGTCGGGTGTGGGTGCACGGTACGGTCATTCACCTCTCTTGGTGAGTATGGGTTGAGTTTTTTTTAGGACTACGTCCAATGAAGATTCATAGTTCGATTCAGGGAATGTAAGAGGCTCAAAGTGTGAGTCGAAGAGTTAGGTTAATCGAGATGAAAACACACGGTTAGGTTGTCACGTAGACTTAGAGTTGAGTGATAGGAGTCGAGAGTGACTCGAGATTTGGATGCTCCCTTTAGCGTTGCATTTGGGTGTTGTTGAGTCGCGAGAACACCGATATGGATGTCGTTCATGACATGGGTAGGTTGACGTCAGATTTGGATTGGCCGATGATTGTGTGGCACTTGGGAGTAGGCGTTTGTACTTGAGTAAGGGTTGTGGAGGGTTACAGCGTGGTGTGGATTATATACGGGTGATAGAGGTGGCTGCGAGCATACGTCACGGGTCTTAAGGGTAGAGGACGGTGCTCTTAGTGGAATCGCTGCGGCAGTAGTTATCGGGCGAGTATCACGGATGGCGTATCTGAGGCATTGCATGGGAGGCCATGTAGGTCGCCGTTATGTTGGGCCAGGGGTGGGAGAGAGCTCGGAATCCACGGGTCACGATACGATTAGAGACACCTCGGAAGGTGGGCTTAATACTACGTCTTCTCGAGGCCGGCGTGTTTATCTTTGATGTACGGCATCGGCCTTAGAGTTCGGGTTGGGGATCGTAATGTGCTTGAAGGTTATGCTGGGAGGGGTGGTCGGGTTCGCGACGTGGGAAAATTTGTCGTAGGAGTTTATTGGGCCTTCGAAATGCTCGAGAGGGTAGACGCGTGCGTCTTGGGTTAGCGTTATCGCCCGGAAAGGATAGGTATTCGTGGGGTATTTGCGTGCGAAGTGCTGCGGAAGTATCTTAGGATCGACTCATGTGGTGGATTGGGGACGGATTGGGGTTGGCGATGGGACGCCGGAGGGGCCAGGTGTGCGTTTTGGATAGCCGGTGATCGAGTTTTGCGGCCAGCGGGCCAGGTGAGGGCTAATTGAGAGTGTATAGCGGCCTTTATGGAGTGGAGGAGTCGCGTGGGAATGCGAGGGCGCGATGCGGTAGCTATCCCACTTCCTTGTTTAGGGATGGAAGGTCGTGGTTTAAGTCGTTTAACGTTTAAATGACTAGTTTACATGCATGGGTAGAATGCACGTTGCATATGCGTGTTAGTGATGTGGTGTCACGAATTTCGGAATGAGAATTCGCTGGGAGGGGAGAATGTAAAGAGCCAGAAATTCGATTTACGGAAAAGGGCAAAATCGTAATTTGATTTACAAAATCGTAATTTCGGTTACAAAATAAATGCTTTTCGATCAAAAAATCAATTTATTCTTTAGATCTCGGATGGCCAAGCAGTTCCTTTAGGTGGAGGTCGTCTCGCGAGATCTAGGCCCAGCCACGTCGAATTTCGTCAATTAAGACGGTCGAGTTGACATGTTTTTCGAAGGCATCGCCCGGTTGGTCTTGTAGAAGCGTTCGATGCGACGAAGTCGCATGTATTTCGTGTGCGCTAAGTGCATGGTAGAAATGATGAAAATGGACAGCCGAGATAGTGTCAAATGTCAAAACTAGGAAAAGAATGACAAAATGGTCATTTTTGAAATTGTTTAAGTTAGAAAAAGACAAAACACAAATAGTGTTTGTCTCCTACCTTAAGAAGAGAAACAAAAAACGTGAATTGAACTAGAAAAGGTCTAGTAGCCGAAAATGGAGGTTTTTGGATAGAGAGCATCAGACTTCTCTCTAGAATATCGGGCCGTCAAATAGTCGGTGATCTTCGGGACGAGAAGGAAAGATTTGCTTTCTACGCAGCGGAGAGCTGCAACGTGGGTCAGGATTTAAGAAGTTTAGGCGAGCTTTCAGTGAGGTAGAGTTCTCCTACTTGGGTTTCTCTTTGTTTGTTTATGTTGATGTTTGGTTGATTGAGGCGGTGAGTGGTAGTTTGTTCGATCCCGAAAAACTTGGGATAGAAATGTGAAAAATTTTTTGAGCCCTCTTTATGCGGTCAGTGGGGGTTAGGAACATTTGGCATCCTTGGTGATATTACATGCTATAAATGATGTCTTTGATGTATGAGTAGGAAATGGCCTAGTGAAATTCGGGTTGTAGTGAGCTTAGGCGATTAGTGATTTTTCGAATAGTAGTAGTTCTTATTCAGGAATGAGTGTTCACTTAAAATAATTGTTGTGAAATAATGTGTTTGGTTGAGTAATTGAATCGAATTCTTTCGTGTTTGATCGTTAAGCGCGTGAGCTAATTTTGATGTAATTGATGGTGAAATTACGTAGCGTGTTTGTGTGATTTAAATTATGTGAATATGACACACCGCCCCACCGTGTGGGTGTGCGTGCATTCATGAAATCGTGAATTACCTCCCCAGCATTCAGAAATACTGTGAAACGAAGCGGAGTGTTCTTTCTTAGACCTCGTATAAAATTTTCTTTTATTTATAACTTAGGATTTACAGTAAAATCTTGCGACGGAAAAAACCGGCGAAAAGCCGGCATGACGGTACGCATATAGAACAATTCCAAATCACGTATACATCGATTTACTCTAAATCCAAATATGGCCAATGAAATATCCGTAGCATTCTCTGAAACTACTACATGTACATACGTATGTTGAATTTATCACGTATTAGTATATTCTTACAAAATATAATTAATTCTGACACTTGTACAATGTTAGAATGAATCTATTGTGCTCAGGCGTCTTGTACTGTGCACAGGAAAATAGTTTTAAAATGGAAAATAATGAAATTAGCAGTACCAGTGAGTGTATCTTTTATAAAAGGTTTTCTTTTAGAACTTGTCTGAAATGTAAAACTCTCTTTTACAAATATTTTAAGAAGCTTTCTTTGCTTTGCTTGCTTTTAAAGTTTCTAAAACTTTTCTTTACTTGCTGCTTCGTCTTTGCTTCTTTTAAAGTTTATAAAACTTTTCACTAACAACTGTGCTTTGTTTTGCTTTCCTTTGAAGCTTATATCATCATTGCTTGCTTACTTAGAAGTTTGTAAAACTTACCAGAAACTTATCTTTGCTTGCTTACTTTATCTTTGCTTGAAAGTTTAAGCGGCACCATGGCCTTTTGGCACAAAATTTTCTCGAAACTTTTTATAAATACGGGAGGCTCAGAACAGCCGCATCTTTAAAAATAAAAGCGGGGCTGGGCTCAGCCCGGGTTACTTTAAAATCGCTGGGAGCTTGGCTCGACCAATCGTTTTGAAATCTAAGCGGGGCTGGGCTCAGCTAGTTTGCTTTAAAACACTACGGAAGCCTGGCGTAGTGAGCCGTGGTTGATTTTGCGTATGTCGTGCATCGCATTCTATTGTTTGGGGCTGGTACTAACTGCGGCCTTACTGGTGAACCGCGGGGGCTGTGCATTGGCGGAGTGTCGTTGGAAGGACCTTTGTCGCGTCACCTTTTCCGTTAAATATGGTGGAATTGACACCGTGTCGTGTCAGCGTAATTTGGTTGTTCATGCGTATATCTTTCGCATGCGTGCCACGATGCCGGCCCCCCAAATGCATGATGTATGACTGGTTTGGGCCGGGCAAAGCTCTGATGCATGTATGGGATCTAACACCCTGCCGTCTTGGCGTGACGGAATCTCCCAATAGTTTCTTCTTAGGCCCAGGAAGGCTGTTTTTGTAATTTTCTTTACTTGGCTTTGCTTGCTCTTTGAAAATGGTTTACAATTTAAGCGAACAACCTTTCTTGAAAAATGGTTTAGTATTGAGGAAACCATTTGCTTGCTGCTTGATTATGGTTTCTGATTTAAAACCCAATCTTGCTTCGAAAATGGTTTAGCTGAAAGCCATTAGGCACAACTTTCTAATTAATTCTTTCTTCTTGAAAATGGTTTCTTAATCAAGCCAATAAATCTTAGGTATAAAATAGTTTATAATAATAATAATAATATTAGTATTTGGAAAATGGTTCGACGGCTCAAGCACTCTTTGCTTGCTTAGCAGGCAGTTCCACGGCACTAAATGCTTTTCTTTTTAACACTACGCTCAATGAATCTGACTGACGTGTCGTACATGTATAGCGTATAAAACGCGTGCCTAGACTTAATCACGCTCAGCGAATATCGGCAGAAATGTGTTGATTATCTTCTTTGATTTTCGTCGAGTCGTCTTGTCGAACTATCTGTCATTTAATAAGGTTCTGTATGAGTGTCACGGTCGGGCTTAAATAATACACGAAAACATAGCATTACAGGGCATTTTTGGGCACACATGTACAAGTACACCACGAACGTAATACTTGGTACATGTTTAGCCACAGTGGGGTGTCGGGGTACACTGTACATGTCTTAGGTACACCTTCAGTTACGTTGGGGTGTCTTAGGTACACCCAATACATCTCTTTGGTACACCTTAGAAATTTGCCCAGTTTTGCTATTTTCACTTTTTGATACGATTCGAGCGTACGAAACACATAATTCACTGCTTGGCGCCGAGAATTATCGTGGTCGTCTTAAAGCGGCTTATGACACTTGAATTGGTCTTTATGGAACCTTAAACATGGCAGGTGAAAATCAAAGCTAAGGTCGTGATTCTTTATAAAATACGTAATTTGATGATTGTGTTTGTTTTTGCCGATGGGGTTTACTCGTAACCAAACCGATTGAGTTTATGTGATCTTTCTGTAGCTTAGGCCGGTATATATTCTGTACAGCTTAAGAACCCGATTACGTAGTTCTGAGCGAGCGTCTGATTTTGGACCTGCCACCATACATTCTTCTTCCTCTTCTTATCTCTTGGCTCTCTTCTTCTCTACGTGAACCACCAGCTTTTGGGAGACGAAATATGATTTTGGCTTTTGTCTCCACCTCTCTGTTATATGCTAAACTTTGTAATTATGGTTAGTCATATTTCTTTAATATTCTGATTGTAAGCATATTATTTCTATTGAGGCCATCTACAATTTGATTTTTCTTTTTTCATGTCTTTTCTTAAATGAGAATTATCTGTGGTTTTAATATATGGTCAGGGTTCTCAGAGTGTCGTTTAATAATTTAAATGAAATATTCTGATGTAATGACTTGGTCTTTCTTATCTATTTTCTGATCATATTATCTTTGTCTGTTTCTCGGGGCAGGTGTTACAGAGATATATGCGTGATTATATATTTGCGTGTGTTATAGAATTGTAATGGAATTAGCGTAAATGCGTTAATATGCCTTTGGGGGCTATACTAGGATGATAGGAGTGAGTGCGTAGAGGTGAGTCACAGAGAATGGTGCCCGGGTTGTCTAAAAATGTGATCGGAGGGTGGCAAATGCCCAAAAATATCAATCGTCAGAGACGACCCAATTGATATACATCGGTGGTCGCGCATAATGTCGGTCGTCGGTCGACCCGATTGATATATATATGGAGGGTTGTCATGGCAATCGCGTAATAATTAAATGCGAGGCAGGCGAGTGTGAGGGAGATCGATGAGGACTCGGGGTATGAGATGGTCGAGTTAGACATTAGTAGGATCGTGAATTTGGCTTGAATGTGTGTTTCTTTTGGAGCGTGCGTATGCGCTTAGGTGGAGAGTAGCCGCAGGGTGATTCATTTGCGGTCGTGTTGCAATCGAGGATCTTATTTTACGGTACATATAGATTGTGCGAGGGGCATTTCGTCTGGGAGGCGAGTTTAGAAGGAAGCGGGAATGTGGGCAGATGGTTCTTACGTATTAGGTGTTTTAATTTTAATATATGTTGTATAAGAGTAAGCAAATTGAGCTGGAAGCTTGTGGATATAGTTGGATATATATATTGATGAGTAGTGTTGTATTGGAATTGGGCTGGTTGTTGTACTCATGATATTGATGTTTGGGGCCAGGGTTATATCGGGTTTTGTATTTGGGTAGAGCTCACGTCTGAGAAGCTACTGCGCGATTTTCGTGAAATGTCGGGTTAAGCGTTCGCGTCGCTCATGTGAGTTGGCGGGTGGTCAGCGGACCGGAGTTTTGGGGCGTCGCGTTTGGATGGCCGTGATCGGGTTTTTGCGGCCTTGAGCGTGAAATTTGGTGAGGGTCTTTATGGCGTCGGTATGGAGTGGAGGGTAACGTGGGAGCGCGATGACACGATGCGAAGCCACTATTCATGTTTAGGGACCGAAGGAGTGCACACGTGAATTTGTAGTCGTTGCGTTTAAATGGTAGTTCTAAATGCGTGGTAGAGTGCGAGATTACGTATCATGTAGTGATTGTGATTGTCAAAATTTCGGAATGAAATTCCTTTTTAGGAGGAAAATGTAAGACCCAGAAAATTAATTTGCGGAAAAAGGGTAAAATTGTAATTTGATAAAAAAATACGAAATTTGATATACAGATCTCGGATGTGAAAGCGGATTAAGTGGGTTAAGGATCGTCTACCGTAATACCAGCCCGACGACCAGATTTCGTCGAATTCAGGGACGGTCGGGGTTCTTGGCGTTTTCAGTAGTAGAAATTATCGGGTCTGAAGTAAAGCGATATTTGATGTGACAAAGTCGCGTATAACATGTCTGCGTGTTACACATGTTGCATAGTGAGAGATGATGAAATGGGCCAGTAGAGATAGTTCGACGTTGAAAATCTAGAAGAAGGCGTAGATGGCGTTTTGGAATTGTTTAATGATAATAGGACAAGATAGTAAATGGTCTTAGTCTCACAATTCAAAATGAAAACTTGAAATTCGGGAGAGGAGATGCGGTAGCTTCATTTTAGGTTTTAGAGTGAGAGTAAAGGGCATACAGGATGCAGGAGATCAGGCCAGTCGGGTCTTCGGGCAGGGGAAGCGACCTACGTGAAGAGGGGGCAATCACGTGGGTACCGGTTCTTGGAGTTTCGACAATTTCATTGAGGTGGGAGTTCGTCACTCTTGTTTTACACTTGATTTAAGAGGCTTTGTTGATGTTTCGGTTGGTTTGGGGGCGGCGGAGGTGAACTGGAGTTGGGGTCCTAAAGCTTGTGAGATAGAAGTGTGAAAAATTATGGTACCCCCTTTTGGACCAGGTTTGATGAATGGGTATGGCCTGTTTGGAGTGCATTGTGTGATCAGTGTGCATTAAGTCATGTGTTGATGCGTGGCAGAAATTTGAAATGAGTATGAAATTCGGGTTAAAGTGAGCCAGATGATTGGATGTTAAGTAGGTGATTAGTAACTAGGGTTTTGCAGATTCAGCGTGAATAGTGACGAAAATAAATTTTTATGTGAGCGTGTTTGGTAGAGTAATTCAAGTTGAATTCTTTCCGTCAGCGTCGTTAGCGCGTGAGTTAATTTTTGATGTAATGGATTGTGATCAAACGGCGTGGCTGCTGTGATTTAAATTATGTGAATATATACGCGATTATATATTTACGTGTGTTATATAATTATGTATTGGAATTGGCGTCGTCTTAAGCCTCAGGCTGCAGAGCGTACTAGAGCGATGCAGTGGTGGCGAGGGTGGTTCGTGAAGTGGTTTCGGAGGGGTTGACTAATAATAATAATTATCGGAGGGTAGTCACGTATAAAATAATGTCGTCGAGTGTTGATTGATACCTCCATTAGGTTCCTTCTTAAATAGATCATCGAATTAAGATTCTGCATTAGATGATAAAGTTAAAAGCAAATATCTTGTTTGAAAAATAATATTTAAATGCGTGGCGCAGAGCGAGTGTGAGGGAGTCGATGATATTTCGGGGTATGAGTTAATCAGTAGTCATTCGAAAGTAGGATCGTCGTTTCTTGAAAGTATGTTTCGTTGGGCATTGCGTATCACGGCTTAGGTGGAGAGTAAGCGTTTAGGGTGATTAAATTTCTTGAAGCGATATTCTTTGTCGAGGATATTCTTTTCAGTGCATGGAGGCACTGGGAGACGGCTCATCTTAGAAGCTAGTTTTAGAAAAGCGGTTGTATTTGGTTTTGTTATGCGTGTTAGAACTCTATAAGTTTGATATATGATGTATAAGGATAATTTTATTATCTCTTCAAAGCTATTAATATATATTTGGGATTTATTTGGATGAGTATTGGTTTGTGGGCCCCAGAGTGTTGGTTTTACTCATATATATGTCATATTGAATTATTTGAGACCAGTTTGTTTTAACTGGGTAGAAACTCGTCTGAAGAGGCTACTGCCGTTTTAAATGAATAATGTCGGTTTACGGCGTTCCACAAGTATTCGGAATGGAGTTGACGGGTAGTCAACGGACCCCCGGGATTTGGGGCGTCATATGAACTCTGACCAGTCCTCAAAACTCAGGTTAGTTTTTTTCCCCCTATTTTTTCTTAAAATTTTTCTGTTTTCCTTCCCGTTTTTCTTTCATTCTTCAAATGAAAATGTCCATAATTTCGATGCATATTTATGTGTAATTTCAGTGATATTTCACCAAAAAAAAATCATCATCTTGTCTCAATTTGTACATTTTTTGTCGAAATTTCTCTTCAAACAGATTTTTATTTTTAAATTTAAGTGAAATTTACTAGCGATGATGGAGATTTACGTCTATCAAATTTCTTTACATATTTATTTAAAAATCGATGTCCCGATAAGAGGATTCTTTGAAAGTATGCCTCTTGAGGCTGTTTTATATTTGTTTGGAGGGTTGTATATGAGTGCAGTGCATTTCAAGGTGAGCATATGAGATCAGATGGGTGTCGGAATTAGCCATGCATGTGAAATCGTGTCAGTTATGGGATCAGTAATTTAACAAAAAATCAGAATGAAGTCTCTTTGTCAATATAATTTCTATCAAAATCTGACACATTATATGATACGTCATATTACCCATCCAGGGCTCAATATACCACAAGGTCATTCATGGTCGTGCGATTATTTCGACCTAGGTGACCATACCACTGAATCTTATCACGTCTGTTATGTATTGATATGTTTCCAAGAGTTTAATTATTTAATTATACACTCTTATACAAATGATATATTAAACCGATTGCTCTCATATACATATACAAAATACTTACCCAAAGCCACATCCTGGGCTTTTATATGTGGCTCCCGACCGCGGTCGCCCGCCTACACCTAACCCACCGAGCAAGTCCCACGACGCGAGAGCTCCGCAGGCCGATAATCTCCTACAAGTGCTCTCCACCTAAACGCTCATACAACGACAAACCAACCCATACACATCCAAGTGAAACGCTCTTACATTAACGCCAGATGTCATGCATTTAATGTCTTCTGGGCGCCATCCCGAAATACTCACCACCCTCACATACAAGTCTAGTTAAGTATGATAACCACACCTAAGTAGCATTCAATGACACACATATACCGACATCCCTTACCGCCACCATTACCCAATGCAAGTTGTTCGGGCAACTAATCCTCGAAGTCAATCTCGAATCCCATTACACAACTCAAGTCTACGCGATAATCGCGTTGGCCTTATTTTCGTATGAACGAATCTTTTCGCATCACACCACGGCCTTCTTACACCCAATGTTCCAGTTTTTCACGGCGATTAACGGTCCCCTTACTCCGCCTAACACACATTAATTATATTTCACTTTATGCTTTGAACTGTGAGTCATTTATTGGACGTCGTCCAAAGTACGAGCACTACCCATTCATCAACATTGATGATGGATGACCATACCCATGCACACACACCCCAATACGCCGACGCCCCCGCGCACGCCGCAATGCCATCGCCATCGCAATCTCAGCGCGGCATGACGACGCACACTAATCGAACCATTCTCATCAGACTTCATGTCAATTACTTACGCAAAACATATATTTAATCATATAAGTTCCATAAATTTCATGCCAATATATATATATATATATATATATATATATATATATATATATATATATATATATATATATATATATATATATATATATATGTATATCGTATCCAAAGATACAAGATCCATCAACTACGACTAAATAAATAATGTCATACAACCTTTTCTTAAAGTTAACTCATGGTACTTACTCAATGTATCAGCCTCACAACATGCCACGCAATTTACTACAAAAACCCGGCTATCTCACTATCACACAACCAGTTGAACCAGACACTTTGGCGCAAAACATGCACCCGTAGTGCCATGACCACCCACGAGTCAATGGCAGTGTGTGACGCCTCCCATCGACCTAAGCCCCGTCCCGGTTCGAGCTTCCTACGAGCGAAAGAAAATGCCTGCGGCGGCACGACATTCCTTCGCGAGCTGACCCACCGGGCGGCACCCGCGTATTAATGGTTACTGGCCCTCCATACAAAAAAGATGGCAATATTGACTCAATGAGTCGATACCCAAGAACACTAAACTTTGAATGACGGTTAGTTTTAGCTACGTTCGCTCGAGGCCAACAATCGTAAAAATGACAATTGTGTCCCACTGTGACTTCACAGACACCATACACACTGCTCCACTCAATAAATTTCGAAATCAAGGGGCCAGATTTGATATACCTATTTCGCAAGACATGCTTCTCCTATGTTTCATTTATTCAAAATTTAATCATTCACACCCGATGAGCTGGATGTAATGTTACGGGTTAAAACACGTCATTGCATTGGGCGAAAACCTGACAACACCTCGGACACACACACACGCCTCGACATAATTAAATCGTAGTAGAGAAAACCCTACTTTAATAAGATTTCCTGACACCGCCTCTTTTCCCTGGCTTCCGCTAAATTCGAATCTTGAACCTCGCGTAAATTCGCGATTCTCAGACCCACGCAGTGCTCGTCACAGTAGAGCAAACCTTAACTTCCTCGTCATCGAAGTTCCACCAAGAAAACCTCGTAAAATCGCCAGAGAAGCTTTCTTTTTTTCTCCGTTCTCTCTCTAATGTTTTGTTCTGCATCAAATTATAAGATATTTTATTTAAAGATATTTTCGATATTTATACACGGTATTACTACGCCACACGCGCCGTGTGTCACTTTTCCTACCCGCTGTTTCGAAAAACAATTTATTTCGTACTTAAGAAATTTAACTATCAGAATGGACATTCTTTAAATATTTGATATTTTTCGAGATTTTTCTAAAAATCCTGCTGATTCACTGACGCCCGCCAAATTTGGAAAACTGATGGTCTCAAATTAATGAAATTGCCAGTGACTAGATTACGGTATCGCTTCAAATCTACAAATCCGCTTCGCCATCCAAGATTAAAATTATGCGCTTTAACATGTCCAATTGAAATTACCATTTTGCCCCGTCCCAAATAAATCTAAAATTTTTAGCTTTTTCCCGCGCCTTCTGTCATTCATCAACGCTGCTAAAAGTGAAAAAAATTGAAAATCCAAAGATCGAGGTCAAAATGGGTAAATAAAAGCAATGAGAAATCCAACCGATTGAATTATTGCGCTCATTTGGAATTCGGGAAGTATTAGGGAAAGAAAAACTTAAGGAAAATAATTTTCATATTTGTTTTCACCACAAAATATGTTAAAATTAATTATAATCAAAATTTGTCAAAATTTCATATATTTTTTAATTTCACAACTCTTATATAATAAATAGAAAAATAAAATGAATTTGAATAAACATATGAATTAATATTAAATTTAAAATTTTTATTTTTTTTCCTCCAAATTTTCTTCCATTTCATTTTTCCTTTTTAGCTATTTTCTTTCTTTAATACTTTCGGATTACAAACGGAGCCTTAAAGAATACTTGGTGAACTCGTAGTTAAAGATCAAATTAGAAACAAAGTAGAGGAAGATTGAGTTGGAAACAAAAGAAAAGGTACAAAAAATAGAGCTTGAGAGCTTGAGAGCTTAAGAGGTTGAGGAAAAAGAGAAAGTTCAACCAGATTGGAAAAAAAGAGAATGTTAGATTTGAGAAGTAAGAGGGGAAAGAATTTTTGTAGAAGGAAATAAAGAAAGATAAAATGTATATGGTAGGTGTAATAGGAACTGTACAAATGAAGCTTCCATTTGAACTGTTCACATGTATATGGCATTAATTATGTTGAAATATAAAGTTCATCATCAATAAGGTTGAAATTAGTGAGATGGTACGTGCACAAGCAATACAAAGTAAACTAGAACATTGTTTTAGTTGTCAATGTTTGTTGTAATCATTTGCTTGGAATAAATTACAATTAATTGCAACCATTTCAAATATCTATTTCCACAACAACCTAATTGATAACATAAAAGACAAACAAAACATGTAAGTAAAAATTAAAAAATGGGTACTTTCTTTTTAATAAACAATTTATATAAAGTCATGACAGTTTTGTTTATCATTTAAAAATCGAATCATAATTTTCAAATAATAAAATTAGTATTTCAAAAAAAATTTATTAAACCCGGGACCCTTTTGCCTCCAAAGATGTCTTATCTTTTAATTTTTTTTATTTTTCTTTTTCATTACGCACTAACTCGCCAGGTTTATAAGGCTAACTTTATATTATAAGTTAATAGAATTTTTCTTGGCTTTTTGACAAAGATGGTTCATGGTTTTTTTTTTTCCAATTTTTGTCTCTATCAAACAACATTTCTGAGGTGTTTCCTATGCAACTTCACAAATAAGTGATCTTAAATTAATATATATAAATTTTTATTAAACTTAATGTAGAAAAAAAAAAAAAAAACTCTTGGCTTCTAAAAAAATCTTTGTGACAAAGATAGTAAATTTTTCTTTTCTTTATTTTCTTTTTTCTTTTTCACTTTTAATGATGCCTTTTTCAACCTAACTCATTGAGCGTGTCGAATCGTTGGCCTAATACCGGGCTCGAATGTTTGACTCCTCCGCAAAACAAGTTAAACAAAGCAGGATCGCGGGCTCGCCCGTCTCCTCCGATGCCTAAGTCATTCCTTCCCAGTTAACTAGATCAACCCGCTCGGTATCAATTTTCACGTGACCTTTCAATCGACGCGCTAAGATTATTTAGATGTTTTTCCCAATCAATGCCGATACGATTCTTATCGATGAGGAATTTTCTTCCTTATCATTGCCGATTAATAGCGGATAATTGTAGAAGAAGGTATCGGTAATTGTCCTACTTCCTTATCAAGTAATTTGGATTTGGATTTATGCGATACATTTTAGCCGTCTGTTATCGACTTGGTGTGGATGAACTCGGGCTCCCGCTGGGCCTGCACTAGGAGCCCGGAAGGCACTGGACTCATTTATAAATCTTCTTTAACTCGTTAGCCCGAAGCGGGCTCAAGGTACCATTTTTTGTGAATTACCACGCTTCAAATTTGGTTACGACGAGCGTGGGCAAGGGTCAGATTGCCGAGTCAAGTGCGATTTCCACGTGCTCGTCAGTGGTCGGTTTGGTTAGGGCTTTGTCGCCTTCAAATGTCCTGTGGTACTAATGATTTTTCGACTTCGCGCTTATTTCTGGGCCTTCAATTTCTTCGAACATACTTCAATCGTTTCAGATTGTGGTTCCTCGTTATCAAGCTTTTTTCCTTCTCTCGCGAGTTCGAGCTTCTTTTTCTTAAAACTCGCCCGACCCTCGTCTTAATCTCTTTTGTTTTTGTAATACCCTACTTGGGGTCGTCCCTTTTGTTATATTCCTAGGACCGGTACGTCTTTCTCATTTTTTCCTTTTTGAGTGGTATAGTGAGGCGTTGCGGCTAGCTCAAGCAGTTTCATTCAACTTCTGCATTCCCATGGTTCGGTCGCCTCTTCTCATAGGGTGATTTGGTGATATCTCCAAGTTCGTATGACGGTGGTGAGTCCGACCGCTTAGCCGTGGTCGCTTCTTCTCGAGATGCCCCTGTGTGAACCTCCTTTCTCGTAAAGCGCAAGGATAAATCGACGCAGATTAAATAACTCGTGGTTTAATATCCGAGGCCTGGCCGTGCGTAACGCCTCGCAGTGGTCTTAGCAGGCTGAGCTCATTATATGGGAAGTCTTCGCAAGACGACATACATGCCCCCGTTTCGGGCGTCCTTCAAGCTTGGTCCTCGACGCATCGACCTCCTATGTTGTTCAAGTGCCCAAGACGGTGTGCTTCTTCGGGGTGGCCTTCGAGAATGACCTCCGTTTTCCTCTGCATCCCTATATAAAAAGGGTCTTGCAACATTTCAACGTTTGCCCCTCTCAACTTTCGCCTAATTTCTGGGGTATTCTGATTGGGCTGTTGGTCATTTTGTGATAGCACGTGTTGTCTATAACAGATGCTCCCTGACCTCTTAGTGAAGGAAGCCGTTAAGGGCTTCCTTTATTTATCTAAGCTATGAGGCAAGCCCACGATCATCTCGATCTCTGCCTTCTCATAAATTTTGGAAGGAACGCTACTTTTTTGTTAGTGGCCACGGTTGGGAATACGATCCCATTGACAAGGAAGACACACCTGAGTTCCTACTGGTCTGACCACCCCCAGAATCTACGTGAGCTTATTGCTTTTACTGGCCGGTTTTCATAAATTATGTGGCATCCCTAATCCCTGCGATTACCGTGCGCTCGTGTATTCGCCTGGGACCCAAATTTCCAAAGACCGTGGTCAGGAAGCGGAAGTTGGCCAAAATGTCTTCCGCACGCATACTCTGAGCTCATCAGGTCGGATATTCCAGGATCTTTAGGTTCGAAGTCTTCCGACTACGCTGAGGCCTTCACCCCATCCTATGAAGTTCTCCCACGACGGGCCTCTCGTTGTCAGTTTTTCTCCACCAAGGGAGAGCTTCAAGCTTGGGTGAAGACGCAGTCCCGACGGTCTCGGAGTGTGAAGCGAAAAACCCGGACTTTCGAGAGGGGCCATTCGCCTGGGGTGGTAAAGCCCCGAGGTCAGGGACGCCTTCTTCATCACCTCGCCCACATCCAAGGCAAAGGTATCGCCACCTCCCGCCGAGGTCTCCAGAGCGCCTTAAGTTTGCGGCCTCGTCATTCTCGCACAAAGTCCAAAGATTCCTGTGGAGGGTCATCGAGCCTCCGTCAAGGTTATGCCCATCTCGGGCCAGAGTCCTCCCAGCGCCGAGCTTCCTTTCGATAGCTAAGACTTGGGGAGGAAGCGCCTCGAAGCCGATGGAGATGGGGATTCCTTGCTCTAATGCCGAGCTTGCTGCCAGTGCAATCTCATCCATCCTCAGGGATTCGACCAAGAGGTCGTGTCATTCGCTGAGGAGGCTTGCCTCTATCCTCGCGGGTCACCTCGCGTAAGTTCCCGCAGTTTTCGCGGTCTTATCTTGGTTTTCGAGTCAGGTGTCGATTTTACGCCGTGATCGGCGTTTCGCTACCTATCCGGTGAGTCGGCAAAAGGGCCGATCAACGAGGGTCATGTCAAAGTTTCGCCGTGAGCTCACAGCGAGAGCGGGCTTCTCTTACCTCGAGCGAAATAACAAATGAAGTCTGATGCAAAATATGATCTGAGGAAGCCGTGAAGCTCGTTGTCCGATCCGAGGCATACCTCGATGGCTTGAGCACCCGGGCCGAGGGTAAAAGAAGGCTCAGACGGGTTAAGAGTCGCCGAGGCGAATGTGGGAGGTCGTGGACGGCCGCAGCTACCTGTAATGATCCACGTGGCTGTGGACGGGCCGCAGCTGCCCGCATCGAGCTTCGTGTAGTCGTGAAGAAATGTTAATCATCCTGCATCGAGCCGCTACGGTAGCCGTGAAGAGTCATGAGTCGCTGTGAGACGAGTCGCAGAATAAAGCAAAGGTCAGCTGACGAGCCCGGCCGCTGGCCCGCTTTCATGAGCTCTATCAACGCCCGAACGATGAGTGCCAGCTGGTCATGAGGGGACCTTCAGAGGCGTGGAAACTCTAATACCGTAGGACTCCGAGCGACAATGAATGAGGGATGAGGTCAGACTCAGCCAGCTTCGGATGGTCATTTCCGCAGAGGGTTGCTAATACCTACCCGGGTCTGGACCTTAACTTTGATATCCCCAGCGATGAGGAGGCAGAAGAGTCCTTTTCCGCCGACTGCTATGGAGAGCTAGCCACCCCGGCTGAGGCTCGCTCCCCTTCTTCGCCTTCTATTCCTAATACCGCGTCTGACGTCTGAGCCTCCTTGTGTAATTTTGCTTGTTTTTTTTTGCCTTGGGCTTCGAACCCCAGATGTATGTAATGTCGTTCTGGGCTTTGAAACTCAATGAATAGCCAATTTTCTATCCCCTCGCTTTTTTCCCCTAACTACGTCCCTTATGCTGCTCTACCTGAGCTGACCTGGATCGGTGGCCTTTCTGAGTAGTCAGCCTTCTCGAAACCGAGCCGCCAAGGCTCCTGGCTAATCCGCCTGTCGAACCGGCCCTATGACTATATGGCCTCAACAGCAAATGAGCTCTTGAACCGAAATGCCGAGGCCCGTACTTAACTGTCTGAGACCAACTAGCCCCGCTACAGTTTTGGGCTGGAAGAGGGGTCAGCCTCAAAACCGAATTGGAGGCTCGGGCTAATCTTTCCCCGAAGCCGAATCGACTTCATGGCTATATGGCCTCGCTCGAGTAGTCGAGCTCTTGAAAACCGAGCCGCGTGGCTCTCGCAAGATCCGCAGAGTCGAACTAGCTCCTGTGCTACTGTGCCTTAGCTGGAAAGGCCGAGTTTCGAAAGTGAGTCATTGGGCTCCGCGCTAATTTGCCTGAGCCAATCGTTTCCCCGGCCATATTGCGCTTCTTAGCTGGAAGAATAGCCTTCAAACCGAACTGGAGGCCTGGCTAATCTCGCTGCAATTAACCGTTTACAAATTTATACGGCCTTTGCTCGAAGAAATAACTTCAAAACCGAATCATTGGCGCCCGTACACTTCATCGAATTAACTCAGCTCACGCGGCTATATGGCCTTGTCTCGAGCAAAATGAGCTCTTGAAAAACTGAGTCGCTAGGCTCCGCTACATCCGCCTCGGGAAATGACCGGACCTTAGGGCTACTGTGCCTTAATGGTAGCCGAGCTCTGAAAACTGAGTCGCTCATACACCGTCAGCCCAAACCTGGCTCGGCTACCAGCTCTGGGGCCAGCTAGGCCAGCTCAACCGAGCCGTTGAGGCTCCGTGGCTAATTTGCTCGAGCCGAACTGCTCGCGCTTATACGGGCTCGCCCGAGTATTTCCAGCCTTCTGGAAACTGAGCTGGCCAGCTCCGTACATTATGCCTGCCGAATCGTTTCGCGGCTTATACGGCCTTAAAACCGAAAGGGGCCAGCTTCTTGAAAATTGAAGCCGCGCTCCGCGCGCATTCGCTTGTTTAAACTGCTCTTGCTACAGCTCTTGGGCCAAATAGCTGGAAATTTTTGAAAATCGAAATAAGCAGCTATGGCTAATTCGTCGGGTACCACTTGCCTTTAAGCACAGTCTTAGTCGGTTAGCCAGCTCTTGAAAATTGAGTCACGAGGCTTTGGCCAAGACCAACCTGGAAATTAACCAAGCTACGCTTATATGGCCTTGTTCGGGAAAGCAACAGCCTTAAAACTGAGCCGCCGAGGCCTGCGGCTAATATGCTTCGAAATGACCGTCGCATTTACCATACGGATTGCTCGGTTAGCCGGGTACTTCAAAACCGAGTCATTGCGCCCGCGCTTAACTGGCTCGAATTGAACCTGGCTCGCGCTATATGGCCTTGTCTCGAGCAATGTTTCAAAACTAAGCTTCGCTGGCTCTCTGGGCCGGCCCCGTGGCTACATGGGCCGACGACTTCCTTCTCGAAAGACATGGGCATCTTTTAATGCAGGCTTATGGAGAATTGGAACCGACAGACGATTTTTCTAAATGGGCCTGATTCTTATAAATTGCGTCTCCTCTGCAATGAGTTCATGCTTCGAACCTTCTTCCCTTTTTGGGCATAACTGGAACCCACGTATGATGAAGCGTCAAGGCTTGGTCGTCGTCACAGGAGGTGTGCTTGGAGATTCTGAAATGGGCGCTTGTTCCGATGGTCCTCCCGCTTGTGCGAGCCAGGCTTCCCTGGGCCTCCTCATGAGCATGCATCTCCCTGGGCCCCGTCTGATGACCCGAGCCGTGCTAGGGAATGCATCCGAGAGGGCTGCGGTACTAAAGAAGAACTTTGGCATCGCTTTCCATTTTCTCTCCTCTTTTTCTTTCTTCTTTCTCTTTCTCTTCTTTCTTCTCCTTTTCCTTCTCATTTTCCTTCCCGTTCTCACTCTCTTTTCTTCTCTTTCTCTTATTTCTTCTCCTTTTCCTTCTCGTTCGCACTCTCTCTTCTTCTCTTTCTCTCCCTTTCTCTTTCTTGAGATTTTTTATTTTTTGAGGGAATTGCTCAGGACTGCTCATTCTAGATGTAGTGGATGGCACTGGGTCGTGATTGTAATCAATCGTATCTTCATTGGAATAAAGAGAAATTTTTTTTTGAAGCATGAATTTGTGTATTTTGAAGTGTGTAATTTTCAAGGTCACGAAATAGTCTGCTCTTCTTTACCGAGAGATGCCTTACTTTTTGATTCATAAGGATGTTAAACAAAGTAATCAACGAACACACAGACTGTTATCTGAAAGCTGATGATACTTTATTAAAGATTACAATCCGAGGTCTATTGATAGAAACGCCGAGGTGCCTGCTGCCTGTGAAACGAGGCGGTTTTTTCCTTCTCCGTCCCGAGTTCTAGCTACTTTCTTCGTGTCCGGACTACGCGAGACACGATATAAGGGCCTTCCCAACTGGTCCTAGCTTTCCATGTGTGTGGATCTTTCCTCGCAGCGTAGTTTCTTTAAGACTAGGTCTCTCAGCCATAATTCCCGGGTTCGACTCGGGTCGAGTACTCCTGTCAGTCTTCCTCAGAGTCTTCAGACGCTTCGGGGACCCGATCACGCTTTCATCTAGAGGTTCAGGTTTGCCAAGAGCCTCATATGTTCCACGCTGCCAATTCAACTCGGGATTTTAATTCGATCTCGATACACGCCTACGCCAAAGGCTGTGAGCGAACGGGGTTTCTCGAGTTGTTGACTTGCGTGTAGTTTTGTATGCCCATAACACCCTGGAGTGTACTACCCATTTGCCTTTTGCACCTTCCAACTCGTCTTCAATGCCGCTTTAAGGGTCTGGCAGGACTTCTCGCCATTCATTAGATCAGGATGAGCCGGGACGAAGAGGAATTTCATCCCCGGAGCTCAACACAAACTCGAACTTAGGATTGTCGAATTGCTTCCCATTGTCTCCGACACCGTGGCCTCTGGATACCAAACCCAGATATTATGGCACCAAACAAAGTCACAGACCTTGCTCGCGGATAGTAGCCAAGGGCTGGGCTTCGCCCATTTGGTGAAATAATCCACTCCACGACGATAACCTGTATCAGCCTTTTCCAATGGGGCGCAGGTCCTATCATGTCTAGCCCCACTTTTGAAAAGGCCAGGGGCTCAGAATCGACGCCGCTGCCCGAATGGGAGGCGAGATTTCGCGTGCTCCCGACAAACTTTCAGATTTTCGACTAGCGTTCCGCTGGCCTGAAGACAGGAGCCACAAGACTCCCGCTCTCAAGACTTTTCCCGCCAGTGCCCGAGCTCTGATGTGATTTCCACATACGCCTTCATGTACTTCTCAAAGACGAGCTCCAAGGCCTTCTTCGCAATGCACTTGAGGACGGTGAAACCTCGCTTTATAAAGGGCCTCGATGAATAAGAACCCGCAAACCTCGACCTAAGCTTGCATGCTTCATTCTGGGTCGCTTCTACAGCAGCCCTTATTAAGGCCCCAAATGGGTCCAGTCCCACTACGGACATGATCGGGGGAGATCTCTTCGTTGTCGAGACTCACTTTGAGGGCTCAAAGGTGCCCGACAGTGTCGCATGTCGAGGTCTCTGGGGAGGTCAAGCTTGGGCTTTAAAGGCATATGCTCACGACCTCTCGCTTCGTATGTGTCCGACCCGAACTCGTACGAACTTCTGGGGTACTCCCGTACCTGAGGTATAGGATCATTTTTCGCCTCCCGCCATAGACTCTTCTATTTGCTTTACTACTGGAACCGAAATACAGATACCTCTACCGATCAACTTCCATCAACGTGGCGGCGCAGTTCTCAATACGACTACCATACTCGCTCGCTGGTTGAGGCTGAACTCCAACTCTTAGCGATATTCGATATCAATTCCTTCTGGAGAGGTCAAAATTAGCCCGACACCACTCGAGCACGACTCACTCGTTTGGCGGACAACCAAAACGGGAGGTCGAAAGGCCGCTTGAGTAGCTTCAAGCCTGGCCGAGGCGACCCATGATGAAGTCTTCCAAGATCTGCCATTTTACTGCTATTTTTGGTTTGTACTTGATGTCAACTCATTTGTAGCTCTATGGCCCACTTCACGCCTTCTCCTGAGGTCTCCGTTTGTGCAGGACCCGCTCTACTGGGTATTCCGTCAGATTTCAATGGTATGAGCTTGGAAGTAAGCATGAGTTTTCGAGTCGCTGTCAGAACACCCCACTCGGTAGAAATACATATGATACGATATCAGGGCGCATAAGAGTACCAACAATACATCAGAAGATTGAGATGAAATTAGGAATTATAAATTTTGAAACCTAATTTGGTATCAAAACAAGGGTACAATTGTCATTTGAAGAAAAGTGATACGAAGATAATTAAGCTTAGAGATGGGTCATGTAGGAATTTCCAAAAGCTCTGGATTTGCAATTAAGGAAAGCCGAGGGGTGAAAGTATAATTAATGGAAGTTTAAATAAGAAATTAATAATACAAATCACACAATTCAAGTGGTCTCTAAATTCTCTAATCTCGTGATGACTAAATCCGGACCGCTACTGCTAAGTTCGCCTCACTGAATCTAATAACCTGTAAAGTTTCGCTTAATCTGAGACAATGAATATTTTACTAATTCTGTACGATCGACAAAGAAATGAACCCGAAACCGATTAAAAATTCAAAATTAAGAATAGTTAAAGAATATTCATTTAGGATATATAAATCAAACCGGACAAAATAAATCGTTTACCGAAACTGATAGAGAAAGAAAGAAAAGGGACATGGGTCCCACACATCAAAAGAAAAGAAAAAAAAAGACAAAACAACAAACAGTTAAAACGACGCAGAGAACAAACCGGCAAACAGAAGCGTGGAGGGAGAGAAGGAGAGAGTTTTAATTTTTTTTCTCTAGATTCATTCTCGTGATTTACGGTAACTGACCATTCTGATTCTCATTTTATTAAACATCTGAAAGTGCTTCACGCCGACGAGGCCACGCCATGGCATCTAAAAAACACAAGATTTCAAAGAGACCAGGTGAAATACGCGAAAAACCCAAATTTTGGGCTTTTCCCGATCTATGCTATTCTAGCTCATTCGCGCTTCTGGACCAAAGAGGAAAGCTACTTCACGCGACGAGAGCTACGCGTGACACCAAAATCTCGCTTTTTGTCAAACTTCAAAGAAATTTTAAATTTTCCTACTAGATATTTTCGTGTTCCTGTAGCGCTATATACCTACTTAATATTCTTAGAGGTTACAAATTCATTCCAAAATTTTTGGGGACCGAAATAGAATTTTGCAAATTTTAGGAAATTGGGGACTATTTCTACATCCGGGCCGACTTGGGACTGCTTTCGACGCTGCTAAAATTTCAAGATTTTATTCTAAACAGTCCCACGTAATTTTCATGTAAATATTTTGTTGTTTTACCTTATATAAAGTCCCTAGTCTAATTCAACCATATGCCCTTTGAATTCGCATTTCCGGGGCCCACATATTTTCCAAAATTTTAATCAGAAGACTGTTTAAATTGTTTCTATTGCTACTGACGCAGGTGATTTAATACACGAGTGTGTAGGCTAAAAAACAAAGGAAAGTCGTGAACTGCGGCTCAAGTTTAGCAAGCAAAGACAGGAGCTGTTTCAAACTCATTTTCCAAATACTAACAGATATTATTATTATTATTACAAACCTGCTTACACTCTGTGATTTGTTTTCGCTTGGACAAGTAAACCATTTTCTTAAAACAAAGAAATGACCAGAAGAAGAATTGGCTTGAAGTTAAACCATTTTGAAGCATTGGTTTTAAATCAGAAACCATAATTAGTTAGTTAGCAGTTAAAACGGTTTCAATAATTAACCATTTTCAAGTTGAAGCAAGCAAGCAAATGGTTTTAAATTGTAAAACCATTTTACAAAGAGCAAGTAAAGGCAAGTTGTTAATATTCATGTAAAAATGCCTGTGCCTTCCTAGTTCTAAGAAACCTGGGCGAGGTATTCCGTACACGCACGGCTACAAGCAGGATCCACACGCATTTTAGCTTTGCTCGGCTCAAGAAACGTAGACATACATCATGCATTTGGGGGCCGAGACCGTGGCACGATGAGATATAAGGTTATGAGCTCAACTAAATTACGACACGACTCCAGCCAATTCACTCATATTCACCTGGGTGCAGGATGCGACCAGTCCCCACCCAAGATCGCCGCCTGCGCCCGCTCACTCAGCAAGACAATAAGTAAAATAGGCCTCCGGTTGATGTTTTATGAGCATGATATACGCTTTGAAAATCAACCATTTGTCTCCCTGGCCGCCCAGCTCCTGAGAGTTTTAGCAAACTTGGCTGGGAGCCAAGCCCCGCTAGATTTCAAACGACGGCTGAGCCAAGCCCCGTGTGGGATTTAAAGCAAACCCACGTTCCTGTGCCCCGCTTTATTTTCAAAGAATGCTGGTTGAGCCCAGTTCCTTGCGAAAAAGTTTTGAGAAACTTTTAAAGAAAAGCCAAGGGAAATGCCATTAAACTTTTCAAACAAAGATAAAGAAAGCAAGCAAAGGAATTTGAGAAGTTTTATAAACTTAAGCAAGAAAACAATAAGAGTTTTATAAGCTTTTAAAGAAAAGCAGCAGTTGTGTTGAAAGAAAGAAGCTTTTAAACTTTTAAAAAGCAAAGTTAAGTACAAAAGCAAGCAAGCAAAGGAAAGTTTTAAACTCAAAAGCAAAGAAAAGCCTGAAAATAATTGTAAAGAGAGTTTTACATTTTTGAGATGTTTTCCTGAAAAGCAAAACCTTTATGTTGATACACTCACCGACTCGCTTGAATTTCATTATTTCAGATTTTAAACTACTTCCACAAGACAAGATACCTGACGCCTGTTATTATTGCATTCTTCCGACATTTATCAAGGTCGTAATTAAGAATATTGTGTGGTTAAACATTTAACTCAGATAATTCGGAAAGATACGTATGTACACAGAGTAGTTTGTGAGAATGGTCGGGTATCGTCACATATTTTACATAAGGTAAATCGATGTATATTGTGATCGGGGATATGTCCTATGCACCGTTATGTCGAAATTTACAAAATCATGTTTAGAAAAGAAAATTTTTATGTGAGGTTTTAAGAAAGAATATTTCGCTTCGCTGTGTGGAGTTTCTAGTCGTTAGAGGTAACGGGCTGATTATTTGTGTTTCTGCACGCCCACACGGCAGCGGGGCAGTCGTTATTACCAATGCCGTAGATTAATTTCTCCATCTGATACCTCATCCAAGCCCTTCAGAGCTCTACAATAGTAGACTCTAAGTGCTACACTCCTGGGCCTTTGTCTCGATCGTGCACTGGCTACCGGGTTATAAACTAAACCACTTAGAGGCAAAGTAAGAACCTCTCACGGACTTACCAGAATTGGGGGAGAGCTCAAATAAGTTTTTAACGATGCGACGTTTTTCCTCGCATGTAATGTCCCCATTGAAGGCTTCAGACTCCGGAAGAAGGGTCGACACTTATCATTGCTCCTAGACACAAAACCGCCAGCTAATATCCTCCAGCTTAGGCTGACTTCTGTTATGCTCGATGGTGACGACATGTCGGGCACAGCTTTTATCTTGTCCCAGTTATTTGCCTCTATTCCGTTTGTTAACTATAAACCTGGGCACTTTTCCACTGACCGGTGAAGTGCATTTAATGACTAACTCTCATGTCAGACTATTTCCAAGATTTGGAATGCCTCTCGGCCAGATGAGCTATACGGAGTTCCTACAGAGCTGATTTACCAACATGTCGCCTATACATAATCGCTGGGATGTCCCCGGCCTGTTGAACATCCGCTCACCAAACCTCCGGGGATAGTTCCTCGCGCTTTTTAAACAAAGGGCATTACTCGATAGGAAATAGGTCCCCGGCCCCGTGACTAATGAGGTCCTGTTTCGGGTCGCTTCTGGATCCAGGTCGATCCGGTCAGAGTTTGATAGTGCTAACCATGAAGTCAGAGGAGTTCACGCGGTCAATGCGGCATCTACTACGAGGTCGATCCGAGGTAGGGAAACCATCTTCAGCATGTGGTCGAAGGTCGAAATCGACGCGAGAGTCGCCATTTGGTCAAGCCGCTGACGAGTACGACGCTGACCAACCATTTAGTATTCACTCTTCCATCGACATGTCTGAAAGGAGCTCTGCCTCTACCTCCCCATTAATCGCTTGTCTTTCCTGGGCGAAACTTTCTTTCAGCTGACCGGCTCAAGGATTTGACCGATATTTACCTCAGAAAGATGGTCATGGTGTCAATCCCCATGTCCTTCTCGCCTTATGAAACATCCTCAGTTTCTATTTCCGAAGAAGTGGATAAGGAGGCTTCCTGGTGTCTCTGCTTAGTCAGAAACGACGTAGCGTAGGTGTTCAGCAGGATCATCCAATCAGAGAAATCTGCACTTTTCCGAGGGTCGTGCCCGTGTTTACCTCACCGCATGTCAAGCCTCATTCACGTATAAGGCCGAGACCGGCTGGCTTCACCATCAGTAACACTCCCCGGCCACGCCGGTCTCCTCAAACCATTCACCGTTTATGGTAGGAAACTTGATCACCATGCATAAGCTGGCTGACGGCCTTTACGGCGTCGAGTAGGGTCGCTATCAACACGCTATGTCGAGCAGGGCATCTACTATGAGAACCAACGCCGTTGTCGCTCGGGCACCTGGGATCTCCCAAAGTGAGCACTAATCAGATTGGACCCCAAAGGTAGCACTTTTCTCCGCAGAATCCTCTGCAGTCAAAATACCTGTTCCATTTTCCTTCCGATGCCCATCTTGTCAAAAGTCGATGTGAAGATGATGTCGTCTGAGCTCCCATCAGCCGACAAGGACCCGTGATTGTTTTGTTAGCCACAACTCCAGCCTTATCACCAAAGCGTACTCGCTGTGGAGGGTGTTGACACCTCTCCGTGTCCTAACCCAGAAGGTTACAAGGTGGTCTAGTCGAGGGAGTTTGGACACCGCTTCGACCTCCATCACCTCCCGACCCGATACACAAATGAGCCTTCCCGGGTTTGTACTGACTCCCAATCGCCGCAAATCCTCCCGAGATCACATGGATTTCCCCCAAGGGCCGCTGCGTCGAGTCAAGCCTGGCCACAGGTGGTATCGTGGCTCGATCCCGACCTCCGCAGGCTATGTAGCGGCAAGATACCCGCCGAATCGTGATTCTATTTCCTTCCCGAGTTGTATGCACGTCTCGTTCGATGCCCGCGGGTCCCTACGGAACTCCAGAACCTAGTGTTATCTCTTCGTCGGGTCCGTCCTCATCCTGATGGCCATCTTAGGAATGTTTCACGCCGTACTCGCTAAAGACCGCGACACCGTGGCCAAGCCGTGAACCGCCGAGGTGAATAATCACCGCCGTAGCCGGGCCGAGGTGGTCCCGTGCTACTCTCCGAAGCCCTCGCGGACGCCCAAACCTCGGGTCCGCTGACTACCCGCCAACTGCGGAATATAAGTGATGTTTCCGTTACCCGACGCCACTTCGTAAAATCGCAGTTTCTCTGTACTGCAGCTCTTACCAAAATACAACACCTACATAAACCTGTCCCAAACAGTCCAATATAACGGTCTATGATTAAAACGGCCACTTGGGCTCATAAACCAATACTCATAACAATGTATATATATATCCAACTATCCAACCATGTCAAGAGTTCAGTTTACTTATACAACACATATATTAAAATTAGAGAATTCTAATACATGTAATACATTATAACCCAAAGCCACAATCCGGATTTCTTCTAAACCTCGCCCTAGACGAGCCGTCCCTCGCACGCTCCCCTGTGACTCAGAAATACAAGATCCTCGACAGTACGGTGCCGAACGCTCACAGCCGAATCACCCTGGGCGGGCTACTCTCCACTCCAAGTTGGGTGCTGGAAATGCTCCAAAATAAACACATATCAAAGCAAATGCATGATCCTACTTGAATGTCTAATCGGACATCTCGCACTGAGTCCTCATCGACTTCCTCACACCCGCCCCGTTCCTCGTACGGTAATTCACATGCTTATTTGTTTGTGACAAACCCTCCGGGATGCGTATATATCAACTGGGCCGCCTTCGACGACGATATTATTTACGACTGATCCACGCATATCAATCAAGCCGCTCTCGACGATCGATATTTACGACTACCGATCATTTTTAGTTTTAGACAACCCAAACCATTCACTCTAGACACCTACGACCACTCCATCATCCTAGGGAAGACAGCCGCATACTTTAACGTACTTTACGCCAATTCCATTACAAGCCTATGTCACATCGTGAAATATATAAACATGCATATATTCACATGTAATTAACTCACAATAATCACAAGCATGTGAATTACGCATTTCATCACATCAAAATTCATCACATGCAAGCACGATCAAACACCCAGCAACTGGACTTGAATCACTCGACCAAACACATTTTCACAATAAAAATATATTTTAGAACATTTATTCTCGAATAGCTGAAACCCCTACTACTATTCCCGAAAATCACTAACGTCTGGCTTCACTTCAGGAACCCGACTTCACAACATTCGCCTTTTCACATCAAGGCATACATTAACACATGATTTCACAATAAACAACTCCAAATCAAATTTATGGACAAGAATGACTGGTTTACACGGGTTTCAAAATCTAACACCCTGCTCCAAGATTTGGAACCCGATCAAACGACTCACTCGCCTCATTCAACTCCAAACATCACAGCATTCTTTAAAACGGTTAACAAAACCCAAGAGTGGCAAACCCCTCACTCCTCCCTGAGTTCGGGCTGGGAGGAACTCCCCAACCGGTTTGACTACGCCGGCCCCCTCCCGAGTGTAGCAGCCTTCCTTCGGTCCCGAAAACCGCCGACCGTCGGAGCCCCACGATTCTGCAGGCGAAGCACTTTCTCACTGTAACTCCACCATTTTCGCTATTGTCATTTTCTTCCCACTTTTCACGTTTCTCCCTTTGAATTTGAGAAGAGACACTATTCCTTATTTTGGCATTTTCCTATTTAATCAAATTCAAATGACCATTTTGGTCTATCTCTTTCTCCTGGGCCACATTCTAAGACTATCTCGATCATTCATTTTCATCATTTCTCTACTCATGACACTTATGGCACATGAGTACGTGTTATATATAACTTTCGTTGCATCGAAAATCGTTTTACAGCACCCGAACCGCGATGCCTCGAAAAACGTGTAAATTCTGACTGTTTCGGAATTCGACAAAATTTTACGTGGTAACTAGATTTTGCGAGACGATTCCAACCCAAGGTAATCCGCTTCATCATCCGAGATCTGTAATAAATTCTGTGATTTTTAACTCGAAATTACAATTTTGTCATTTCTCCATAAATTGGAATTTCGTCTTACATTCTCCTCCCAGCGGGAATTCCGTCCCAAATTCAGACAATCACATCACTAACATGCATATGCAATGTGCACTCTACCATGATGTAAAACTATTTAATCTGAAACTGACTAAACCACGTACTTCCATCTATAACAAGAAGCGATAAGGCTACTCGACGCTGCCTCCCGTTCCCATCAGCCGACTCCTCCACCCATAGTGCCGCCATAGCACCCCTCACTAGCCTCACTGGCTCACAGCCGCAAAACCCGATCACACCATCCAAAATACACACCGGTCCCTCCTCAAAGCGTCCCATCCTCGTGTCAACCTTTCTATCCGTCCCTAATCCACCATTACGAGCTTCTGATCCTGAGATACTTCCCGAGCACGGAGACAACACCGTGGACACTGGTCATGTCAAGCAGACCAACTGGTATCGCTACTTGCCTATCATCTCGAAAGGTCTCGATTTCAATAAATCTCTGCATGATGCTTTCCCCGCGCCGTCGAACCCGACCACTTCCTTGTGCATCACCTTCAAGAAGACGTGATCCCAACCTCAAACTCTAAGGGTCGACGTCAGACGCTTACATAGCTCTCGCTGGGCCCCGAGCCGTGAGAAGACGGCCACGTATCGCCCACCTTTCTAAAGGCCGTCCTTAATCGTCGCACCGTGATGTTTCTCCCACCCCATTCAACATAACTAGCGATTCACGCTCCCCATACGATGCCTTATATGGTGCCACACCAGATATCACCGATAACTATTGTCAGAAGTGAATTCCACTCCAAGTGGCAATTGCTCCTCACCCTTACGACCCAAGACGCATAGCTCGCAATGTCCTCTAACACATGTATATAGTCCACATAACCTATAACCCTACAGAACCCTTACTTTGTGTGTAAACGCCTACCTTCCCAAGGTCACAATCGCTGACAATCCAATGGACCGTCAACCTAGTCCATGTCATGTATGACATCCATATATCGAGCCCTCACGCATCAACAACCCCCAATGCAACAAAGTGGGTATCCAAATCTCGAGTCACTCGAATTTACCACTCAACTCTAAGTCTACTTGATAAACTCGACCGTGCTTTTTTATCTGTGGCAACATCACCTTCTGGCCATGCACCTCGAGCCTCTTACATTCACACGTAAACTGATACCTTCCTGCCCTTACAACCCTCCTAACTCCGTGATTCTCACCTTAAATAACGACTTTTTACTTCGCCAACACACTCTAATTACTCTTCATTTGATCGACCCACCATGAGTCTCACTGACGTAGTCCCAAAGACAAATCCCAACCCACACTCACCAAGAAATGTGAATGATCGTACCGCACCCACACCGACTCGAATCGATGTTACTGCTAAGACACGAACGCCGGAGCACGCTACACCTGTGACACCTAATCCCGGTCCACCATGATGTAATCCTGAAATCTCTCACTCATAATCCCGACCATCGGGATCAACTCTCACCCTACCTCCTGTGGAAGAACATCTATACCTAGCTTCAAAGGCCTTGAACTCTAAGCCCTAACTATGGGTCGTGGTCAGATGACAACCCACACATGCACCATCGACAACCCGATGGTCATTAACTCATCCATACACCCGACATCAACAACCAATAGCGTCTATCACCCTAAGGTCCACTCACGCCCGCGCAACTCGATCCGTCTCTCGACGACCCACACTTCGCCCTCCGTCTATCTCAGGTTGTCGGAGCAAGCCAGATAGCACCCCGAATCGGAACTCGGTTCCTCCGACCAGACAGGTGTAGGAGGAAACCAGATACTCTCCGTTTCTACGCCTTAATCGGACCGCATTGCCCCAAAGTCCCGGGATCCGCCTCTGGGGCAATCCCATCTCACAAGCCAAACCCGTCCCGGTCCCCGAAACCTCGGTGAAGTAGAAGTCTTCCCGCCCTTCCCAAACTGGTTGAAGGTCGATCCTCCTTCGCTACCAACACCCGGGTCCCAAGTGTTCCGAGCATCCTCGATCTCTCTCTCTATGGTTGGGGCCATCCCAACCATGGAGTCCACGTCCCGCAGCGGTCCTACGCATCCCCGCCCGATCGACAATCCCACCCCATTCGGTCTCCCATACCCAAACAATCCCAAGAAACTAAGTATCTCGAAGATTGACTTCCTGCCTCTCCTAACTCATTACGCCTCGACCTTCTCCGGGTCGACCGACACTCCCGACGCCGACACCACACGTCCTAGTAATCTCAATTCTCGCGAAGCCAAAACTCGCACTTATCGAACTCAAGGCAGATAAATGATGGTCTCTCAACAACCTGTAACATGATCCTCAAGGATACTCATGCTCCCACTGACCTGAAGTAGATCAAAACGCCATCCACAAGACACGGCTAAACTGATCTAAATAGGGCTGAATTTCCTATGCATCGATCCATGAAACGCGGGCCGGGCAGATTCGGCCAATCCAAAGGTAAGATCACCATAAACTCAAAGTCGCCCATAACGCCCTAAACGCTTGTTCAGTGGATATCTATCTCCCTAAATCTCCTCACCGATGGTAACCAGTATGGTTATTCATCTCTGAGTGTATTTCGCCCTCCTCAACCGATCAAACAAATCATCAATCCTCGGTGAATGGCACACCGATTCTTGATCGTAACCCCGCTCAACCGCCGATAGCTGAATGCACAAATGGCTGTCTTGCCCTTCTTCGCAAATGTAACTTGAGCGCCCCATGACGGGCGTTCTGGCTTCCACGGAACCCTTATCCAAGAACTCCCGTATCGGACTCGAAGTTCCGCAACTCAACTGGTGCCATCCTACGCAGTCATAGAGATGGGCGTAAGTACCGTGGTAACTCGACAATCGGTCTACTAATCTTCGCTGGAGGTACCCAGTAGCCTATCCGGAAAACATCCACATACTCTCATACTACCGAGGTGATCTAAGTCCGGCCCTCCGCCCTCCGTGGTGCGCTCAGCTAACCCGCGAATCGCCTGGACACTGGACTCAGATATCGTCTGGGGTAAAATATGTCATTCCTCGAAATACCACACGAGTACTGGTCCCGTGTAGCAGAATTCCACTGGCCGCCACAATCGAGAACGACCGTAAGTCGTCACCAATCCATCCCCGATGACATCGAATTCCTCGACATGTCCATGTTCCTCGTGTCTACCGTGGGAGTAGAGTCCCCCGTGATCTCCAACTCGCAACCACGACTCCATCATACCTATTCCTCACCCCACTCTGTGGAGAACTCACATACAGCTACTTCCTCTATGTCTCAAGAGGTCCTTTTGCCCATTTCCACCATATTCAGCCTCACTCTCTAAATTGCACATAGCTAGTCTAATCCTCGGTAAAGGTCGAGCAGAATTTCCATAACGTCTAACACCTTCAATCAGATGAACCAACTGGGCCCCATACCATCTGATCTCCTCCCTCGTGAATGCCTGGCGACGACGCGCCCCTAAACTTCTCGGGAGCACTAGACCTCCGACCACCTTCTACGCTAGCCTGCATGACAAGAAACAATCGTAATACTTACGTACCGCAAAGGCCCGTTGATCAAATACCCACGTGCCCCTCGACCAAGACTCGTGGACGCCTCTACGCCCTCGGTTCCTCGACTACATCTACATATTTCCAATGGCAACAAGAATCATTTAATTTTCATTTCGGGCCTAACCAAGAATTATTACGCCAATTACTAATGGGGACTTGACAACCACGAACCGATCTGCTCATTTCCTAAGTGGTGCTAAATTCCAACCACTCAATTCCATTTATTTCAATAAAATTCAAGCTTGCTCATTTCGCATCCAAATTCCTAAGGTCATGGGGCTCCTAACCTTAGCATTCACCCTTTCCTATACGCATTACACCACGCATATAATTTCCTACGCAACAATCGCAAGAATCATAATTCCCATATACATCATACCGCCAGATATGTCCTTCCACTCACTCAAACATAAAATCACGCGAATCAAAACATTACGTAACATTAATTACGTATCTCAAAAGGTGTAATGCAACCCCGAGACACTATTCATACACAAAATCAGTGTATATTTCAAGTTCTCGCATTCATAATGCAAGACCATTTATCCAATATATTAAATCATATTTATCCAACAAAAAATTTATTTTCGAAAATTTCATTTTTTTCTTCAAAATTTTGTCCCATTTTGTTCGATTCATTTTATTTTTTTCAAAAAAAAATCCGAAATTTTTTACTGCTCATCGTGATCGTTTCATATTACTGCTCGACACGGCATGTGACATCGCTCATTGATTATTGTTCATCGACATCGCTCATCGACATCGCTCATCGACATCGCTCATCGACATCGTTTCATCGACACGTTCACAGACATCAGATCGACCTAAGTTGCAATACAATAATCAGACGCACAACTTCACCCTGCCCTTTCTACCACAATACACCATGTGTATTGCAATAAAAAAAAAAAAAAACAGCCCTTCAAGCCCTTCAAGTCACAATACAATACAAGTATTGCAATACAATTTGTTGTGTTGCAATACAATCCTAGCCACTGCACACCCATTGCAATATTATCTGTTGTGTTGCAATACAATTTAGCCATCGCACTCTTGCAATACACTTTGTTGTGTTGCAATACAATTCTAGCCACACTCTCTTGCACACTTTGAACTCCAACAACCTAAGTTGGAATACACTTCACCCCACTATATCAGAATACAACTAACCCACTCCGCAGACACTCCATGAGGGTGCCAGTCACAATACACTCTATCAGATAGGACGCTGGGCACAGCCCAACAAATTTCTGCACCCTTTTTTTTTTTTTGTTTTTCACACTTTTTCTTCCGCCTACTGAAAATACCAAAATATATATACTTATTTGTTTTTTTTTTCACTCTAAATTTATAAAAACTATTTTTTCTTCAATTTTCTCTTCGCCTTTACAACTTGTAAAACCCTAGAAAATTATTTTCTTAAACCATTTTTTTTTTCATTTTCTTAAACTAAATAAATTTATTCAAATTTATTTTCTTTTCTTCTTTTATTTCAGCAATGGAGAAAAACACTAAAAAATACATACCTATTTTTTTCCATCTTCGCTACCTGAGCACAAAAAAACATCTCAAATCTCTTTTTTTTTTTATTCTCCAAGATATCAAATAAAACTGAAAAGTTTATTTATTTGATTTTTTTCCAATTGCACACCTATTTCTGAACACCCAAAACTCTATATCCAAAAATTTCAACACCTTCGTCTAACACTCAACCAAATAAAATTTATTAAAATTTTATTTCATTATCCAAACCCAAATAAATTTATTAAAATTTATTTCTTCTTCCAGTTTTACTCATTGTAATACTCCAAAATATTTTCTAACACATCAATGTCCTAACCACTAAGCACACATAAACAATCTCAACACATAAAAACCATGTTATGCATATTTTTCACACAACCATGCATCAAAGCACACACGAAACACACAAGCAGTGTCCTAGTTTTGTTCCGTGCCTTCCCAGTAACTGCACACCTAAACCGAACATCAAACCACCAAGTGGTGTGGATACCTAAACCCGAGTTCCCTGCATTCAGATACCCAAGTTCTCCGATACCAAGCCGTGACGCCTAAACTCCTCGTGGCCTCACACACACCACAACCCGCGAATACAGCCGAACGCCAAGCACCTGACGCCACTCAGTAAAATCTGCGTAGCCTCTTTCTTCGTAATTTTGTTCTAAATTCAAATACAACACCTACATAAACCTGTCCCAAACAGTTCAATATAACGGTCTATGATTAAAACGACCACTTGGGCTCATAAACCAATACTCATAACAATGTATATATATATCCAACTATCCAACCATAGTTTAAGAGCCCAGTTTACTTATACAACACATATATTAAAATTAGAATTTAATACATGTGAATACATCATAACCCAAAGCCCACAATCCCAGCTTTCTTTCTAAACCCGCCCCTATGACGCACTGGCCCTCGTGACGCCCCCGCACCAGAAATAAGATCCCTCGACAGTACGAAGAACGCTCGCAGTGGAATCAAATTCTGCGGGCTACTCCACCCATGCCCAAAACAGTTCACACATCCAAGCAACGACGATCCTACTTGAATGTCTAACCGATCATCCGCATTCCTCGAAGTTCTCATCGACTCCTCACACCTCGCCTGCTTCCCCAGATTTGCACTACATATGCTTATTCGCTTCAGCGACAACCCTCCGATGTGTATATCAATCACACCGACTTTACTGGACATATTTACACTACCCTGGCGTATATCAATCAGTCGCCTCCGACGATCGACATTATTTACGACCAAATTCCCCATCATTTTTAGTTTTAGACAAACTAAACCATTCACTCTAGACTCACCTCATGCACTCACTCCTATCATCTTAGGGGTGTTCCCATGAATATGGAAATTCAATACGCCAATTCCATTATGTTTGATGCTACACGTAAATATATAAACACGCATATATTCACATAATTCAATCACACAATCATGTTATGTAATTACGTATTTATTACATCAAAATTAGTTTCACATGCTTAACGATCAAACACAAAGAATTCAATTTAATCACTCGGTTCAAACACATTTTCACACAAAAATATATTTCATGTAACACTATTCTCTAATAGTGAAACCCTGCTACTATTCCTAAAAATCATTAATCGCCGCTCACTCATAACCCGACTCTACTCATTCCGCTTTTCACATCAAGGCATACATTAACACATGATTTACAATAAACAACACAACATTCGCGACAAATAAACTGATCGTCCATAGTTTCGTGGCCCATCACCCCGGCTCCAAGATTCGAACCGATCAAACGACCCCTACTCTTGGCTCATTCAACTTCAAACATTCACAAAGTACTTTAAACGAAGACAAAAACCCAAGAGGGGAGAAGAAACCTCACTTTCTGAGTTTGAGAAAACTCCTAAATCCAGACTCCACGCTAAGCCCTCTCCGTCGCAGAGAAGCTTTCCTTCTCGTCTAACCCACACTTCGACTAGGCCTGATCTCCCACGACCAGAGTATAAGCAGTGCCACTCTCTCTCACCTCAGAAACCCACTACATTTTTGGCTATTGTCATTTTCTTCCCAAATTTTTCACTATGTTTTCTCCCCTTTTGAATTCGAGAGAAGAGACACTATTCCTTATTTCGCATTTTCCTATTTAATCAAATTCAAACACCATTTTCATTCCTTCTTTCCCGCCACATTCCTGCATTCATCTCACGGCCCATTTTCTTTATCATTTCTCTTACCATGCCACTCTATGGCAATATGAAAGATGTTATATAAGACTTTTCGTCAGATTGTGAATCGTTTATCAAGACCCGAACTGACGTCGAAACGGTAAATTCGAATGCCTCTTAATTCAATTAAATTTTACGTGGTAACTAAGATTTATAGACGATTCCAAATCTTTGCATCCCATTTCATCATCCGATATCTAGATAATAAATTTTGGATTTTTAACCTAATTATAAATTTATAACTGAATACGATTTTGCCATTTTCCAAATTGGAATTTCGTCTTACACCCTGCCTTCAGCATCGTTCTTCCGTCTTCTGGGGACTTCTTTCTGGCCTTTGTCTCCTCTCTTAGGGCTTCTCTCCCTGCTGCTTGTCGGTCCTACTTTTCTCCTCAGGTTGAAGAGCTTCCTTTCGATGAGGCTTCTTCATTAATGTATTTCTCATGAATGAAAGACTTCAGCCATGTCATCATTGGCATTCTTTGAAATTCGAAAAGATTGTCTTTCATCACTCCCAAATGACGAATGCAAGGATTGGCTAACTTCTCTCGTCTCTAACATCTACTTTAATGACTCCGAATACAACCTTCCGGATATAATATCTCGCCTTCTTATGTGGGTTTATTTTTACGACGCAGTCGATAACTCGACTTCCCAGATGCTCTAAATTCTAATGAAGTGGGAGACTAATGCGATGGAGAGTTCTCAACCAAGAGATCTGATTATATGGATCATTAACCAAGCCAATGCCGCCTTTTAGCGCGATACTAAGGCTCGCACCGTATAGTACTGATATCCATGCAACTCCATTTGCCCTTTAGAGGTATTAAGATGGTCGACGATCCTTCGCTCCATCGAATTTTCTTCTATCTTCATGTGATCCTAATCTTTACCAAAGTGGGAGAAAATGTAGCACCTTGCTGTGAACGGAATCGCCTGTTGCACCAGTGGTGTCCATTACTCTAAAGCCTCTACTTTACAACTTCCTTCATGTGATGAGCTCCCTGCTGATGCCCTCAACCTCTCAAGCCCCATGATCGCCTCCCCATTCCTCGCTAAGGAGGGGCTCTGCTCATCGTTCGATGTTCCCCCGAGTATTGCTTCATGCTTCTCCGGGTTAGTGAGGCTCAGGCCCTGCCCGACCGATTCTGCCTATTTCGCCTCGGAGGGCCGAGGTGTGGCCGCTATCCCCAGGCTGTGCTATGGCCTTCCCGCCCGTCGCATTTCCCAGAAGGCCAGATTCCGCTCAGCCGCTCTACTTCCCTTTATCAGCATTGCTGGGCGACGGAGCGCCTCCATCTCGCTTAGTGTTATCGCAGATAGTTTCTGGGCCGCGCCGCAGGAGTGCCCGCGCTTATCCGGGAAGGCTCTCACGGGTTTTGCATCCGGGATCGCATGGGTCCCGCTTTCAGATTCCGAGTCATACCATCGCCATATCGAGACAGATCAACTATTTCAGAAGGAATTTGCTGCTCCCATGGGACAAGCCACGCAATCGATGATGCCTTTTTCAACCCGGAACCACCGGAAGCTATTGAATCTACTTGGTCTACCGGGCTCAGACGCTTGGACTCCTCTACATAAAACAAGAAACAAGAAGATCGGCGCCCGCCCGTCATTTCAATGCCTAAGTCGGCCTTCCGGTGAAAGCACGATCAACCACTTCTGAGAGGCTTAATTTTCAGATACCTTCACCGATAGAAATGCCATCGTTATTTATGGGCATGCGCCCCAATCACGACGATACGATTCTCTCTTATCGATGAATTTTCTTCCTTATCACACGTGATTAATGTGCTGATAATTAGAGAACAGCTATCGGTGACCATCCTACTCCCTATCGCGATTTGATCGATCGCTGTGATACGCCTGGTGCCTATCCACACCCTCGAGTGCGACTTAACCCGCCCCGCTTTATTCGTGCCGTGGAGCTCGCGCTTTACTGCGCTCGCTTATAAATCTTCTTAATCCCTGCTTTCGCCGGCGGCCGCGCGTCTATTTTTAAACCCGACTCTAACTTTTTAAAATTTTCTATCAAAACAACATTTTGGGGTGTTTCTATGCAGCTTCACAATTAAGGCCACGGGCATGCATGGATGTTCAGCATTGATATTAATTTAAAAAAATTAATTTATCTATATATATATAGTATATATATATATATATATATATATATGATATATATATATATATATATATTTTCTTATTGAATTTAAGGAAAAAAGGGCGATTTTATTAAACTCAAAATTTGACATCAAAAATTGCTCTTCAACATTTGGGCTTTAATTTTTGACATAAATATTCTTTTATTTTTTTTGTAAAATAACAATTTTCAAGAGACAAATGTGAATGTATTTAATGTAAAAAATATTTTATCATTTTGGCAAAACACGCGAGAGAATGATTTCACAATTTAGAAAGATTTCGATTTCTTTTGTCCAAATATTAAAAAAGAAAGAAAGAAACTCTTGGCCACTAAAAAGAATGTTTTTGACAAAGATAGTAAAATTTTCTTTTCTTTTTTCACTTGTTGTCTCTATCAATCAACATTTTAGGGTTTCTACGCAAATTTCACACCAAGCACTACAGACACGGACGCTCTAAAGCTGAAAATGGATATTCATTAGCCTTGAATCTGTTCAACCCCAACTAAAGTATTAATATATAATCCATACACAAGTAACACAACCGGCCAAGAAAACGACCTCACCAAACTTTTGTCTACGGCCCACATGGAGATGCTACACGACCCTTTCACCAGCCCTGTCTACATTCATGCATTGGAGTGTCTATGGTCCATGCACGGAGGATAAGCACGACCCCTCACCAGCCTGTCTATGGCCCATGCATGGAGGATAAGCACGACCCCTCTTCCTTCTGCTATATATATACCTAACAACAGTACTGTCTTGATCAATTTCTTAACAATCAAGGGGAAACCCAAATGTCTTCCACTTCCATCTATGGAAAAGGCCTAGACGACCTGGTGAATGTGAACTCCCTCTTCACAATCGCTGTCTTCATTGGCTTAGCCTACGCCACCCCGTGGCCAGCGGAGCCCGACGACCGGGAGGAATGCAACGCCGGCGCCAGCATCTCCCGGCGGCTCGTGATATACGAGGTTGTGCCTTCGTTTCTTCCTCTTTAATAGTCTTTTGCCAAGACACTCAAGATGCAGCAGAGCCAGTCTTACGGATGAGTTCAAGAGCAAGATTTTACAGATTATTCGAGTAGTTATGCTGACTTTGGCGGTGCTGGGATCGGCTATTGGGTGTGTCTTTTTTCTGCTGTCGATGATTCATGTTGTGGAGATTCGGTTGGGGAGGTTGTCTTGTGGGAGTCCTTCGACATGGATTGCGGCGGGGACGGTTATGACGGTTGCTTCTGTTGTTTTGATTTTTTATGTTCCTACTGTTGTGTATATTCTGTATATTGCATGGAGACGAACATGAAGGGAGGAAGATGGCGTGGGGGATGGTATTGGATTTTAGTGTTGTAGGGTTAGTTTTGGATCTTCCTAGAAGGGGGTAGGTTGATCTGTAATTTTGTTGGGTTATTCATTTTTGTAGTTCTATTATTATTATTTTTTTTATGTGGTTTGATTATAATCTTTTCAGTTTTGTTAATGATAATTAATCAAGAAGTAGAGCATTAGGGTGGATTCAATTGTTAATAGCCAAACTCTATTATGCTGAATTCACAGGATTTTGACTGCTGATATGGTTGAAATAAATATATGATAGTTCAATTATAATTTTTATGGGATTTCTCATTTACATTTCATGCCATGTCCAATTTTTAAAGAAAATTAATTATTTTTAAAATAAATATATTTATAACTGAAAATTTATAGTTTTAATAAAAATATGTAGATATATTATTTATGCTATCCCCTAAAAGTAGGTATATAATTTTTAAAATTTTATATACAAAAATCCTGGGGCTGCAGTTTTTCAGGAGCATGAGCTGCTCGACTTTACTTGTTAATATTTTCGAAATGTTTAATCAGAAATGAAGGACAGCCAGCCGAAGAATGTTGAGCCAGTTTTGTTTCTATTACACTTCTATAAGAGACAAGAATATTAACATTAAAATATCCAAGATGTATAAGATTAAACATGAAAAAAAGAAGGGCCTTCAAGATTAAGGGTTTTTCTCATATGAATGCATGATGCATTTAGGCTATTCATTTTCAATCATGCATGTTAATTTTAATACTCAATCTACACACTAAAACTAAGTTTTTATTAAAATCCAAAGAAAACCCATTTTGGCGCCCCTCAGACTTTTATCGCTTTCACATTTTCATTCTCAGATTTCTTTATTTTCAGATATCAGATCCTCAGATTTTTATTTCATATGTATTTCACCCCCGCTGTGAGTCAGCTGGGCTGAATTACCTCGACGTCGTTAAATACACAATTAGACACGCAGACTTTAAAATAAAAAGACTATAAAAAATAAAAATATATTTTTAACGCCATACGCACTACACTCAATACGCCTTCCTCTCCCTCTCCTCTTTCGTTTTACGAATGCACGCCTTCTATATAAAAAGAGAAGCTGGTAGCAGACATGAATCCAGGCCATAGCTCTTTCAAAAAAAAAATTGCACAGACAAGAATCCAGTAAAAAATTAAGAAGCATGAGTAAGTATCAGAATGTAACTACCGACGCTATAACGCGAAGCAAGATAAGACAAACGCCAACAACTCGAAAAACCCCACGGCGATTTTCGTACAAGGGAGTACTTAAATCTATATAAAATAAAAGTATGACAAGAATGCCTCAAAATAAGTATAGCGACGAAACGCAAAACAATAAAAGACAAGTGACCAAAACGAGTTTCTCGCTTAAAAACCTAATATTCTAAATTGTACCTTATGCAAAATATTTTAAAATCAACTCATTAAGATACATACGCTGCTGTGATGTTAGAATGTCAACTGCACAGCCTCATCCCATCATAATTTTATTTAAAAATTTATTGTTATTATATATTAAAATAAAATAAAATAAAAATCATTTAAAATCATTTTTTAATATGATAGGGGCGAGGTGAGACTAAATATTTCCCTAATTCGCCCAGCCAAAAATCTAATTATATTAATCCAAAACCTATCAAAAACATGATAATCATAATCTCATATCTTTCAGTTGGGGTGGACAAAGTAGGATAAAAAAACTTCATATGTCTATCCTTATCAACGCTATAAGTTGAAAAAAAAATGAAAATCCAAAGATTGAGGTCAAAATGGGTAAATCGCTTAAGTAGAAATCCAACTGACTCAACTATTAGGCTTTGTTTGGAATTCAAAAAGTATTAGGGAAAGAAAAAAAATTACCAAGGAAAATGATTTCTCATATTTGTTTTCACCATGAAAAATATAAAAGAAAATTAATTATAATCAAAATTCCGCAAAATTTTACATATTTTTTAATTTCACAGTCCTTATTTAATAAATAGAAAAAAAATGAATTTGAATAAACATAGGAATTAATTTATTAAATTTAATTTATTATTTATTTTCTTCCAAATTTTTGCTTCTTTCCTCTCTAATTATTTTATTTCTTTAATATTTTTCGGGTAACAAACGGAGCCTTAAAGAATACTTGGTGAACTTGTAGTGAAAGATCAAATTAGAAACCAAATATAGGAAGATTGAGTTGGAAAAAAAAAGTACAAAAAATAGAGCCTGAGAGCTTGAGGAAAACAGAGAAAGTTCAACCAGATTGGAAGAAAAGAGAATGTTAGATTTGAAAAGTAAGAAGGGATTGAATTTTTTTAGAAGGAAATAAAGAAAGATAAAATGCATATGGTAGGTGTAATAGAAACTAAGTTCAAATGAAGCTTTTGAACAAAAGAGAAAGTTCAACTCAGATTTGGAAAAAGAGAATGTTTTTTCAGCGACAATCACGCGCCACACATTTGCCGCTTCGGGTTCTTGGGCCATGATCGCATTGGTTGGCCATCTTATTTACATGTTTATTTGTCTTGCTTGAAGCGACATTTATTTGTGTGAGGCATATTTGTGTGATACATTCAAACCAAAGAAAATATATACGATCAACAACAAGAATCAAATCAACGATCGTATTAATATACTCGTATAACCTAATAATATATATTATGGGCCACGTAGCAATATCAAATTTCAGAACTAACAACCAAATATATAGGCTTTGAGCCCATTAATTATGTTATTAATTTGGATGCTCTTTCATCCTCTATGATTTTTAGGATTTTGGTTCTATATTTCTATCTGTGTGTTGCTAGTTCGAATAAATGAAATTATTTTTCTCTTAAAAAAACAAACATAAAGATTTTGTACTACATATAATATAATTTTAGTAATTTTATATTTTCTTAATTTTATAGATTTTCTTAATTTCAAGTTTTGTGCTTAATTAATAATTTGTGTTGCCCTTAAGAACAGCTCAAATGGTAAAATGATGGATTGAGGAATAGATGGTTCCAAATTCTTATAATAATACAATATTACAACAAGTGGTAATGTCAAAATAAAAATAAAAAAACAATTTGTGTTCAGAAACAAAGGAAAAAAAAGGTCTTATCTTTTTTTCAAAGGAGTTCATTCCAAGAAAAGTGCATGCCTGATTTGGTAAGAATGGTATTGATGTGTAGCTTTCTTATTTTCTATTTTTAAAAATAGAAAATAAAAATTATTTTCTCATCTAAAATATAAAAATTAGGATTATTTGAAAATTAAGGGATTAGAATTTTTTTGCTATCCTAAATTTTAAAAATTTTAAAAGTAGTTCTTATAGAATAAATTTACAATGCCATTTGGTTTTTGTGTGAAATGAATGTAAGAAATTTTTTTACTTAGGTGCCATTTGTTTCATTACTAATAGAACTTTGTTTTAATAATGCTTAATATGATTAAGTATTATTTTACTAAAAATCAATATTTTAATTTTTATCTAAGTTTTTGAGATATTAAAATTTTAAATAAAAAATTTAAATATATATATATTTTTAATAATTAGCCGAATTATGAGAGTTTCAATTTTATTATAAAGTATATGATTTTCTTATATTTAAATATCTAATTTTTTTGTTAATAGAAAAAAAAATTCAAAAAAGAATTAAAAATCCAAAAATCCAAATATTTTAGTTTTTTTTTCTATATAATTCAAAATTTCAAAATTCATTAATAAGTTATGAAAAAAATTAAAAACAAACATGCTGAATGCTCAAAGAAAATTTGCTTTGAACAAAAAAACTAAAAAAACAAATGCCACCTTAGTTTGAAAAGATGATGACCTAAATTAAAATATTAAAAAAGTTCCCTACTATATTTTATATCAAAATTATAACTGTCTTCTATTTTGTAAACTAAAATTGAAAAATGTGTCGCAATGAGCAATATTCACAATAGTAGATATTGCTAAATCTATTCTAGAAATGGTAATAATATCACCAAATTGGGATTTTTTGAAAGGAATTTTGCAAGGAAACTATTTCTTATGGAAATAAAAATACTTAGAAAAAGCTTTGAAAAACTAGAAAGAAATCACTGAGAATTAATGATTCATCTTTCATGAGTTAAAGATAAAAGAAAATATATTTTGTGATAACCTTGAGATTATGTTCTTGTGGAATGAGGGTTTAGTAAGCATTTTCTGTTATTTGTTGTATCAAAATCCCCGTTGGTCTATGGAATTCGACCATCCCAAACTTACCCCTTTGTAACTAGAAGAAAATTGAGGTGGTGTTTGTTTGTTTATTTGTTTGTTTTGTTTTTTGTTAGAACACGATTTGCTCTTGCTCTTGATTCATAACAAACATTCAAGATGCAACAGAATGAATGAATTAGGATGCAGACCTCCGGTCATTGCAACTTTAGTCAAATACGAGAATAAAATGAAATTTAGTTGCTCTTCCAAGATCTTCTTCTCACCTATACGATGGTGTACTGTAATGAGAATGAACTTGGGGACCAACAAAATGCTTGATATATATAGACCTCTGCCCATCATAGATGCGGTTGAGAATGGTTGAGGGTGATTGTGGCATTAACGTGGCCAAAGCGTTGCTTCATATATGGTCATTGACGTGTTCTGGGTGTAGTTGTATATGGACCACACTTTTGGTGAAGGTGGCGATGGTAGCAAAATGCCGACTTCAATTGGATTGACGTGTTCTCGGTGTGGTCATATATGAACCACATTTTGGTGAAGCCAGTGGCAGTAAAAATCACCAACAATATCTCATTTGGTCTATATACCCCATAACAAAACAAGATACACGAATTATGGCAATAGGTCCTTAAAAGCGAGAACTATCTTTCCTGTATTACAATGTATCATGTTTTATAATAATCACCCATATATCTTAATGAATAAACCATATGTTTATTCTTGATCCATACCTTTATTTATATATCTGAAATGAAAAACTAAATATGTGCATAAGACAAAAGAGAGAAATCACAACTAAAATAGAATTTCATTCATACAATGAAATCAAATTACAAGACCAATGCCCATACGATCTACATGATCCTTGAATTATAATGGTGGCATGCCCTTAGTCAAAGGATTGGCAATCATCAATTCAGTGTTAACGTGTTCATTAGCCACTGTCTTATCCATAACATGCTCTAAATACTTGATGTTGATGTTTATGTTTCAACTTCCACTTTTATTTATTTTAGCCAAAAAGATTGCAGCTAAATTGTCATAATATATCTTTAGTGGCCTAGATATAGAATCAACGATTCTAAGCCCATAAATGAAACTCTTCATCCATACACCATGCAAAGTAGCATCAAAACAAAAGACAAACTTAGCCTCCATAGTGGAAGTAGTTATTAAAGTATGCTTTGCACTTCTCCATGATACAACTCCATCGAAAAACATGAAATGTATTCTAATGTTGATTTACTGAATCAACACAATCAGCAAAGTCTAGATCAGAATAACCGATCACCTCTAGGTTGTCTGTTTGTCTATACATAAGCATGTATTCCTTCGTTCCCTGAAGATATCTCAAAACTTTCTTTGCAACTCTCTAGTGGTCCATACTTGGTTCCCTCTGATATCTTCCCAACATACTAACAACAAATGTTATGCTAAGTCTCGTACAAACTTGAACATACATTATATTGCCAATAACTAAAGTATATGAAATGTTCTTCATTTGTTCCATTTCAAAGTCATTTTTGGGACATTGGTTCAAATTGAACCTATCCCTTTTCATAATGGGAGCAACACTTGGTGAACAATTTTTCATCCGAAATCTCTCCAAAATTTTATTGATATAAGTTTCCCGTGACAAACCCATAATACTTTATGTCTATCTCTAAAGATTTTTATACCAATAACATAAGATGTATAGCCCATATCTTTCATGCCAAAATATTTAGAGAGAAATTATTTCACCTCATGTAGCAAACCCTTATCATTGGTTGCAAGTAAAATGTCATCTACATACAGGATTAAGAAACAAATCTTGTTTCCACAAACCTTCTAGTATATGCATTGGTCCATAACATTCTCTTCAAAGCCAAAGGAAGAGATCACATCATGGAATTTCAACTATCATTGACGGGAAGCTTGTTTCAATTCATAAATGGATTTCTTAAGCTTGCACACCAAGTGCTCACCTTGACTAGAGGAGAATCCTTCAAAGCTGCTTCCATGTATACCTCTTCCCTTCACTCTAACTGAGGAAATTTGTTTCACATCTATTTGTTGCAACTCAAAGTAAAAAATATGCAACTAAGTCCAAAATAATACGAAGGGAATATTTCTTAGATACATGAGAAAATAGTCTCGTTGTAATCGAGTCTTTCATTTTGAGTGAATCCCTTGATTACGAGTCTTGCTTTCTATTTCTTCATGTTGCCCAATGATTCTTTCTTTGTTTTATAGACACATTTACACCCAAGGGTCTTTACCCTATCAAGCAACTCAATAAGATCTCAAACTCCATTAGATGCCATAGAGTTCATCTCATCCTTCATTACATCGAACCATAAATCGCATTCTCGCAATTCATAGCTTAAATGATAGGTGGAGGTCATTTTCTACCCAATATCATTGTCCAATTTCGCAGATACACAATATAAATATCCGGAATTACCTATCTTCTATCCTTATAAATTTTACCGTTGGCTCAACTTTTCCATGTGGGTTAAGTTGTCCAACTAGTTGTTCAACCATGTCTGGTATTTCATGAATAGCTTGATCTATAGAATTGCCAACAATAGTTTGTGGATCCTTAGTGATTGGTTGTACAACACCCATTTGAACCTAAGGAAAGTTTTGAATGATAACCAATCTTTGACTTGATGTGGAAGGTTGTTCTCTTTCAGAAAAGAGATCACTCCCACTAGCTAAGTCATTTTCAAGAAACTTAGCATTCCTTGATTCCATTAAAACTGATCAAGAGACACAATAGAACCTCGTAGTTTCCTAGGGAATTCTTAGCATATCCAACGAAATACCCACTAATAGTCCTTAGGTCAAGTTTCTTCTCTTGTGGATTATAAACTCTTACTTCAAACGAACATCCCTAAACATGCATATGTTGCAAACTCAGTTTCCAATCTTTAAATTGCTTAAATGACTTCTTTGTGACAGCCTTAATTGGAACCCTATTTTATATATATGCGATCATTTTAAGAGCTTCAATCCACAAGAATTTAGGTAGCTTAGAGCTACTTAACATGCTACACACCATGTCTAGCAAGTTCTTGTTTCTTCTTTCTGCTACACTTTTATGGTATAGAGAACTAGACATATTGTATTAGGCAACAATCCCATGCTCTTGAAGGGACTTAGCAAATGGACCAAGTGCATGTCCATCTTCAGTGTGTCTTCCATAATATTCTCCACCTCTATTTGTTTTAACAACCTTTATTTGCTTATCACAATGCTTATCTACTTCAACCTTAAAAACCTTAAAGGCGTCTAGGGCTTCGTTTATTATGAAGCATACAAAGGTACATATATCGAGAACAATCATCTATGAAAGAGGTGAAGTAATTTAGACTGATAAGCATACGTAATGGAATGACATATCTCTTTTAATGTATGATGTCCAAGATGTCATTACTCCTCTTGGCACCTTTTTTGAACTTGTTAATTTGCTTTCCCTTTATGTAGTCTTCACAAGTGTCAAAGTTAGTAAAATATGGAGTATCCAGTACTGTCGTTCACTAATCTTTTAATCCTATTAATAGAGATATGCCAAAGTCTCCGATGCCACATAATAGAGGAATCTTCATTCACAATGCATCTTTTAATGCCACTATGAGTATGTAAAACCTTATTATGTTGCAGATTAATAGAGAAAAGACCATTAGACAAAATACCATTTCAATAAGTTCAAATTTAAAAAATAACTAAGAGTACAATCTTAAAACTTAAGAAATATCAGGTACAAGTCAGGAAATTTAAATCAAATTCTCTAACTTAGGCATATAGAAGGTTCTTTCTAAATCCAAAACCATGACCATTAGCAAGGACTAAGTGCATGTGCAATAAATTGCATGAGCCAATCTTATTTGCGATAAGATGCTTTGCTCAGCTATCAGATAAAATATTTGGTGTTGACAGATATATCGGTACTTGGATTTTATGGATATATTGGAGATATATCAGATATATATCATATTTAACAAAAATTATTAAAATAAATAAGAATATATATGTTAAAGTTATTTTGATAAGTATATTGCATTCTTTGAAATTCCTTAATTGTATTTATATTTTTCTATTTACAAATTAATATTGTTTTTATTGAAATTTGAAACATATTTTTATATTTTAGATAAAAAATTATATCATTTTATTATTTATGTAAAATATTTCATTAGATTCAATTTCTAAATCTATTTAAACTAGAATGAGCAATATTTTAGTGAAATTAATTTATTGTTAAAACTTATATTAATATCTTATCTTATAAAATTAATTTTAATCTATAAATTTATTAGTATATATATATATATATATATATATATATATATATATATATATATATATATATATATATATATATATATATATATATATATATATATATATATTAAAACTATAATTTAATTAATTTTAGATGTATTTCGTTACATAAAATAAATTATGATAATTTATTATATTTTAAAATTTTATTTTTCTGATTATTATATAAATGATTTAAGAAAAAATGGTTAAAGAAATATTCACAAAATAATTAGAGTTGAATCCATCTATTATTTTGTGGCGATCTTTGCAGCTTTTCTTATATCGACTATATAATAGTATAAAAATATAAATTTAGAAATATAATAAATTATCATAGACCCAACCACATGTTATAATACATCTAAGTGTATTATAGTTTTAATATACCTATTATATATATATATATATATATATATATAATAATCATAAAAATATAGAACCCAGAAAATATAATAGAATTATCATAGATTTATATATATATATATATATATATATATATATATATATATATATATATATATAATTATCATAGTTTATTTATATATATAGTTTATTTATATATATATATATATATATATATATATATATATATATATATATATATATATATATATATATATATATATATATATATATATATATATATATTAAATTTTATAGATTAAGTATTTTATAAAGATAAGATATTAATAAAATTTTTATTGTGAAGAAAAGAAAAGGTCATTAGACTTACTCTCACTGAGAGAGCTAGGGTTTTCTCTTGTTGAGGGAGTTAGGGTTTGCTTTTGTGATCACATTTTTGCTCGCCTGCACATGTAACTTTCTGATTTGCTATGGAGACTCGTATTGCTCAATTATCTCTCTCGGTTGAGGAAGATGATGCCTTGATTACGGAGAGGAGAATCTGCGTTCCTCAAACATGTATTCAGAGATTATATAAATATGCATGGTAGGGAAGTTTCTATCTTCACGTCGAATTCATGTTCCTTCTTTCAAAGAATGAGTTGCTGCTATGTGGAGGCCAAGATGAGGTATTTTTGTTCAGGAACTGGATGATAGGCGATTCCTATTTAAGTTTTTTCCTGAGTATGACATTAGTAGGATTTTGGAGGTGCTGCACTTAGATATGTGAAATATTATGTATATCCTCCTCAATGGTTCACAATGCCTAACAAGTTCTAACTGTTGTTAAAACCGGCTTGTTGGACTTCTTGGTACAAATTCATAACCTTCTATAGAATTCCATGTCCCTCGGGTTGAGGCCGGTTTGGTGACTTTGTGGGAAAATTTATTAGTGTAGTGGGGCCCAATACGAGTTTGGAGCCCTCCTATATCTTTAGTTAAGATTCGAATTGATGTTTCGCAACCGTTGAAACGTTGGAAGAAGATTTTTTTTATCTAATGGATCTTCATCGTAAGTCCTCTTTAAGTGCGAGCGCTTGGGGCTGTTTTGCTTTCTTTGTGGTAAGTTAGGCCATACAAAACATTTTTTTGATTTTCACTTTTCTATGGCAACATATACTATGTCTCGCGGATGGGGTAATTGGTTGAAAGCTTTTTTTCGAGCCTCTTTTTCTGGTGAAGGTTGGTTACGGGATGAGAAGGGTGAACCCATTCCATCCGATGGTGTGATGCCGGAGACTTTGAGTGTTTTTCTAGGCTCATTGGCTCGGTAGCGGTCTTAGTTCGGATCACGTAACGATGGATCTTAGGAAGTCGAGCTAGCACAGTGTATCATTCTGACCTAAAAACTCTATTGACCCTCGATGAATTAAGTAAGTTTTATTAAACCCATTTGGATGAAAACATGGAGGTGGATTTAATAGATGATAGGAAGCGTAGGCATGAGGGTGTTTTGGCTATGGCCCTTGATTCTATGGGGAAAGCTTTAGTTACGACAGATGATTCTTTTTTTGGTTTGGATAAAGATTCATCTTCAATTGATAATCTGTGATGCATGGCTTGGGCTGGCTAAGCTAATATAGTTGTCTTAACTAGAATTTCCGGGGTTTAGGGAACTCTAGAGCAGTTCATAGTTTGTGTGATTTGGTTAAGTCACATTGCCCCCGTATTCTTTTTCTCATGGAAACACTAGTTCATGAGATGAAGATTGAGGAACTACGTATCAAGTTGGGTTTTTCTAGTAAATTTGAAATTAATAGCATCGGTCATAGTGGTGGTTTGGCTATGCTATAGGATTCATCTTTGAGTTGTTTGATTTCGGGTTTTTCTAATAATCATAGTGACATTGTTATTTTTGAAAGCACTGGTGATGGGTTTTTGACTGGTTATTATGGCTTCCTTGAGCGCCATAGACAGAGGGCTTCTTGGAATTTATTATGTGCCTTAGCAATTCGATCCTCCCTTCCATGGGTTTGCATTGGTGATTTTAATGATCTTCTTTCTCCATCGGATAAGAAAGGAGGTGTGGCTCATCCTGACTAGCTCTTTAGTAGTTTCATGATGCTTTAGCGATTGTAAGCTTGAATGAGTTGTTTTGCGAGGATTTATGGTTTTACTTGGGAGTAAAGTAGGGGATCTCGTCATTAGGTTCGAAAAGAGGATTGGATCGATTAGCACCTTTCTGTGAGAAGCGGCTTGAGTCCCTCCCCCTCCATAAGCTCTCTAACTTGTTCACTGCTACTTCGGATGAAAGTTGAGAAACTCCGGCCTTGTACTGATGAAAGTCGAGTTGTTGAATTTTTTTAATGAGAAAAGGTGTCTTGCCAAGTTGTTGGAGGATGAAGAGTTGTATTGGAAGCAACGGGATAAGGCTTGTTGGTTGGAGAACGATGACCTTAATACCAATTTTTTTTATGCACAAGCTTCGATTTGTAAGGCTACCAATAAGGTTAATTACTTTGTTGATGATGGTGGGATAGAGCAATCATATTTGATCAAGATGGGTTCCATTTCTTTGTCATATTTTCGGAACTTATTCTGCTTAGGTTTTCCTAACTTCAATGGTTTGGAAATCTCATTGACTAATGTTGTTAGTTTGGAACAGAATGAGAGCTTAATTGAACCCTTTTTCTAAAGAGGAGTTGACTAAGGCTATCAAGAAAATGCATCTGTCCTTTGGTCTAATGGTTTTGAACGATATTTTATCAATGTTTTGGCCTCTGTTTGATCATACATTTTCTACGACTTTACCAATGACTTTCATTGGTGTATATTCCTTTGGGCCTTAATAATACTCTGATAGTTTAATTCTAAATGTAGAATCCATCTTCCTGAAGGAGTTAGTAGATCTCGTTATGTAATGTGTTGTATAAACACTTGAGTCCTTGCTAATCGTATGAAAGATATTCTTTGTAGACTAATAACTCCTTCTCAAGCAGCTTTTGTTCCTGGTCGCTCTATTACGGATAATATTCTTCTAGCAAGCGAAGTCTTGCACTGTCTTAAGCGACGCACGAGGGGTCGTATTGGCGATGTTTCTCTAAAGTTGGATATTAGTAAGGCATATGACAAGGTTGATTAGGAATTTCTCCAATTTATGTTGTGTAACATGGGTTTTGCAGAGCGGTGGATTTCTTAGCTTATGTTGTGCATTTTGACAGTTTAATATTCTATGCTCTTCAATGGCACGAAAGTGGGTTCAGTTGTACCTAGGAGGGGCCTCCATCAAGGTTATTCTATTTGCTGCCGCCTTTGACTTTATTGTTGCGCTTAAGGCGCTACGCTATGATTGAGATTCTCAAAGCGGTGCTCTTCATGATTTTGGTTTGTAGGAGTCACCCTCCATCTCTCGTCTTTTTCTTTGCGGATGATAGTTGCCCCATTCTTGAGTCCTCCCAGCTGAAGTTGAAGTGGTTCGTGACATTCTCTTGAAATTTGAATAGGTTTCAGGACAAGCTGTTAATTATGGTAAGTTCGAGGTTATGTTTAGTTCTAACATTCGCATTGATAAACAAAATGAGATAACTGATCTGTTGGGATTTGAAGTTGCGGATGGTAATTCTTACTATCTCGAACTACCTTTAGTTATTTGTTGTTCCAAAAGGGTTATTTTTGGGTTTCTAAAGGACCGTTTGCGTAAACAGTTGACTTCTTGGCAAAGTAAGTTATTTTCGAGAGCGGGCAAAAGCATTTTTATATGGTGCGTAGTGCGGCATTGCTCTCACCACATAGTGTCTTTCTTATTCTCAGCGATTCTAGAGGAACTTCAGAAAATGTTGAACTCAATTTGGTGGGGCTCTTGATGTGAAGGGCATAGGGTGATACATTAGCAGAGGTGGGAAAGATTATGTGTGAGGAAGGATGAAGGTGGACTGGGGTTATGTGATCTACGTCTATTTAATCTTGCACTTCTTGGAAAGCAAGGTTGGAATCTCCTAACCAAACCATATACTTTGGTAGCTCGAGTGTTCAAAGAAAAATATTTTCTTTCGGGGGACTACATTTCTTCCAAGTTGGGGTCTAATCCTAGTCTTGTTTGGAAGAGTATTTGGTCAGCAAAGGAAGTTGTGAGATTGGGGTATCGCATGAAAATTGGGTATGGCAAAATCACTAGTGTTTGGAATGATCCATGGGTTAGAGACCTGCCCAATTTCCAGGTTCAATATATGATAATGTATGGTTTAGAGGACTTGAAGGTTTTAGATTCTTGTTGGGCGGTTGTTGGAATGAGGTTTATCCACGAATTCTTAGTCAGTTGAAGTAATTGTGTGTGAACGGCTGCTCTCGGTTGCAAGAGCATGATTTTCCAATTTGTCACCATTCGAACTTAGGACTATATACGGTTAAATCTTGTTATGATATGCTATTGTCCTTGAATGGTCTCCCATCTACAGATTACTCTAAAGTTTGGAAGAGGTTTTAGAAGCTTTCACTTCCTCCTAAAGTGCTAGATTTTGCATGGAGGTTGTGTATAAATTGTTTACCTTTAAGAGTGAGGCTTCATAAAAAAGGTGTGGTGTTGGATACATGTTGTGGTCTCTGTGACATGGAAGTTGAGGATGCCGCTCATTTATTTTTTAATTGCTCATTACGAGTCTTGATTAGGCGATTGCGAGGTTGGATTTTGCGCAGGAGGATTTTCATGTCTCAGATATTTTGTCTTTACTTAGCTTGCACGATAACCTGGATTTGTGCAAAATCTTCTCGGAGCTATGGGCTATTTGGGGCAGCACAATAATTGGGTATAGGGTAAGCAAACTTTGCCTTCGGAGGTGGCGGTGAGGATTGCCTTTGAGTTCTACAACGAATGGAAGCTAGCCAGTGTTAACCAGCAAAGTCATTCTACGCTACTAATACCCAGGGTGGTTGCGGGTTCGCCCTCCTCTTGGTGGTAGTAAGTCTTAACTCATTTTATTTTAATAAATTTTAAACTGTTTTTAGCATTATTTTGAAGCTATTTAATGCCAAATTATTGGAATATTTACAAACTTTGTGTTTTTCTTGGGAGTTAATTTTAAAAGAGATTTCCAGTAAGAAAGAAAGAGAAAAAAATAGCAGTATGTGAGTCTCTGTCGCGACAGAGACTGCGGGATTTCATGATGGCTGAAGGCGTATTTGCGAAAATATTTTTGTCGCGACAGGATCTAAAAATTTACGGATAGACTAGTCGCAACAAAAGACATCATCCGCGGCAGGAAATGGGAAGAAGCGGTGAGACAAAGATCGGTTAATATTCTTTGACATAATGAAAGATCAGAAGGAGGAATCTATGTCGCGACAGAATCTACTATGTTCGACCTTTGATTCTTATGACATGGGGGTTCCGGACGAGATCGAAGAAACGCGAAAGAAGAAGTTATGTCGCGACAAGAAAATTTATGTTGCGAGTAAATGGCAGCTTACGCTGAAATGAACCGGTCGCGGCAAGGAACTGGCGTTGCAGCATACTTCAAGGCGAGGAAATAAGTCTATGTCGCGACGCAAGGATTTTAATGTCGCGACCGATAAGTGCGAGCGAGAAAGCGAGGTAGAGCCGGACTTTTATGTGACCAAGATTTCAACACAATGCAAGAAGTTACATCGTGACATAACTTTAGGTAGCCCTGAGCAGTAAAAATTTGAACCTGAAGAGTCTTGTCGTGACGTAGAAAGTGGAGTTGCGACAACAAAATGGTGACGCCTAAGAAGTCATGTCATGACATGAAACAAAGATGCAGCAAGGGAGTCAAGCCCGGTGGCAACAAGCCTTTATCGCGGCGGACTTCTTCGGGTCATAGCGAAATCTGAGGATATCTGAGCGGTGTTATGTACTATGCTGACGAATCTTTGTATATAGCGGCATGAAACTTGGTCGCGACACTTGACTTACAAAGGCGCGAAGCGTGTTGCGACATGATTATCGATGTTGTATTAGTTGTTCGAGGAAAGCAAATATTGTCATTCTGAAAGGAAAATTTAATCGCGAAGAGAAGGAATGTTGAAGAAAGTCGTCGCGACAAAAATCACGCCATGGCGAAGCAGAAGAGCCTGAGATCTTCAAGTCGCTGGCGGGAGCATTTGCATACCGCGATAAAGACTACAAACAAGGCCTGACAAGACACAAAACTCTGTCGCGACCACTGACTTATGGAGTCACGACGGAGAGGCGAAATATGGGGCTAAAATGCTTAGGGATTCACACATAGCCTCAATTTTAGAATGGAGACTTTTAGGGCTCCTATAAATAGAAACAAGCTGCAATAATTAGTCATTCAACATCGGATGAACCAGAGTACCTGGGGAGCTGAGGACTCTTTTGTATTATATTTTTTTCTTTTATTTTTCTTATTTTTCTTTCTTCGTAGATTAGATTTAGCGTGGGATTTTTTATTTGTTTACTAGATCTAAAACAATAAATTGATCATAAGTTTTGAAGTTGAAATTTAATGCTGAAATTCATTTACGATTATTGTTTGAATTCAATGAACTCGAGCAAAGGCAGATCATTTCTTGATTGATTGCGATTATAGTGGAATTTTCACGTCGATGTTCCGATTAATATCACCTTAATCAGTTTTGAGAACACAGCTTCATTGGAAAGATCTTATGTTAGTTATGGTCTTTTCTGTAAAATGAGAAGAAAATTTCCTGAGTTGAATTTTGAATTTATTTGAATGATGTTGTTCTTGAAATTAATTATTCCCAATTTTAGTAGCTTATACCATGAAGGACTATTATGCAGCTGCGATTCCTGAGGAGGCTCTACGAGTGACACGAGAGATGGAAATTCCTTAGGCATAGACCAGTTACTTGAGGTATGCTAGACTAATATTGAAGAAATAATGAGCTCTGAGAAAGGTTACTTAGATAAATCTCAATTTGTTTCGTAGTTTGAGAATGGGTTTAGGTGATATATCAATTTAATCAAATTAGAGATCTCTCCTTGAATTACGGAAGAATGATCTTGATCTGATTGCTTATGAAATCTAATCGAGGAAAGAGAAAACTCTTTCGGATCTTAAGGATGAGACATACATTCATGGCTGTAGAAATCTAGCCCGGCACCTTGTTTTTGGGAAACAGAAATGCGTAGTCGTAAGTAAGATTATGAAGTATTGGAAAGGAAAAATACCCAGATCTTACAGAGAAATTCAAATTACAAGTAATTGATTGAATCATGTTTGAAATTAACATGAACCTCACACTTTCGGTGAAAAGTATGGTTAGAGGAGGAATCCAAACTATACTACCTTGCCTCTTGACAAATTCAAATTCCAACTCAGGGGAAAATAGAATGAGATTAGGATGCAGGAATTGATAATTTCACATCAGTGAAATCCTAGTGTCTACTTCTAGCAATAATCTGGTTCAGTCCAGTTTATATTTAGGATTTAACTTTGTCCCTTTATATTAAATTTAGGATTCTAGTTATTAAAATTCTTATTAGGTTACTAAATTTCTCTAAACTTGACTTTCAAATAGTGTAGAACTTGAGTAGTTGGGGTAGTTGAAGTTTAAATTCTTTCAATATACGTAGGAGCGATATCGGGACTTATAGGATCACTTTATTACTTATCTGACACCGTACACTACAGTTTTTAAGACCAAAGTAAATCTTTAATTGAGTTTAGTGACAAACTTATTCTTCTTGTGAGCATACAAGTTATATTTGGTTTTAACAAGTTTTTGGTGCATTTGCCGGGGATTAGTTTATAGTCCTCTGGTGATAGTGTCTTAAATTTGGTCTATACACAGTTTGGTCAATAACAAGTTTTTGGCGCCGTTGCCGAGGATTCTAGTTTGTCTTTGGTAATAGTGGCAGAAATTTGTATATATCATTTGGTCTTAACAAGATTTTGATGCAGCTATGCTGAAAGCTCCAATGGGAGTAGTGGTAGGGATGGTCTTGTGAGATTCTGATGGATTATTGGTTGCATGTAAGTGATTCGTGCCATAGTAGGGTGATACAGAATCAACAATATTTGTATCCTAAATTTCCTCCTACTATGAAGTAGTCAATCTTTGATGCTACTCATGGCTTCTCTAAGGTCGGGTACGAGGATGAGTTTCATCTTACAAATGATTTGTATCATGTTTCAAAATGGTGAGGCTTTCATTTGGATTTTGGTTGCATTAAAAAGTGTGGGTGTTGTTGTCACTAGGTTAGCGAGGCGATTTAAATTAGATGTGGAGGGGGCCCTGAAGGCTTGGGTCACTAGATTGGTGCGAGGTTATAAAGTGTCCTCTTCGGGTTATTTCCTCGCATTAGGAAAGCGACATATAGTCATAGCCAAAACCGGATCTTTGTTTAACTAAAATCAGCCGCCAAAACATTCCTAATTGAACCATAGCATTTACTAAGCATTTAATGTTTATGCAGTTGAAAACAAAGCATTTAACCTACTTTCAGTGGCTCGTAAATGACATCTAATGGATGTCAGTGTATCTACCATTAAGAATACACTGAACCCTAAAGCATGCCAAGTATTATTGAAAATACATTACATGCTTGCTAAACCCTAGTTTGGAAAGTTTGAAACACAAATCAGTACCTCCATTTAAGCAGAGGAACACTGCAAACCACCATTAACCAACCTAAAGCCCCCCTCATCTTCAGGTTTTGAGGGCTTGGCCAAACATCCTTTGAGTTGTCATCCTCAAAGGGTGTGTTTGAAGCCAAGAAAAATGAAGAAAAAGAGGAGAAGAAAATTGGAACCTAAAATGGCTAACGTGAGCTTAAAGTCATCTCTTTTAGTCCATTTTTATTTTGATTTCAGTTAATTGATAATTAATATAGGAAATTATGGAAAGAAACTCACCAATTTGTCATTAGGGAAGAAGCAAAAAGAAGAAAAAGCGTTAGAAAAATAGAAATAGTGGATAAAAATGCGGTCGAATGGCGGAGCGAAATGGAAGCTGTGTGAGTCATTGATGGAGTTGTGAGTGCACGATTGATTCTAGATTGCGATATCAAAGAAGATTGAAGAGAATTTGATGCGAGTGCGGCAGGAACCTGGCGTGGCGGTGAGGAAAGGCCAGTAAAGAGTGATGTCGCGACGAGTATGAAATGCGGCATCACCATATTCGATCGCGACTTCCGGTATCAAATGATGTCAGCGACAAGAAAGGCGTGTCGCGACACCAAGTACAACCAATTGATACCTGTGAGGTGGATGAAGTCAGACATCTGAGAACATCTGAACTTTGAAACGGGTTGATGACATCGGTGGAAACCCTTCGGAAAGCGGTACGGGAGGCGATGTCGCGGCGAGATATTGATGTCGCGACATCCTGACAAACAAAGGAAGATTGCGGGAGACTTAGGCCCTTGTCACGACAACATCTGATGTCGCGACATCGAGGTGACTCATTGAAGCGCAAAGGACTAGAAAGAATGTCGCGACAAGGCCATGATGTGGCGACATCCTGGCTGATCAAGCTGAAGCACAGAGGGCATCAGTTGAATTAATCAGTGACAACTGAGCAAGCAGTTCCAAAGGATGCGAGGCTTTTAAGTGTCGCGACATGAATTCGATCATGTGTGAGGCGAAAGTCTAGTAGGCTATTCTTGGGCTGGCTACTCTGAAATCCACAACAAGTCACATGGGTTTAGAATTTAAGCGAGAAACCTGAAGGCTGATAGCATGAAATGTGGCGCATCGGAGGAGAGATCTGGTAGCCACAAACTTCACTTTTATTTTCTTTTCATAACATTTTCACCGTCATTTAGAGCAGTTGTTTCACCGTATTTTTTCCTTTTACGTTTTGTTTTGTTTGGTCCCAGATATTATCGTTGGCGGAAGTGAATCTTGAAATCAATTTCTTTTCAAATTACTACCTGGGCATTATGGAATTTCGAATATGAATCTGAAGTCGTTAATTCGATTCCATTGCGATCGTTCTGTTCGGGTGATCTTACGTAGTTCGTAATTAGTAATTAAGGAACTTCGGCCTCCATTTAGCAAAACGTTTTGTGATTGAATTGATCTTTCACGTAACAGTATTTTCGATCTCTTCATTTCAATTTATGAATTTACTTGATTATGGGTTTATTGATTTTGGATGAATATCGAGTTTCCTATACGTTAAGAGTGGTATTACGATTTCAAGAAGTCCTCGGTGACACGGGAAGACAATCCTGAGGTATCGTCTAGTTCTTTGAAGGTATACTAATAACACTGCTATTAAAAGGGGATCAACTCAAGCTTTGCAAGTTCACTTGGAGTAAATCCTCTTCTCACTTGAAGTCGAAACGAGTTGAACGACTTATCTATTTAACAAATTTCACCTCAATTCGGATAGTGAGAAAGTAATCAGTGTTAAGTGAGATCTAATCTAAAGGAAAGGTTGATCTATTCTAATTTCGAAGGAAGTAATTGATTGTATATATCTTGCTTGGCCAAATGCTTGACTAAGGTGTACGGTCATAAAATGGGTATGAAGTATTGCAAAGAAAAATACAGTTCGAGGAGTTCTTGTTTAAAAGTAGTTATCTAAATCCTGTAGTGAGAGAATCGAAAAATGAGATAACGAAATGTAATGGAGTGTGGAGAAATCGGGTACCTTTACATTTGCCTTGGGCCCGATTTTGAAATTGAGATAATCGAAATTCAATCAATACTCCTACAGGATTGATCGTTCCCTCTGGTACATTTCTCTTTATGTGTCTCTTTTATGATAATTATTCGATTATTCATTTCTCGTTATAGAACTTAATTTACTTTCCATTCATTTTATTTCGATTATTTCTAATTTTCATTTTCTTGATTAGTTTTAATTCGACACTACGCTGAACACCGTTATCAACTGATGGTCCAAATAGTATAGATCGATGATGGGTAGTTGATGAAAAAATTCTTGAGATCTGTGGGGTCGATATGCGGACTTAAATCCATTTTATTACTGTGACCTGTGCACTTACGAGTGTATCTTGCAGAAACCAAAATTGGAAATGATAGATTATAGGAGATCCTTGGGTCTCAACAAGTTTTATAAGCGAGGATTTCGAGAGAGTTAGACAATAGTCCTCACAGTAATATGACATATAAATTTGTAAAGGGGTATTTGTTGAGTCAACAAGTTTATAGGCGCAGTTAAGATCGAAAGGAATTTTATAAATCAATATTCGAATGAAAGAAGGAAATACTAATTTGGATTTTTTTTAAAAAGAAAAAAAAAAAAACAAAAAAAAAAAAAAAAATAGCGTTTCAAAGCGGTGACTCTTTCGACCTCGACCTTTAGCAACCCATATTGAAAATGTTTGTTGATTAGGCTAATCCCCATTGATCACGAGGTCTACCTTGACTCTGAGGAAGGCGGCTAAATACGACCATGGCGGATGAAGTTAGATGGTGTAACTTGACCCCGGAATGTGCGACAAAAAAGACCTCGAGGAGCATGACCTTTATGGAAATTTATGGAGATACATTCATCGCGTAATATTTAACAATGGAGCGACCATCAATCAATCTTAATGATTTTGAGCTCGAACGACACTAATTCTGATAGTCCAGCGGCGCTCCTGGTTTTCTCAGCCATCCGAAAATCGGTCGCACACAGGGAAGATTCCTCGAAGGCTATCTTTGTAGATGGATGGTGTGGGCGAGTTATTCGACTGCTGATTGTTCCCATTCTCCTACGAGATATGGCTGCAACATGGGTTTTAACTCACTACCATATGAATCTGTTGCACGTGGAGGAGGCGTGAAACTATTTCAACAAATTCTTTACCCCGCCTTAAATTCCCGAACAACGGAGAAATTACTCATTCGAACATGGGAAAGTGAGAACATGTATGCTAATGAGGAAAGATCTTCTTGAATACAACATTAGCTCATCCTAAATTTTGGAGAGAAATGGCAGTGAAGACGGGGAATAGATATGATGGACAAATTGTCAGCCATAGAGCTAATTTGGATGCATTGATACATTTGTTTATATGAAGGAAGTCAGCTCTAAAGCTAAGCGAAGCCCAGGGTGTGGAAAGAATGAGATTGCACGAGAAAGAAGAACCTCTCCATGATCAGATTTGAGGAAGAATTTGAAATTACATGGTGGAAAGCAAGGGAGTTTCTCCTCTTTCCTATCTTTTATTTTACTTGCACATTTGAGTTAGATTAGGTGATTAGGATCTTATATTTAAAGTAATAAGATTACCAAGTTTGAAATTTATTTTTATCTTGTGTGGAATGTACAACTATTGTACTGAGGAATTGTCCATTTCCTACAAGATGAAAATAGAATTAAGTTGTAATTATTTTGGTAACATTGAACAAGCGTGATATTCTTTTGCTATTTGGATTATTTGTTGTTTTGAGACATAACATTGGTTCGAGAGAGTGACCAAAGAATGTGGGAGTGTGAAGAATAATAAATGGAAAAGAAGGTCAAAAGGACAAAAATTTAGTCATCCTCGAAATGTAGGAATAGGAGAACATTCCCTGTTGTGACTTAGAATTTCGAGTCCTATAGAAAATCGCAGTCATGACTCCGACCCAATTAATGTAAAGTTTAAGAGACCATGCAATTATCTTTTGTCTTTAAGGGAAAATGTCCTTTACATTGAACCAGTGTCAAGTCTCGATTAAACATCGAACCACAAGTCACCCAAATTTGTCAATTTAGAAGAATAAGTAATTAAATGCAATGCGAAACGAGAAATTTACATCTTGATCTAGCAAGCGTAGAATAATTTCGGTTTCAAGAGCATAATTAGAGGAGAATAAAGACTATGAAGAAAAACGATCCAACTTCCCATTGAAAGCCAAAGTCCTAGTTAAAAATGTGATCGGGGCATGAATCGAGGTCTCATTTAATATTCTACGGAAATTGGAAGGAAATAATACGTGATTTTGTTCTTCCCAAGAGACACAACTCATTATAAAAGGATGGAAGAACAGAATTAGAAATATGAAAGAATGAAGGGAAGGGAGAGATGAGAGCGGGGAAGAGTCAGAGGGTGAAAACTTTGTTTTATGGAATGAGTGGAGTGGAAAACAAACGGTTCCTTTGTTTTGTTCCATAAGCGATGGTTTTCATCCAGAGCGGTTGATGGAAGGAATATGGATTAGTTAGAATCCATCAACGAAGCTCGAAGAAAGAAAAAGGTGGAGCGTTCCCGATTTGTTGCAAGCCTTATTAGCGGCCAGAATCACTCATTAGAACTCGAGGTCCGGTGGGCCAAATTTTGAAGCGGGAGCGCAAACTTGCGCGGAGAAGATCTAGTTTTTGGTCGGAAAATGAGAGTTTTTCTCGAAGTCTAGTTCTGAAAATGTTTGTTTGTAAATGAGCGATTCTTTGTAACATCAATCTTTTTGATATTTGAATAAAGTCTGTTGATTTACAATTTTGTTGATCATGATGTATGGATTTTGTTTTACGTAGTTTATTTTGTTGGAATCGAAATGCGTTTACGATCTTTCAATTTATTTGAAATGAATGAGAATATGAATGATGAAAGCGGAACTAGATAGATCTTGTTTGTTCGGGTTCGGTTGGGTTGAAAAATCGAGAAATTAGTTGCGATATAACGAAACTTTTGATAAACTAATGTAAATATAATTGAATGACAAAGTCTTGGAAAATAATACACCTCGATCGACCACACCTTGAACTTTAATTGAAGTTGGAAAATTTTACGGGAATGCAGAAATTATAATCCTTGATCCTAGAATGGTATGAATATTGATTGGCGAAATTTTAGTTAAAAAATCATGACGAGAAAATGATACAGACCATTATTGAGCAGTTTGAACTTTTCCGGCCACCACATTGTATATGCTTTTGCATACACCTTAGTCCACTGAAGTTGTACGAGTTATTCCACACGCTATATCCAAGAAAGAAGCGAGTAAAAGCGAAGCCACATCTTGTTCATTAATCTTCAATTAAGAACCCATGACCGAGAACTGAAAAGAAGAAAGAAATAAGTTTTGGGGAGTTTTATTAGGAAGTAAAGGATGTCTGCAGAGAAGGTGAGGAAGAGGGATCGAAGACAGGAAAATACAACGGGAAAGAAAGTTAAAAGGAATTAGTTTTGTCTTGTGGCCTAACTCTCTTAATTCATTAAGTTCTTAGGTGTTTCAACACCTAGTACCTATCACCATGCAGTATGAGACTACTAACAAAGTTCGCTAAAGTGTTAGAAAGCCTAAAGGACAAAAACATAGCACAAAATCACGAAGGGTTTGTAGATGGAATTTCCAAGGTTGAAGTACAAAGAAAATTGAACATACGGTTTTGAAAGAATTCAAGGTATTGAACACTTAGGAAGTTTGAACTTGATGGATATGAAGAAAAGAAAAAAAGAGTTTAGGTAATCTCGACCTAAAAATTCCATTCATCATACCCCTTTACCCAAGCCTAACATTACAAGCCAGGCGATTGATTTTGAAGGTTGAAATCACCTACATTAGTGGAGATGAATTATAGAAAAACCAGCATATGGGACTTTGTAAGCAGTTTGAAAGCCTTCCCGGAAGGTTGGCAGCTAAATCGATACAAAATTTAGAAGGATTGTTGACACACACACACCTGAACAAAGCAATAATTGTATATGCATATATTAGTTTATCGGGATTTTTGTAATAGGAATTGTACCAAGTTTTACGCACCAAATTTTCAAGCTGAATTTTGAAACACAGTGATATTTTTAATTCGGGATAAGGTAATTTAAAAACAAAACATAAAAAATATCCTTCTTGTTTGAGGACAAACAATTCTTTTCTTTTCTTTGCTTGAGGACAATGAAACTTTAAGTTTAGGGGAGTTTGATGAGCTTAAGTCACATCTCTTTTTAGTCCATTTTTGTTTGATTTTCGATTAAAAAATTGGATAGTGTATACGAATTATGGAAAAACTCACCAATTTATTAGTAGCAGGAAGAGCGAAAAAAGAGAAAAAGCGGTAGAAAATCTGAAATAAGTGGATGTAAATGCGGTCGAATGGCGGGCGAGAAATGGAAATATTTGTTGAGTCATTGATGGATGCGGTTGTGAGTGCTGCTGATCGATTCTAGAGTTGCGATATCAAGAAGATTGAAGAGAATTTGATGCGAGTGTGACGGGGGAACCGCAATGCTGTGGCGAGAAAGCGAAATTAAAGAGTGATGTCGCGCGTGGCGAGGAAGTATGATCGCGACATCATAAACTCTTTGATCACGACTTCAGTATCAAATGATGTCGCGACGAAGGCGATGTCGGCGACGCAAGTACAACCAATTGATACCCCGTGATTATGGATGAAGTCAAGAGACATCCGCAAGAACATCCCGAAGACTTTGAAACCATGAGGTTGATGTCCGCGACATCGGTGGAAACCCCTTCGAAGCAGTACGGGAGGCGATGTCGCGACGAGATATTGATGTCGCGACATCCGCATTCTTTCAAAGAAGTTCTCCGGGGGCTTGGGCCCGTATCGCGACAACATCGATGTGCGAACATCAGGAACAACCATTGAAGGCTGCGAGGACTAGAAGAATGTCGTGAGGCGCTGATGTCGCGACATCCGCGGCGATCAAGCGAAGCACAGGGGCATCAGTTGGTGTAAACGGCACGAGCGACCGGTTCAAAGGATGCGGGGCTTTAAGTCAATGCCGCGACATGAATTCGATGTCGCGACAAGAGAGCTGAGTCACAAATTTGGAGCGGTGGCAGGCACAGCTACTCTAGAAATCCTGGCCGTCACATTGGGTTTAGGGCTGGCGAGAAACCATAAATAGAGGCTACCGGTCGAAAAGCGCAAGTCGCGGTAGCATCGGAGGAGATCTCGGTAGCCTAAACTTCACTATTTTCTTTCTTTTCTTTATTTTCACCCCGTCATTTTAGAACTGATTATTTCTCGTATTTTTTTCCTTTTTCGTTTGTTTGTTTGGATCTGAATGTTATCGTTGTTTGGCCCGAATCTTGAAATCAATTTCTTTTCAAATTACCCTGGAGCGTATGGAATTTGAGACAATTACGAAGTCGATTGTTCCAGTTCCATTGCGATCGTTATTGTGTCTGGTGGAATCTTGTAGTTCGTAATTGATAATTAGAACTCGACCTCCATTTGAAAACGTTTAGTTAGAATTGATCTTTCTGTAGTATTTTTCGATTATCTTGTTCATTTCAATTTATGAATTTACTTAGTTATGGGTTTTATTGATTTTGGATACGAATATGGAGTTTCTATCTTGTTTAGAATTGCGTCATTGCCACTGATTTCAAGGAAGTCCTCGGGTGACACGGGGAGAGAGACGATCTGGGGGTATCGTCCTAGTTCTTTGAAGGTATACTAACTTTGCTATTAGGGATCCGCTGCGCTTTGCAAGTTCACTTAGATAAATCCTCTTCTCACTTGAAGTCAGAAACGAGTTGAGCGACTTATCTATTTAACAAGCGAGATTTCACCTCATTAGGATAGTGAGGCCCGATCCAGTGTTCGTGGGGATCTAATCAAGGAAGGTTGATCTATTCTAACCCAGGAAATCCTTGGAAGTTGTATATCCTTGCTTGGCCAGGCTGTACTAGAAGCTAAGGTATACAGTCCATGAAATAGTTTGAAGTATTCTGAAAAGCCACCGAGTTGGGGGAAGTTCTTGTTAAAAGTAGTTATCAAATCCACAGTAGTCAGAGAATCAGAAAAAAATGAGATAACGAAATGTGAGTGGAGAAATCCAGGTACTACATTTGCGCGAATGAATTTTACAAATTGATAATCAGAAATTCAGTAATACTCACTTCGGGAATTGATCGTTAACTCTAATTTGTTTCTCTTTATGTGTCTCTTTTATGATAATTATTCGATATTCATTTCTCGTTATAGAACTTAATTTTACTTTCATTCATTTATTTCGATTATTTCTAATTTTCATTTTCTTAGATTAGTTTAATTCCCGGCTTGAACAGATTATCAATGATGGTCGAATAGTATGAATCTAGTAATCAGGGTAGTTGATGAAAAATTCTTGAGATCTCTGTGGATCGATATCTGGACTTAAATCCATTTTGTGCCACTTGTCGACTGTGCACTTACGGTGTATCTTGCGAAACAAAAATTGGAAATGATAGATTGGAGATCTGGGTTCAACAAGTTTTATGTGTGAGTTTGAGGATTAGGCTGATGATCTCTTGGTAATAACGACATATAAATTTGTAAAGGTCTTCGATGAAGTCCAATTTGCGTGGATTCAATAGTTATTGAAAAGTTAGGATTAAATGTTTATAAAGTAGGCTTATAGCCTTGCAAAGAGATGTGAAATACCAAAATAGCAAAAATAATATATTAGGTTCATTGAGGCGGAAAATGGGAATTACCGTGAGGTCATTTGGATCACAAAGAGGCAACATTTCGCTATACCGCTGGTGAATTTCGCTATCATAGTGTCGAGGCATGCGAATTCAAAATTTAAGCTGCGATAATTGTATGATAGCGAATTTTATTTATGATAGCGAAATTTAAGCTATCATAAGCGGTGGCCGCCAGCGAAATTTTCCAGGATTGCGAGGAAATTTTCGCTACCATTCGCGAAATTTCGCAATCACTGAAAATTTTTGCTATACCATATTATTCACGATCCTCTGCATTGCTTCTGCGCAATCGGCTTGCATTTCTTCCTTTCGGCTTGACATTTCTTCATCGGCTTGATGAAATCACGAAATTCATACGAACTCGGCATAAAACATCCACCGATTACGATGCCAAAGCTTGATAAACAGTGGCGGAGAGTTCCCGAAACACAACAAAACTACCAAAAACAACCTCGAAACAAAATCGGTAAATCTTATTCAAGGACTGCACATGTCAATGAAACCCAATTAATATGATTAGTATGTAAAAAAGCTGCTCAAAAACCTATCTTAAATAGGACTAAATAGCACTTTTTGGGTACTAATCACCCCCAGCCAAACACGTTGCTAGTCCCTTAGCATTGCAAAACAATCAAGGGTATCACGAGGTTTTTTTTTTTTTAAAGGTGTATCTTGTCGAGTGTGTGTCTGAGAGGGCGCACCTTGATTATGAACAATTTAGACCATGCTCTGAAAACCACCGTAGGTGAACAAATACCATAGGAACAAGTTTGGGCAACATCAATTCAAGGAAGTCAACTCTTTGAACTCCACCCAATCTAAATGTTTTTAAGGTGGCAGTTTGAACGATAAGTTTACCAGCTATTCTCCCAGAGCCAAACTCTTGGGACCTTAAGCGAAATGACACTAAAAATAGATTCGATTACACTCTTATTTCATGCCAGAATTGTATTGTACCAGTCTGATACTAAAGCTTCGACTTCACCAAAGTCCGTGTAACGAGGTCCGCAGATGACTCCCAGCCAATTAAAGTTTAGGGCATCAAGTTAAAAATTTACCGACCCTGAGCTCTTCGAGGGCTTCACCCCGGACTTGAATGATTTAGAATCCGGCACCTACAACTCGTAAACTCTACCCGTCCACCCCGTGCGAACTCAGTCGGTGACTCATGATAAAGGTTGAGGCAGGAGCTCAGGCTTCCGCCATATACCCCTCGGATAGTGTTGGTTTCAAAGCAAAGTGTCGCGGCTTTCCATTCTCTTTTTCTTCTTTCTTTTTCTTTTTGCTTTTTCTTTTTCATTGGGGAGACTTCATGGGTCTTCTTTTGTGGGTAACAAAAACCTATTATGGGTCGTCAATTAATCTAAGGCCGGTTTTGCAAAGTAAAAAGAGGTATATAGCTTCTCAATCTATTGATAAAAACTGATGTGCACTGTGTGTGATTAGCTAAAGGCGGATGTAATAGGCTAAATACGTTGGAACTTCAATCGACCAAAAACTTAATCATGCATGTAACTGTTCCTAGCATTATGGTGGCATATAGTGCTTCAGTTTTTCAACTCAAGATAAGAGCAGAAACATAAAAATATAGGTACAGGCAGCAGCCTCAATTTTTACAAACAAATTTGGGCATGCAGAACCAGTAAAACTAAAATCAAAAGTATGAACATTAATTTTTACAAAGCGTCACGGCATGAGGCAGTTCTGAGGATGGAGTGGTACCTCCTCGATCGGTGGTGGCGGGAGAAGGGTCATCCAGAAGCACAGGCGGCGAGGTGTTGTTTGTGAAGTGGTTGATCACTAGGCTACCAACCTGAATGACTTTATGCCACTCGGCTTGATTACTACAAAATTTTTTTAAACAAAGAAACTTAAACAAACTAAGCAATTAAATTGAGCCCCACGGGGCTACAGGAGCCACCCCTAAGTGTGTGGCCTGTGGGTCTCAAGGAGGGTCCAGAAGGAGGATTTCCTCCCTGACTACAGTATGCTGCATAACATAGGGCTTCACTCTCTATCCATTAACCTTGATCACCCTATTATCATTTGGATTGAGTAGGTCTACTGAACCACATTGGGGTGTGCTTGTTGAATGATGAATGGACCAGTCCATCGCTGACTTGAGCTTACGAGGAAATGGGAGTTGGAATCATACGGGAGGACTTGGTCCCCCTTGCCGAAATTCTTGCTAGTTATCATTTGATCATGCCATTTTTTGATCTTTCCTTTGCAATCTTCGAGTTAGTAGGCATCATTGCATTATTTCTTCAGTTTATTGAGATCAAGGAATCTTTTGACCCCGACCCTCTGTTTAAATCATGTTCAGTTCTTGATTGCCCACCGCTTTATATCGTTTGCGGAGATAGCGTGCCTTGCCATATACTAGCAGATGAGGACATTCCGAGAATCCTTTGAAGGTACATTGTGAGCTACAGGTGAATCGAGCAATTTGAGGACCAAATCTTTTCTATTGCTATTCACCACCTTCATTAGAATGGTCTTAATCTCCTGTTGGCAAGCTACTTGATATACTTGTTTGAGATGGTAAAATTTAGTACTTTGTGTTTAACACATATTTAGCCATGAGAGGGTTTCGAAGGTTTGTTAAATGTTGAACCCCATCATTAATAATGGCTTTAATTTTCCCCAGACAGAAAGATCTTTGCTTTTAAATTTGAGCACCACCATGTGGTTGTTGGTTTGCGAGGATTACTCAGCCCATTTGGACACATAGTCTACTCCCACCAAATATGTATGTATTACCATAGATGAGGGAAGGTCCATGAAATCGATGCCCCCAATGAGCAATCAAATATTCGACCACTAGAATTAGTTCAAGGGCATCTATATGGCTGTGAGACAATTTCTGAGTCAGTCTTTGGCATCTATCACATACAGGCACATTTGGTGTGCTTCTTTAAATAGGAAACGGTAGAAGCCCGGTACGGCACAGCATTCATAGATCTTGAAGCAAAGTGACCACCACCAGTATCTCGTAGCGGTGGCTAAGAAGTCCTGTTGTTCTTCTTGGAACACACTTCACGATTATCGATCATAGTATTTAAACAGAAGGGCTCTTCCCAATAATAGGAATGGATCTTTGCGAAAATGCTTCCTATCCTGTTCTTTCCAATCTGAATGGATTCTCTATTGCGGGGAAATTGGCAATGTGAGCATACTTAGGGAGCTTTCTCTGGTTGCATTAAAGATTCTTTAGAGTGTCATCATTGATCGTAGGCTATGAGTGTCATGGTATTGTTAATCCTAGAAAGATGGTGCACCCTGACATTCTCTGTTTTTATCCTTAATTTGCAAGTTAAATTCTTGAAGCAGAAGAACCCATCGGATAAGTCTTGCCTTAAGCGTTTTGTTTTGTTGGAGATATTTCAAGCGGAATGATGCGTAAAGATGACTATGTCGGACCAGACCAAGTATGCTGAGATTGTCTTAGGCGTGGGCCAGCGATAATTCTTTCTGGCCAGTAATGCCGTTCCTTTGTGCTTCATTCAGGTTTTGCTTGCATAATAGACACATGAGGTTTCACCTTCTCTTTGTCAGAAACTGGCTCGATAGCAAGATCTTGCATCACACATTACCTCGAAAGGCGATTACTTGATTGGGTACTCGTCTTATTGGTGCGAGTGAGTGAGAATGAGACTTAGTTCTTCAAAGCACCGACAGTCTTCTTTCCCAGAAAATTTAGCATCTTTCTCTAGTAACATAAAGGGGCTTAGTAATCTTGAAAAATCCTTGATGAATCTCTGTAAAAGCACATGACGAGGAATTACTATTTGTTTTATTTGTTGGAAAAATGACGGTTGGAAATAAGTTCAATTTTTCCTTATCGACTTCTATTCCCTCTTTGAAATAACATGCCCAGTACAATCCCTTAGTTCACCATAAAATGGCATTTCACAGGTTAAGCACAGTTCTTTGCAATGCACCTCGTGAGATAACCCCGAGATTAGTGAGTATTCTTAAAAATCACTACTCCCGGTATAGTGATGTCATCGTGTATCTTCCATTATACCTTTACCGTATCATTAAACATACTAAGCATACATCTGTAAGGTGGAGGCGTTACAAAGACCAAAGGCATCCTCACAGCAAGCATAAGTTCCAAATGGGTAGTAAAGGTGGTCTTTTCTTGATCTTAAAGTCTTGATCTCTATCTGAAAGTATTTGAATAGCCGTCAACAATAGGTGGTGTCCGGAAACTCTCGAAAATTTGTCCGATGAAGCGTGGAAGTGATCTTTTCTTGTTACTTCATGATCCCTGTAATCTATACATACCTATCGACCGGGTGGTAGTCGGATGAACCAATTCCTCGCCCTTTTCATTTCACGGTGGTCACCCACGACTTCTTGACCTCTGGGTTGGGCTTACCCGAGTCTTATCAGTTATGGGGTAAATGATCTCAGGCCTACGACAATTTCCAAGACTTCAATGCGAGACTACCTACCGCATGTGAAGATTGACCTCCTCACATGGGCACTTTACTGACTTTAGATTCTTATTTCCCGAATAAATGTGGTGGGTGCGATTATTGGGTTTATGCCTGCAAATCAGAAGTTTTCCACCCCAGCTTGCTTGTTCATTTTGAGGAGGTGCGTGAGGTTGTGCTCACAGTGAAGTGGTCGTGAGTGATATTACAGCGGACCTTGTTTTCTTCAGGAATGCATATTTTAATTCCCTTTGGCGGGGTTTGAGCTCAAATTGTTGGTTCCTTTCTCTTCCACGGTGAAACAAAGGTAGAATTTATTTTCTTTCTCTAGCACCACAACAATTTCATGCATTGAGGTTCCTGTTGTTCTCTGAGCCTCGGACAACTCACAGGTTAACATCTTTTCTTTGGTCATTGCTTTGTTCTTCAAGGATTGCATCTATTATCTGGAACCTTCAGAGTCGCCTTCAGTTTGCCATGTACTTTACTTAAATGGAAGATATTGAACTCTAGGTCATATTCCCAAAGTGGTTGCATAACCCCATTTCGGGAAATTTATAATGGCATTCGAAGTAACCGAGAATGGCCTTCTATGCTAATTGGGTACATGATTATTTACTATAGCCCGGCTCTATGTAAGTGAATAAATCCTTGAATGGTAGAACTTGTCTTGTATTAGAACATCTCAATGGTTCCCTTTGGTATTTTAATAGACTATCAGCTAGAGGCAGTGTGATGGGTAGAGCTGATTCTCCCGAACCAAAGTTGCTTGTACATGAATATGGCGGGTAAGTTCACTAAGCTCCCAAGTTTTAAGCGGTGCTTTTTCTACACTAATTCCGATGTATATGAGATTATAGGACATCAGGGTCTTTATACTTCTGAATGCATTCAATGATAGCACTTACTTGCTCGGTCAGGCAACGCATTCACATTAAACCTCTTTTCACCGTGCATAAGTCCTTGAAATTTTGCATACGTGGGGACTTGCTTGATCATGTCGAGAAGGAATGTTAGCCAGCCTAGCAGTAGCACCTCTAAATTCCCAGTTTGGTTGAATTTTTCTTTTTTAAGTGCTGCGGGAAAGGAGGGTTGTACCTTTGTTTTCACCTCTTCCTTAGTCTTGGTTGTTCTTCCTGGTGGTTTCCCTCATGGGCTTTCTTGGTGTAATTACAGGTCTCAGTTCTTTACACCACTTCTGAAGTCACTCTTGCTTTAACTTCATAAATTCGTGCATTGAGATATTAAGCGAGCCTATCTCTGTACTATTCCCAGGGTTTCTTGTGTGGAAGGAAAATTCCCTTTTCAGACTTCACACGGGTTAGACAACTCGTACGGAACTTTGTAACTCGCACGCATGCCGTTTAACTTCCTCGTTGAGGAGTTTCTACTCTTTCACTTTCATTGATTGACATTCAAAGACCTTTGTTCTACAAAGTACCCACTACCTTTAAATCGACCGCTTCGCTTCATAGGAGAAGAAGTGAGTTGTCAGCCAGATCAAGGCTAAATCAGCCGTTGTGCTCCTTGGGGAGCATACGGGGTTTTGGCTCATGAAAGGTTGGGATGATTCTCCAATCGGGGTTATAGGAAAAGGCCATGGAGCATTTCAGGAGGTGGTTTATTTTGACCCAAGATACGTGGGTAGCATGTTCTTACTTGACCTCATCACAACTATCGGACAAGGTTCTGCAGTGGCTATTTGACCGACACCAAACAGTCAGAGATGCAATCATTCACCGCTTGCACTTCATGCTGATTTCTCTATTTCAAGCCCTCTAACCTCAACAAAGTGGCTCGCTTTGCTTTCATTTCCGTGTCTCTGGAAGTGCATAAATGCCTCGTGGTCAAGGCTCTCATTCTTTCACCTTCCTCGGATTCGTTCATCCCACGCCTTGGAAGTTTTCCCAGCCACATAATTCAAAAGTCCATGGCTTCATCCGGTTTTTACTCTAAAGTCACCTCCACACATGGTTTTAAGCAATAAGCTTCATGGTCGGAGACATACCATCATAGAAATGATTCACTAGCATCCATGGTCAAAACCATGGTGTGGACATGCACTGATGGTGGTTCTTATGAACCTCTCCCAACACTGATAAAATTCTCATTGTCAGGCTCAGTAAGTGTAGAGATTTGCCTTCAAAACTGTTGGTCTTGGTTGTACTAAGAATTTCTTCAGGTGCACTCATCTTCAAGATCGCCCAATTTCTAATTGTTCTCGCCTGAATTGAGCCATATTTTGCTTTGTCCTTGAAAATGCCTTCAACTTCACAAATCCATATTGGTTATACTCCTCCTTAAAAGTTATGCATATCAAAATCCCGACTGTGTAGATCATTTTCCATACCATGAAAAGTCAGGGAGCAGGGCACCAGATAGAGTCTTACTACCACCTCCTCAGCGGTATGGACGCAGAAGGAGCATTAACTCTAGAGGGTGTATGTGGTCCCTCATTGACCTCAGAGTGTCGTTGGATTCACCGAGCATCTTTGTTGACTTTTCTCGTTCTCGTGGAGGATCCATTTGTCACCATGCACAATCGATTTCTACAACCTCGCTTCAATCGCGCACTAACTTTTTGCAAATTTAATTGATATATTTATATCCCAAAGTGGATGCATAAACCCGTGACCTAAAAGATTGCCAAGTACCACCATTATGATGCATTTGAGGATTTGAACCTAAAGCAATATGGAGACACACAATGACAATAAATACTACGCTGAAATAGCTGAGAACCCCTCGAAGCCTGAACTACCAAGAGAGCTCTTCCTCTCTTCAAGGATAAGGGGGTTTATTTACCATCCGAGTTATCATCCTCAGCAGTACGGTAGGTGGAGGAAATAAGAAAAAGAGAGAAAGGAGAGAAATGTAGTAGTTTTAAATACCGTCGTAAAATGTGGCTTAATAAAAAAGTCGCTTTTGAGCTACACAAGGTAAGTGTAGAATTATTTACCTCAGCCATGAGAAATTACAAAATATATTAACTATCTACTACATTATGGGAAATTTAGAAAATCACAAAAGTTGGCTCAACAAAGTCAAACCGAGGATAAAGTGGGACAAATTCAGAAGATTACGAAAATTATAGGATTCATAAATTTCACAAAGGGTCAGAAATTTTGCATATCAGGAAATTTGTAGAAAATCGCGAAATTTTCACGTCTATGAAAACTTTTCTCTAATTATGCTCCTCTCTTCTTCTAATATCTAAATTGCAGCTCTGAATTTAACTTGACTTCTTCGTGCTAGAGATGAATTAATCAACTCCAAGATGGTGTTAGTCGAAACTACAAAATTTGCACAAATGTATTTAGCAAGAAGCTAGGACTCAATGTGCCAACCGGGTTAATTGGGCGATTATCGATAAAAAGTGCTCAAAACTCAGGAGTTACAAGAGGTAAAATACTATCTGGGTAGTAATCAAGTACCCTTAATCGATTATCATAGTCCCTTAACAATGAAAGAAAGAAAAACAAAACAATATAAAATTATGTTCACAAAATGTGATATTTAAAAAGAATGAATGGGCACGCCCAACCCACAATAAGAATCATTAAACCCCGCCTAATAAATCCATCTCTTCTGGCAGTGAATGCTATGTAGAATCAAGTGACGCGGCTTCCTTCTCTAAAGGATAACCTGAACTTCCACCAAACTCTATGAATATTTGATTAGCCAAAGAATAACAGAAATCATTCTTCTTTCTCCCCAACTTAGATAGTGCCAAACTCAGCAAGCAATCCAACCCAAATAGATCGTGACCTACCTTATCACAACTCTTTGTAACAGGTGGTCAGAATGCCAGCATCGACTTCACAGATGTCCAAGTAATGATCCATCGACCTAACCAATTAAGGCTTAGGGGCATCGTCATAAGGATTTTCAACCACAAACCTTCAGTTGCAATCTGACTCCACTGAGTTCAGACTCTAGCACCTACAACTTCTAAGCCTGGTTTTATTCACCTTCAGATTCCAGTACAAAGCTGTGGCTCCCAACTAGTCAAGTTTGGGCACCAAAGGTTTTAAAGACTTTCATTGAGATAATTCATTCGATTGTGCTCGGGTTTCAAGGCAAAGCGTCACAAATTTTTTTTTGTTTTTTTTTTTCCTTTTTTTCTTTTCTTTCTTTCTTTAAAAGACTCATTAGTCTTTTATTCAGGGGTCCCAATCTATTAAAGGTGGTCAAGTACAAGGTCAGGGCCTTATGTGGCTTAGAGGTTGTGCGCTTTTTCACTTTATCATGCCAGTTTCACTGTGCATTAAAGGTGTGGTTGGGTTAGAGGTGGAAGAGAGAGGTTGAAAACAATAAGAATTCAACTGATCATCAACTCAACTAAGCATGGAACCAGTCTAACATCAACAAAAATGGACAATGTTTCAATTTTTCAAATTGTAAGCTAGGCAAAAAAAAAAAAAAAGGTGCAATTTTGAAGCTAAAACTGTAAGGTGTATGGTATATATGATATTAAAATATGACTATATTTTCATCTTTACAAAAAGAAACCAACAACTCCACAAAAGATTTATCGCCAGTTTACATCAACACAAATGGGGCTTGCCTAAAATAGAAGTGGTAGAGATATGAATGTATGCTCAAATAGTAATAAGAACAGAATGTAAAAGTCACTACCTTCAAGTAACTCTCCCCAACAAAATTTACATTGTTCTCGCAATGGGGGCACGATCTAAAGCTAGTAAAGGAAGTGCGCTACTCCTCGCAAGGGTGTGCAATTCTATGATGTCATCCTCATCCCGGAAGGCCGAGGCCGATGAAGCTTCAGGGATGTCTAATGCCAGAAGGCCGCAAGGATGTCCAAAGGAAGATGCAGAGGAGTCGAGAGGCCTGGGCGTGCACCGAAAGCGGATCAAGGCAGGCTCAGACTTGTATTTGGCACAAGATGGCGCTTGTTCGGCGCAAGCAGTTGTGTCCAGCAACAACGCTCTTGCGGCGCGCTATCCTTCGCTAAAGTTATATGGGCGCCGCGAAAAAGATGCCGATGCGGATCGGAAACGCGTGATCCATGGCTAGCCGAAATCCAGGTGATATAGAGATATGCCGGAGTGAGGTGCCGACGTGGCCGGGTCCACCGGGTCCGGGCGAGCCGGAGGCATGGCGCAAACAGGCAAGGGAAGCGGCAATAGGCGATCTGAGTCAGGATATTGAACCGGCTTCAAAAGATAGGTGGGCCCAGGGGACGAGAGAGCCAAGGATAGGTCCCAGGTCGCCATACCGGGTTCCTCCGAGGACCGCCACAGTAACACCCCAAATATATCCTAGCGCTGACTTGTTTAGGTATATTATAAGTTAAATATGAATTTTCGAAAATAAAATGAGAGACCCGAAATCAAAATTTCGAGACAAGTGGTAAAGTGGTCAATTTCCACTTGAGGACCCATGGGTAATAAAGCCAAAGATAATATGCCACAACTAGAATTTAGAATAGTTATGATTCAAGGCAAACAGAAAAAGAGAATAGAAATAGAAGAGAAATGGGGGACCAAGATGCAATTATGAAAACTTAAAGCAAAAATGGATTTTTACTTGGCCAAACATGGCCTTAGCAAAACATGGGATTTAAGACCAAATTGGTCTCATTTTGGAGAACACAAAAAAAACGTGAATGAAGAGAGGAGAAGGGGAAACACAGTATTGAAGAGAAGAGGAAGAGAAGAAGAAGAGAAGAAGATGAGTTCAAGAAGGATTCAAAGGTATGGATTCTAAGTGATTTTGCATGGGAACTACTAAACTTGAGTAAGGACCTTGGGTTTTGTATGGTTATTATCTTGTCTAAAACCTAGTTTGTTAGGATGAAATCCTAACCAAAGATGTATTGAAATTAGGGTTGTTAAAACTCTAAATGGCACAAGATAGTTATAGAATCCTCTATCTTAAGTTGGATTCATGGTTTAATTGAGAATAAGTGAGTTAGGGTTTAGAGCAAACCCTAACTAATCAACATATTTGGTTTGTGTATGGGTCATAACCCATATTAGAGTGGTTTTGAGAGAAAATCATGAAAGGTTTTGACGAAGGATATGGATTGAATGATAAATTGAGTAGAAAAGAGATCATAAGATGAATTTGAAGTGGTCTCAAGTGTTTATGAAGCATAGAGTCGATTGCAGCAAAATATGGAAAATGGAAAATACACACTCGCATTAGTAACATGTACCGGTACACGTTAGTGTACGGTGACACCCGATGCTCCGCTCCCGCCGAGCCCGCTTTTGTATTTCGCCATAAATTTCTATTTCTTATCCTGGTTTGAAAGGATCTGCGGCCACTTAAAATAGACTTCAAGTAAAATCACACCCAAAGAAATAGGCATCGTCAAATTCCTGGCTCTATGTGGCTCAACATTCACTCAGTGGAGCCATGCAAGCCAAATTTGATTTCGCTTTGAACATGAGCAGTCCGGGTTGTTTCTTTGACGCACTCTGAGTTTCTAAGTGGTTCGACTGCGATTCCAATTGGAATAGAACCCTTGCAAGACCTTAGAGAATGAAAAATACCTAGTGTCAAATATGAAGGAACCCGGAACAATTAGTAATACGAATCAAGTTTCTAGTGTAATCCCAAACTGACTAGTTTGGCACTAAATGCCATAACCTTTAGTTTGATGATCCGATTGGATTGATTCCAATTTCTAAGCAAAGTAGAACTGCTGGTGAAGAATACGTGAATGAGGATTTTAGACATCATACTTTTATAAGATAGAAGTGCTATATGTAATAGGCATGAAACAAGGAAAAAGTAGAAAATGAAAATGTATAGATGTCTAAGAAACATGAAATGATATGGAAAATGCAAATGAAAACGAATTGAAACATGAATGTACATGAAAGCAATATGTCATGAACATTGATAATGTGGTTATGATATATGATTATCACATAAACTTAAATGATAACAATTGATAGGAATATACGTAAATGAGTATATGAATGAGTATACGTGAATGAGTATACGTAAATGAATTTATGAATGAGTATACATGAATGAATATGTGAATGAGTATATGAATGAGTATACGTGAATGAGTATACGTAAATGAATTTATGAATGAGTATACATGAATGAATATGTGAATGAGTATATGAATGAGTATAGGAATGAGTATATGAAATAAGTACATAGATTGAGTATATCTTTGAAAAGATAATACGAAAGTGATTATGGAATTGAAATGTAATATTTGAAGACCGAATGAATGTGAATGATGATAAAGACGGGATTCATTAAACGAAATCCATCATAAATGTAAAATTGATTGATATATCGAATGAACCGCCTGACGGGATGCACAAATTGGCATCCGTCATGAAGGCACCCCGAAATTTTCCAATGTCCCACTTAGCGGGATGCACCAATCGGGCATCCGGCCATGATGGCGTATGGTATCAAGAAATGTCCCACTTCGCTGATGCACCAATCGACATCTCATTTTGATGGCGATGGTATTTAAGTGATACCACGGTCGGGATGCACCAAACGGCATCCTGCGATGGGAGAACAGAATAAGTGATACTTCACGCCGTCGGATGCACCAAACGGCATCCGCCATGACGGGAGAACCGAATATGATACCATGCTCTGATGCGAACAACAAAGATCCGCTACGATGGGAGACCGACTGTAAAATGTGTAGACACATTACCGAATGATAAAAAAAGGGCGGATTCACAACCTAACTGCCGTAAAGGTGGAATTCGAATAGTCAAAGAAAATAGCCAACATTGATTTGCGTAAATGAGATTTTTATGTATATGTTTAAATCTCATAAATTGAATTGTGAATCGAAGTATTGCATTAGAAAGGCATGTTGTGATATGATAAATGATGTAAAATGAAAGTTACGAAAATGAATAGCAGCATGAGGCGTGGGATATAAAGGAATTATTTAAATGCATTTTAATTGCACGTTTACGGGTTATTCCCAAAATGAAATGTTCCCATCGCACTAAAAAGTTCATAATGGAATAAACCAAGCAAATGTTTTGAGATGATAATGGAAAATTTCTCGAGTAAACCGCCCAGTCGTGGATCCGCTTTCTCTCGTCGGTTGGGGATTCGGTCGACACTTTGAAAATAAAAAATTAATAAAACCAAGCAAATGTTTTGAGATGATACGGAAAATGCTCCGGAGTACAAACCGCCCACTGATCCGCTTCGTCTAGTTGGGGATTCGGTCGCGACACTTTGAAAATAAAAATTTATAAAACCAAGCAAATGTTTTGAGATGATAATGAAAATGCCTAGAGAACCTACTCGTTTGGATCCACCAATCGGGTCAAGTCGATTCGGCCAAGACACTTTTGAAAAATAAAATTTTAATAAAACGATAATTCAAATGAATTAAACGTTGTATCATTTTACTTGACCTCGTATGCATTTATATGACTTTGATATGTTCTAATTTGCCATTGTATATGTAAGGTTGTTTGAATATGATATGATATGCCATACATGTAGAAGATATGAATTGAAACTTGTGTAAAAGACATGACACATGGAGATAGTAATATGGAATCAAAGATAAAATCTACATGTATAATATATGGTATGAGTTAGAAGTCACATGTTAGCTCGCTTATATGTATAAGTAAAAGTAAATGTAAAAAGATAGTGACGCTGATTATTGTTATCAGTCGTTATCAATTATATGTTCCCACTAAGCTGTGAAGTTTAGCACGTGTTCAACCATGTAGGTACCGAAGAGTAGATAAAGAGGACAGATATTCCACACCAGCGAATGGACCATCTCGTAGATAGGTGCTCATCGCTATCTATTTTCCGCAATCTCCGATGTTCAGATAGATATGTGCATGTATAAGTATTTGTATAAGTAATTCTGACTTAGCATGGCGTGGTATAGTTTTAATGGATACCACTCGTGGTAGTTCCTTTGTATATGTAAATGACTTTAAGTTATTACAAAATTATTTGTATACCCACACGTATGTTAAGCTCAAAAAAAAAAAAAAAAGCAAAGAGTCCCGGGGAGCCAGACTCAAACCGGTTTCGGGATTCGCCAATCGAGTTGGGCCGGGAATTTAGGCGTGACAGCCAGGGGCTGGGCCCTGAGGTGGTGATGAAGGAGGCTCCTAGGGCTGGGAGGTGGAAGATTCGCCCGAGCCTAATGTCCGAGCCCTTGGAGGCTGAACCCCATGGAAGGCCATCTAAGGGAGGACGGGAGGAGCAGCCCAACCCGCGTGTCATACTCTGCATGGGGGCAAGAAGGGCAGGAGGAACGGCAAGGGACACAAAGAGAGCAAGAGTCGAAAGAGGTGCTGAGACAATAGCAACTATAGCCGGTCGGTATCGTGGAGGGGGCGTGGCGGTAGCCGTAGGAAGGATGGCCTCACTGGGCCCGTAGGAGTGATCAGGCTCACGAGGGTCTTCACATAATGGATCAGAGTGAGGGAAGAAGAATGGAGGAGAAAGGGGTTTTCTCTAGAGAAAACTTCTTCAGGAAATGGTTTGAAAAGAAATAGAATGGAGATTTAGGGATATTTATAGGGGTTCAGGAAGGTGAAAGGTTTGTAGTAACTTAATGTCCATGAATGGGCACTAAAAACTAGGGTTCAAAAATTGGGGAGACATAAATTGGAGTTACAGGAATCGAAAAGCCACGGGAAGATGAATCGCTCGTTTACAAAAGGCTGATCTGGAGGTTGAATTTTGCGCTGAAGGTTTGGCTGTGGAGACAAGGGGGGTCTTGCAAATGCTAAAATTCATTATATTAAGAAATTTGCAGTCTCATGAATATTCAGGTCAACCGCAAAATTCAACCTCCCATATCGTGAACACTGCAAAATGTATACCATCAAAAATTATGAAAATGAGCATAGGAAATTGAAAAACTAATAATAAAAACTAAGCTAAGACTAGAAAAAGCATGAAAGAAGAAATATGAAAATTGAAATAAATTAAATAAGAATCTAAAAATATATGGAGTGGCTTTTTGAGTCTCTGTAAAGACCAAGCCCACTCAAGGTGGTTCTTCAGACTTGTGGAGGATTGGCGAGGAGCCCTTTGTCTGTCAGGAATGTGCGCATAAGGCTTGAGCCTCTGGCCATTGACTTTGAACACCCATCTATCCTTGGAGTTTAACAGGTCCACTGCTCTTATTAGATAGACTGATAATGAATGGACCTACCCATCTCGACTTTTGAGCTTGCCCGAAAGAGGTGAAGCCTTCGAGGTCATAAAGCAACACTTGATCTCCTCGCTTGAAATCTCATGGCTACCGCCTAATCATGCCATTTCTTCAATGTATCTTTTGCTATCTTCGAGTTCAAGTAGGCATCATTTCTCATCTCTTCTAGCTCATTGATATCAAGTAACCTTTTGAGGCCGGCTCTTCCCAAGTCCAGGTTTAGCTTTTTGATTTCCCACCATGCCTTATATTCAATCTCCACTAGCAGGTGACATGCTTTGCCATAAACTAGGTGATAGGGAGACATTCCGAGAATGGTCTTGAGATATTACGTATGCCTGAGGAGTCCGGTCACGAGAAATGAGAGTCTTTCTGTTGGGGTCACCACTTTCATAAATAGTCTTGATTTCCACTATTTGTTGAGCTCAACGACCACTAGTACGAGGATGGTAAGGGGTGGCCACTTTGTGCTACCACCATGTTAGCTAGGTTCTCAAAGATTAATATTACAAAAGTGTGAACCTCCATCACTAATTATGGCCTTTGGAACTGAATCTTGAAAAGATGTTTTCCTTTAAGAACTTGATACCACCACGTAGTGCTCTGGCGCTTTCTGCATAGGCTTGCTTCAACCCGCTTAGACATAATTATTACGATATGTATACATCATCCAGCGTGAAGTATTTATAAAGTCAATACCCCAAACATCGAATAAATCAACTATTAAAATTGGGTTTAGAGGCATCATGTGACGGCGAGAGATCTTCCCTAGTCTTTGGCATTTGTTGCATCCACGATATATGCTGTGGGCATCCTTGAAGAGAGAAGGCCAATAGAAACCAAATTGGAGCACTTTCATGGCAGTTTTCTGTGAAGGAAAATGACCTCCACATGCACTCTCATAGCAGTGACTGAGTATTCCTTGCTGCTCTTCCTCAGGCACACATCTTCTAATAATCGATCGGCCTGATATTTGAGCAAGAAGGTTCCTCCCAATAGTAGGAATGGATCTTTTAAGAAGAACTTCTTGTCACGTACTTGCCTTCCACTCCAGGCCCAGGATTTCTCCACATTGCCAAGAGTGGCAGTAATGAGCATACCATGGGGCACTCAGCGCGAGTGGGTTCCTCGGAAACTCATCATTAATTGGAGGGCTATGGGTGTTGTGTGCTATTCTTGATGCAGATAGTGCCTTATAACATTCTCCACTCCCTTTGTCTTTGATGCAACGAGTTGAATTCTGGAAGCGAAGGACCCATCTAATGACTCTAGCTTGGCATCTTGCTTGGTAAGGAGAGTGTAAGGCGAATGATCTGTGAAGATAATGATGTTCGACCCACCCAGTATGCACAGAAATTTATCAAGGCATAGACCCTTTGCTATTAGCAGCTCTTTCATGTGGTGGTGAAGTTCCTTGTGCCGTTCAAAGTTTGGCTGCACCACATAAGGTTTCCCTCTTCTTTGTGAGGCGCTCGGGTAGCGAGATCGCATCACACATGACTAAAGAGACAGGCGCGAGTTAAGTTGTTATTAGTGTGTCAAATGAATTCATCTCAACTCTTTGATCTCATTCATTTGTATACTCCATTAAGCTTGTAAGAGGCTTTGTCCCCGAGATCGTCAATTCCGTTGAAACATACGTAATGGGGTATCACGATTTCATTTGTAGGGAAGTTGATATGTTTATATGTCAAATTATGGATATAAGTAGCGTCTTAGCACAGTGCGAGTTTCTCATAAGATAGCATTTTCAGTTGACACCAAATTTTCTCGAATGCATTGTGTAGGACAAGTTGAAGGTTGATCAAGCATTCTTAAAACTACCCTACTTATACCGTGATGTCATCCCATAGACCTTCATGTCGCTCTACATGTCACTAAAAATGCGAGCATGCATATACGGAATGTGAGGGCATTGCATGGCCCGAAGGAGCATTCTTATGTAAGCATAAGTCCCAAATGGACGGAGTGAAGAGTAGTCTTCTCTCAGGTCTTTGCTGAGATTTCTATGAATGATCGAGTAACCATCAGTATCGATAGAATGGGTTCCCGAAAATTCTCTCAAGGAGCTGATCAATGAAGGGTAATGGGAAGTGATATTTCCTTGTCACTTCATTCAACCTCCTATAATCAATGCATACCCTCCAACCTATGGTAAGGCTGGTGGACACCTCTTCTCCTTTTTCATTGAGCACTTTGGCATGGTCACCGAGATTTTTTAGCTGGCACGAGTTGGACTACTTGAATGCTATCAAATATATGGTAAATGATGTAAACTGCGATGGGATTGAGAACTTCTACCTGACACTTCTTTTATGAGATTGATCTCCTCTCACGGTTGTCTTCTTTGTTTTGGCCTCTTCCAAGTAGATGTGATGGGTGCAAACCAAGGGCTGATCACTATTTTCAACTTGATACTTTGCTTGTTCTTCTTGAGGACTTTTATCATTGTTTTCTGTGAAGCATTGAGCGATGAGAAGAAATTACAACTAGAGCATTGAAGTCGTCCTCTTCTAAATATTATCATCTGTAATTCCACAGTAGAGGCTTGAGTCCAGCTTATGAGGCTTCCAATGTTTGTTTCCTCTTGATTAAGCGGGGGCATAATTTCTTCATTTTTTCTCCATGGCCCATGTACAACACAAAGTTCTTGGGTTTCATGAAATCTAGCAGTTCCTTAATCAGCACATTGATTAGTGCCCAAAATGTACTATTTTGAACCCTATTTTAATAGTTTGAGCACATTTGTGTACTAGTATTTATAATTAGCTTAATTAACATGTTCGAGGTCCTGTGTATCTTGATCGCATTTTGTAGCAAATTTTGTAGTTTTTGCTATTAGAAATTCATGCGAAATTGTTAGTCGATCCAAGCCGCGAAGAATTCGAGTCAAACTCAGCATTGCGAATCAGAGACCAGAAGGAAAGAAGAGAAGCGAAAAGTGAAGAAAAATGGAGCATTGCGAGATTTGGTTCTGCGACCGCTGTTCGACCCCTGCATCTGCGAAACCTTATTCTGCGACCCCCTGTTCTCTGCGTTTCACTTGGCATTGTTGTTTTTGCTACAATTTTTGGTTTTTCTCCTTTCTACCCTTGTTTTAATCATGTTTGGATTGTATGAGTATTTCACTTGGTTGTAAGGCTACATAAGCCATTGTTATACAACTGTTGGTGAGAGAGCAATTTTCTTTGTAAATGAGTTAGGGTTCCATTTCTCAGTTTTCCACTTTTCTCTCATTTTCTCTCCCTTTCTCGGCTGCAAACACTCCTCGGAGATGACAGCTCGGGATGGTTATTAAATATCTTCCTCCTTGAAAGAGGGCGGCTCTTGAACTTGCAGTTTTGGAAGCCGCCTTATGCGGTCCTACATTTTAAGCATGCATTTTGGTTATTTATGTTCCTATTTCTCCTCTGGGGATTTAGAACTCATTTGATATGCCTTCATTGATCATTTAGCAATCTTTTAGGAGTTCGAGTGGATTGCTTGTTGCTAGATCACTGAGATTCATTGAATTACTTTCTATTTGTCAGCATGAGGTAGATCGGGAGAGCGCGTTTTCATTTTAAGACATTAATGCTCGATAAATGTTGTTTTCAAAAAGGAAAATCATAGGGTTTAGTTTTTAAAGCTAAAGAAAGATCAGTTCGAAATGACTATATGTGTGCTCCCCAACGCGCGAGAAAAAGGCCAGGGACATGTTGGTTGCCCTATAAGCCTAGCCGGTGGCACGAGACTCAGGGAGTTCTTTTCATATTTTTATTCATTTTATTTTCATCCTACTTGACCCAGTACACCCTTGTTTTTACCAAAAACCTTAAAATTCACCATTTTTTACTTCACTCAAATCATTTGTACGAAGAAAACCCATCCCCGTGTTCGACCCTAGACCACTATATTGCAGTAGCTTGACTACGGAAGTAGGAGGAACTTAGCTATAAATTTTGTTGATTAGGATCACCTGCGTAGCTATAAAGAACATTTTGAATTATTATGAAAGTGTAATTTTAAAAATGCTCAAAGCCCCCAGTCACTTTTCCTCTCTTTTCTTCTCCTAACTTGTTTATTTGAAGCCCACGGAGTGAATAAGATGTCGATGAAAAGCTTGCGAAGTTTTACATCCAGCAATGATCACATCTCATCAAGGAGGTAACACTTCCTTCTCTAATTTTCCAATCCAAGCCCCATTTTGGACACCGAGATGTTTGGGTTGGGGGGGAGAGTTAGCAAAGAAAGTGGCTTTTGCATTTATGTTTTGTTATTATTTTGTGCAAGCCCATTTTGTGATGTTCAGTGGCTTGTTGGGTTCCTTCTATAAATTTGTTATGCTAAACGACACTTTTCAAAATCTGGACCCATTTTGCAATCAAAATTTTTGTGTGTTTTGCCTAGCTCATAGTTTGAAAAATTGAAAATTTGTCCAATTCTATTGATGTTAGATCGGTTCCATGCCTAATTGAGTGGATGATTAGTTGAATTCTTGCTGCTTTCAACCTTTTTTTTCCACCTTTAACTTCTTTCCACACAGAAACACATTAGGTTTTCAATGATAGGTTGAAAAACTGCGCAACCTCCTTTACTTTGCATAACTTTGCCTAGTTTCATTGACATAGCCTTTAATAGTTAAGGACCCATGTGGAAAAGGCCAATCGTCTTGAAAAAAAAAAAGAGAAAAGAAAAGAAAGAAAAAGAAAAGAAGAAAAGAAAGAAAAAATAAATATTGCAATGCTTTGCCTTGAAACGAAACACGGTCAGGGTATATGTGAAAGCAACTAAACCCGGTGCCTAAACCTTCACTGGTTGGGAGCCACCGACTTAGTGCTCGCTACATGGGTGGATAGGTGGAGTTGAGCAAGTTGTAGGTGCTGGAGTCTCGAAATCATTCGAGTCCGGGGTGAAACCTGAAGAGTTAGTGGTCGAAAGATCCTCATGACTTGGTGCCCTAAGCCTTAATTGGTTGGGTCATCGGTAGATCCGTTACATGGACTTTGGTGAGGTCGATTCCTCGGCATTGCGCCTCTGGCCTTAAAAGAACCAATGGAATGAGAGGTGGTTCTGATCTATTTAGGTTAGTTAGCATGCTGGGTCGTGGTAGTAGCTAGGTTGGGAGAGTGCGGTTTAGCAACTTATTGTTGAGAGCTAATCAAATGCAACACTTAGATTTTGGTGGAAATTTTAGTTGACTCGAGATGGAAACTCTTTTGATACTCAATTTTGTATGGCATTTCATTCTCTCATGATAGTTATTGGACCACGACAGTGATTATTCTTACTTAGGGTTAGGCATTGCTCATTCACAACCTTTTTGTGAGCGTTATTTTTTGTTATTGTTTGTATGTTCTTTCTTTCTTTCTTTCTTGCATTAACTAAGGGACTAGCAATGTGTGTCGGTTGAGAGTGTGATTAGTGCCCCAGAAATGTACCCATTTTGATTTATTTTTAATAGGTTTGAGCACATTTTGTGTACTAATTGTTATAATTAACCCAATTAACATGTTGAGGTCTATTGTACTCACGATCGCATTTTTGTGGCAAATTTTGCGAGTTTTGCTAGTAATGTGCGAAATTAGTGAGTCGATCCAAGCACGAAGAATTCCAAGTCAAACTCAGCATTGAATCAATGACCAGAAGGAAAGAAGAAGCGAAGTAGAAGAAAAAATGGGCATTACGAGATTTGGTTCTGCTGACCTTGTTCTGACCCACACGCATCCTGCGGAAACCTTGCTGTTCACTGCGGCCACGTTATCTGCGTTTCATTGTTGTTTTTGCTACGAATTTTGGGTTTTCTCCTTTCTACCCTTGTTTTAATCGCATGTTTGGATTGTATGGTATTTCACTTGGTTTGTAAAAATTTACATAAGCCATTGGTATACTTGTTGGTGAGAGACGGATTTTTTCTTTGTAAATAAAGTTAAGTTCCATTTCTCCGTTTTCCCTTTCTCTCATTTTCTCTCCCTTTCTCGGCTGCAAACACTCCTGCGAGGATGGTTGGCTGGAGGCCTCTTCCTCCTTGAAGAGGGCGAAGCTCTTGAGTAAACGAGTTTGGAGTAGCATACGGTCCTGCATTGTTTTTTTAACATGCGCATTTTTGAGATTGAACATGTTCCTGTTCTCATTCTGAGTTAGAACTCATTTGATATGCCTTCATTGATCGGTATTTAGCAATCTTTTAGGGTTCGGATGCTTGTGCTAGATCATGAGATTCGTGGTGCTTTATTTGTCATGGGGAGTAGATCGGGAGGCACGTTTTCATTTTGCAGGAACATTAATGCTCGATAAATGTTGTTTTTCAAAAGGAAAATCATAGGAGTTTAGTTTTAAAGCTAAAGGAAGATCCGGTTGAAATGACTATGTCATGCTCTAGCGCGATGAAAAGACCGAGGACATGTTAGTTTACTTACTATAAACCACACTAACGGGTGGCTTTGTACTTCAAGGAGTTCTTTTCATATTTTTATTCATTTTATTTCATCCTATGACCCACCATACACCCATGTTTTTACCAAAACCTTAAAATCAAACAAAATTCACCATTTTTACTTCACTCAAATCATTTGTCTGAAGAAAACCCATCCGAGTGTTCGACCCTAGACATTTATATTGCGATGGCTTGACTACGGCGATAGGAGAACAGGTATAAATTTTGTTGTGATTGGATCACCTACGTAGCTGAATCACACATCATCCTTTACTTCTTTGCTCGAAGCTTGCTCCTCCAAAATAGTATCAATCAAGCATACTTCTTCTGGACCTTATTCCACTGCATGCATATGCTTTTTGCCCAAGTGGAAAATGTTGAGTTCCAAAGTCATATTTCCGAATGTAAGTTACATAACTCCATTTTGGCAGTTGATGATCGCATTGGAGGTGGCTAAGAATGGTCTTCCAAGAATAATAGGTACATAGTTAGCTCCCACTGCAACTGGTTCTGTATCAAGCACAACAAAATCTACAAGGTAGTAGAATTTGTCCATCTGTATCAAAACATCCTCCACAGTGCCCTTGGGGATTTTTATGGATCTATCTGATAGGAACTGATCATGATGTTGGGCTTCAACTCTCTCCCAAACCCAATGCAGCCTGAATAGGGCAGCAGTTGACGGTGGCCCAAGTCTAATAAAGCCTTCTCCACACAAGTCCCACTGATATTCATCAAGATGGTTGGACAGCCCGGGTCTTTGTACTTCACTGGGGTTTTGCATTGAATAATGACACTGAATTGTTATGTCAGGAAGGCCTTCTTATCAACATTAAACCTCTTTTCACTTGTACTGCAAGTCAGCGTTGGCATATGTAGGAACTTGTTTAATCATGTCTAACAAAGGGATGTTGACCTTCACCTGCCTCAGCACTTGTAGAATTTCAACTTGGTTAATAGCCTTTTTCTTGCCTTTTAGTGCATGAGGAAAAGGTGGGCGTGTGCCCTTTTTCACTGCATCATCTTTGATCTCAATTTTCTTAGGTTCAGTTTCTTTTTCTCTTGCTGCGTCTTTTGCTGGTTTGGGGACTAGCTGCTCAACCTCTTATTAGTGCCCAAATAGTGCTATTTTGAACCCGATTTATTGGAGGTTTTGAGCACTTTTTGTGTACTAATCAACTTAATTACTCCGATTGGCACACTAAGGTCCCTGCTATTCTACTGATCGCATTTTGTAGCTAATTTTGTAGTTTTTGCAAGCTAATTATGCCAAAATTGTTGAGTTGATCCAAGCACGAAGAATTCGAGTCGAACTTCGGCTTGTTGCAAATAAGAAACCAGAAGGAAAGAAGCGAGAAAATGCAAGAGAATTGGAGCAACTGCGAAATTTAGCGGTACGCGAAATTTTGCGACTTCGACTCACGAATGCTTCTGCACTTTTGGTTTTTGGTCCATTGACCCCCTTTTGACTCCCTTTTTGTGATTTTTCCAATTTTGCCCTTCATGTATTATGGGCCTTGAGGGTATTTGTGTATTTTTGCTTATTTGAGCACTATATAAGCTCAAATCAAATCTTGTAGAGACAATTCTCCTTTTTTTTTTTTTGCTGGATATAGAGCTTTTGGGCGGGAGTTTTCCCGCTACTTTTTCTTTCCATCATTTTCTTTGCTTTTCTTTCATTTTATCGGCTACCAAACACTCCTTGAGGATGAAAACTCAAGGGATGGTTGGCTAAACCCCCTCCATCCTTGAAAGGAAATTTCTTTTGAACAAGCTGTTTTGAGGTAAAATGTTGGTTCTCTTGCTTTAATGCCAACATTTATGATCATTTATGTTTCCATCTCTCCTCTGGGTTTAAATCTCTTAATGCCTTGATTAACTTGTATTTGGAAAGATTTTGAGGTTCGTGGATGCTTATTACTAGATCCTTTGAGATTCATTGTTGCTTTCACAATAGTTACTTTGTAAAGGTAGATTTAGAGGATGTGCCTGCTATCGAGGAGCATTTATGCTCATTAAATGCTATATTTCAAAAAAGGAAAAATTATTAGGGTTAAGTTTTTATAGCTAAACAAAGATCCCGGTTAGAGTGACTATAGGTCATCCTCCCCAATGCGAGGAAAAGAATCGAGAACCTCTCATTTACCTTAGGACCTCAACCCCAGTATCCCGATGCTTCAAGGAGTTCTTTTTCATATTTTACTTTAGTTTATTTTCAGTTTGCAAATCACCAACTCTCACTGTTTTTACAACACCCCAAATCCAAACTAAATTCACCTTTTGATCCAAGCGTTAATCATTTGTCTGAAGAAAACTCATCCACTGTGTTGAAATAAATGCTATCTTGTAGTAGCCATGCTACGTGATAGAAAAATTTAAGGTTATAAATTTTGTTGATTCCAGACCAACCTACCGCATTTGAATCAAATGGTGCCGTTGCTGGGGATGGTGCCTTACTCCAAATGTTGATTTGTTAAACTTGTGATCCACATCACAAGTATTGGTGAAATTTCAACCCTTTTTGTCTTTACTTTTATTTCTCCTAGCAGATCACTGTTAGGTTGATTCAATTTTATATTGTCCATATACAATTTATTTCTTTTTATCTTAGCTAACAATAACCTTTTTGGTAGCCTGGTTTTTGTTCCTTGTTGTGTTTTATGCTGTTTTCATAGGAGTTTATGCTGGGAAAGGAACACAACAGGCATATTAGAAAGGATCAGTGCTCCCTAAGAACATAACTGTGAAGTGAGCTTGAATAGTGATCAGATGGAGCTTCCACCTGAGGAACAGTAGAGTAAACGGGGGGTACAAAGGAATCCCAATGCATACAGAATTATGAGGGATCATCTACAACCCCCGAGAGTGAGTGCACCCTCTTGCATTGTGCCTCCTCTAGAGGACATAATTATCAAGCCCTATATTGTGCCCTTGCTCCTCACTTTCCATGGAATGGAGAGTGAAAATCCATACTCGCACATCCGGGAATTCGAGGAAGTATGCAATGCCTTGAGGACATCCAATGTGGACACAGTGGCCCGAAGTTCTTTCCTCTAACTACGAAGGACAAGGCTAAAATCTGTTTCCCGACTCGGTAAGAACTGATAGGAATTGGTAGATGTCACGGGCTGAATTTTTGGAAGGATTCTTTGCTTTTGAAAAACCAATAATGCGAAGGGCAATTTACACCTTTGACCCGAAAATGAAATTCTACCGGTGTGGGGAAAGGTACCTAGAATACCAATGCATCCTCTGCATGGCTTGATACTTGAATCTTTAGTTAATCCACTTCTACAATACGTGTCCCACACTGTAAACAATTGTTGGAAACTATGTGTGGAGGGGACTTCATGAGAAAACATCCAGAGGAAGCCATGGACTTCTTGAATTATGTGGTAGAGACTTCAAAAGCTTGGGATGAGCCCAGTCCAAGGGAGGCAGAAAGGATGAGGTTTGTAGCCAATCAAAAGGGAGGCATGTATTCACTCCCGGAGGATATGGAGATGAAGGCAAAGCTATCCACCTTGACTAGAAGGTTGGAGGAGCTTGAAATGCGAAATCGGCATGAGGTGCGAGCAATAACTGAGGCACAAATACCCAACCAGCACTGCCCTAATATGCCAGTCTTGAGCACCATGGAAGAACTACCGTTGCTCCTTCGAGTAAGGGATATGATGGGTGACAGCCAATGTTGTGGGCTAATACAAGCCTGGCAATGCTCCATCTTTGTGACACATATAAATCTATTGGAGGAACCATCCTAACCTCTCCTGAAAACCAAAGCCTCCAGCATATATACCCTCTGGTGCATAGTAGCAGTATAGTTCTTCATCTCAACCACAACCACCACCATCCTCATCTCCGGTTGAGCAAGCTATAATGAATTTGAGCAAAGTGGTGGGCAGTTTTGTAGAAGAACAGAAGGCAGTAAATACTCAGGCTAACCAGAGGATTGATACAGTAAAAAGCACACTGAACAAAAATATTGAGAACTTGTAGTCTGATCTTGCCCAAGAAATTGACAATCTATAGTATACGATTTCTAGGTTGACAAACCAGCAGTAGGTGCAAGAAAAAGGAAAGTTCCTCTGCCAGACTGACCCGATCCTAGGGAGTGCATGGATTGAGCTCTTCCCGGTGATCTAACTTCGAAGATAGACAAAGTCAAGCGGTGATCACTTTGAAGTGGAAGGAGGTTGAAGCGACAAGTCTCCAAACCGATGGGAATCGGATAAAGAAGAAAGGAAGCTGAACCGAGAAAATGTGTGATTAAAAGAAGATGCAGTGAAGAAGAGTATACCTGCCTTTTTCAGGCGAAAAGCAAGAAGAAGGCCATCAACCAGGTTGAGATTCTAGAAGTGCTAAGGCAGGTGAAGGTCAACATCCCCCTGTTGGACATGATAAAACAGGTTCCAACTTATGCAAATTTTTTGAAGGACTTATGCATTGTGAAAAGAGGGCTAAATGTTGATAAGAAGGCCTTCCTGACAGAACAAGTCAGTGCCATTATTCAATGTAAGACCCCAATGAAATATAAAGACCTGAGCTGTCCTACCATCTTAGTAAACATCAGGGGAACTTGCGTAGAAAAGGCATTACTAGACTTGGGAGCTAGTGTCAACCTACTGCCTTATTCAGTGTACAAGAAGTTAGGTTTAGGAGAGCTCAAGCCCATCACCATCACATTGTCCCTAGCAGACAAATCCATAAAAATCCCAAAGGGCACTGTGGAGGATGTGTTAATACAAGTGGACAAATTCTACTATCCTGTAGATTTTGTTGTGCTTGATACAAAGCCAGTTGTAGTGGGAGCTAATTATGTGCCAATAATCCTTGGAAGACCATTCTTATCTACCTCCAATGCGATCATCAACTACCGAAATGGAGTTATGCAACTTATATTCGAGAACATGACCTTGGAACTCAATATCTTGCACTTGAGCAAAAAGCATATGCAACCATTGGAAGAGGACCCAAAAGAGGTTTGGATAATTGAAACTATTCTGGAGGAACAAGGCGAGACGGCAATGACCCCGCAGATGTGTTGATTGAGGAGTTGTACGATTTGTCACGAAGAGTTGCTTAGGAAACCAGGGAAATGTGTGTTGTACATGGGCCATGTAGAAAAATGAAGAAATTATACCTTTATTGATTGAGGAAGGAACAAATGAGCCTCAAAAGTTGGATCTCAAACCTCTGCCTGTGGAATTAAATTATGCATACTTAGAGAAAATAGGCAATATCGATTTATTATATCACCATTTGCTCAATGTCATAGGAGAAGAAAAACAATCTCTTAGACCAATCTCGGGGGAGAATAAAAGCGGGGCTATTGAGTCAAGTCTACGATGCGGAAGGGAATTAGTGGTTTGCACACACCACACATCTATTTAGAAGATGAAGCGAGATCGGTCGGCGGCTAGCGAAGATTGAATCCTCACATGCGAGAAAGTGGTAGGTGCGGAGAGTTCTTAAGCTGCTCTGGCCCAGGCATCATGTACCCCATGTCAAGCGACACTGTGGTGAGTCCAGCCGGGTTGTGCCAAAAAAATCTGGGGTGACTGCTGTGCACAATGAGAAAGGAGAAGAGGTGAACACCCGCCTTACTCTGGCGGAGGTATCGTGATTCACGGGAGGTTGGATGAGTGACAAGGAAAGATCACTTCCCATTACCTTTTATGGATCGGCTAGAAGAATTTATGACACCTTTCTTTGCTTTTGGATGGCTATTCAGGGTACTTTCAGATCGAAATTGCTGCAGAGGACCAAGAAAAGACCACTTTCACCTGTCCATTTGGGACTTATGCTTACAAGATGATGCCCTTTGGCCTATGTAATGCCCTTGCCACATTCCAGAGATGCATGCTTAGTATCTTCAGTGATTTGCGGAGCGTATAGAGTCTACATGGAGATTCTGATATGGAGGAGTTTTGAAGAGATGCTTGATCAACTTTGGAAGTATCTTGCAGATGCATTGAAAAAATTTAGTGCTAAAGAAATGGAAAAGAAATGTCATTTCATGGTCAACCAAGGAATTGTGCTGGGGCATATCATATCCAACCAAGGAATTGAGGTTGACAAGGCAAAAATTGAACTAATTTCCAAACTCCCTTCTCCCACAAATGTGAAAACAATAAGGCAATTCCTTGGCATCTATAGGGTTCTCAGGAGGTTCATCGAGGACTTCTCAGCGCTAAACCTCTTTCTGGCTGGGGAAAAGAGACGCCAAATTTGCATGGAATGAAGGCGCAAAAGGGCTTTTTTTTTTTTTGAGGAGCTCAAACCTACTTGACCACTACACAGTGGTAGGGCCCCAGTGTGATTACCTTTTGATTATGTGCGTCTGATTGATCTTGCCATCGGACTGGGTTCTTGGTCGAGAAGGGAAATATGTGGTATACTATCTGAAACAAAGCGTTGAATGAAGCACGGAGGAATTATACCACCATTGAGAAGAAGCGATGGTAGTGGTCTGTACCTTGGATAAATTCCGTGCATACTTGGGTGAGGGTCGGACATCATAATTTTCATAGACCGTTCGACACAGTACGCTTCTCACCAAGCAAAATGTGAGCTAAGGCTCATTAGGTGGGTTCTCCTCCTTAAAGTTCAGCACAACGGATCAAAGGATAAAAGGGGATGGAGAATGTTGTTGTGGATCATATCTTCGCGACTAACCGCCTTTAACACCACAACCCTCCAATTAATGATGAGTTTCTGAGAGTCATTTGCTTGTAAGAAGAGAAATGCCCGTGGTATGCTCACATTGCCAATTTCTTGGTAATAGGAGAAATACTAGTTGACTGGAAGGCACAGGACAAGAAGTTCTTCTTTGCAAATATTCATTCCTATTATTGGGAAGAACCATTCTTGTTCAAATATTGTGCTGATTAAATAATTAGAAGATGTGTGCCTGAGGAAGAACAACAAGGAATGCTCGATCCTTTGCCGTGAGAATGCATGTAGGAGTCAATTTTCTTCCTAGAAGACCGCCATGAAGGTGCTTAATATGAGTTCCTATTGGCCTTCTCTTTTCAAGAGGCGCCACAAAATATCACGAGAATACGACAAATGCAAGATTAGGGAAAATATCTCGCCATCACATGATGCCTCTAAACCCAATTCTGGTAGTTGATTTGTTTGATGTTTTGGGCATTGACTTTATGGGGTCATTCCCTTCTTCCTTTGTATATGTATACATTTTGGTGGGAGTCGACTATGTGTCGAAATGTGTCGACGGTGCCTTGGTCACGAGACCAAGGAGTGGTGCTCAAATTTTGAAAGAAAAATATCTTCTCAGATTTGAATCACAAAGCCATAACCGGTGACGAAGGTTCACACTTCTGCTACAAACCCTTTGAGAACCTCCTAACTAAATATGGTGTCAAGCATAAAGTGGCCACCCCGTACCACCCTCAGACTATTGGTCAAGTTGGGCTATGCAGAGAAATCGAACCATATTGATGAAGTGGTGAACTCAACAAAAAAAGTGGTCTCTCAGGTACATAGATTCCTTGTGGGCATACGGAAACCGACCTTGAGACCATTCTTGGAATGTCGGCCGTATCGCTAGTTTATGGCAAGGCATGCCACATGCCCGTGGAGATTGAATATAAGGCATGGTGGGCCATCAAAAAGCTGAACCTGGATTTGGGATGAGCTGGCCTAAAAAGGGTCTTCGACATCAATGAATTGGAAGAATTGCGAAACGATGCCTACTTGAACTCAAAATTGCAAAGGCAGATTGAAGAAATTGCATGATCAAATAATAGCCAGTAAAACTTTCAAGCATGGGGACCAAGTATTGTTGTATGATTCGAGCTCCACCTCTTCAAGATGAAAGCTCAAGTCGAATGTTTAGTCCATTCATCATCTACCAAGTTCATCCTAATGGATCAGTGGACCTGCTCAATTCCAAGGGCAGTAGAATATTCAAGGTCAATGGGCAGAGGCTAAAGCCCTTTGTAGCACAATTCGTAGCAGACGAGGAGATCCCCCTCCTTGACCCTCCATAAATTCAACAGGCTACTCTGAGTTGGCTTGGTCTCCACTGAGACTAAAAAGCCACTTCAATTGTATTTTAATGAATTTTATTTAGTTTTATTCAGGATTTTATTTGTATTTTTCCCTTAATTAGCTTAGTTTGGTTGCATTTTCTCATTCTCTTATGCACATTCTCATAATTTTTAGTGTCTGTTTGTAGGTATGCGAAGCGGGGCCATAGTTGCGGGGTGAAGTACTCAGCACCAGTTGCACTTACCTACGAGTCCTGCATCGTCTCTTAGTTTCTGCCTCCTTGGTCTCCCTATGCCGCTAGTTTCTTGCCACAACCATAAATTCCCCATATTTTTTAAGCCTAGTTTTTAGTGCCCATTTATGGACACTATTTAACTTGCCCTTTCACCTTTCCCAATCCCTTTATATAAACCACACTCCCCCCCCCCCCCATTTTCTTCATTCATTTCATTCCCTTTTCCTGAAGTAGAGAACCTTTCCACCCTCTCCATATCTTCCTTAATCCAAGCATGGCCAAAACTCGTGGAGGACTTAGTTTGTTGCGTGCGACCTTCTTCACTTCCGTGCATCGCCGCCCCTACAGTCATGCGGCACCCTTACACCTGCAGCCGGGACACTCATCTTAGATTCACGATCATTGTCACTTCTTTAACTCTGCCCCACGGGTATGGTCATGAGTTAGGCCTACTCCTCTATCTCCTCATCACCCGCGGCCATCCGGAGAATCAGGACCGAACCTAAAGTTATCTAGTCGAGGCCCTAGGAGCCCATTCCCATTTGTTCGGGGACCAGTGATGGCTTCCCAGGATCATCTATCTTGCTTCTATTATCAGGCGCCTTCTTACATTGCGGCCACTGTGCGAATTGATTGCAGCACCAGGGAACTGCATTGCGAGACATATTATGATTTTTCAGCTTTTATTGCCAATCCCGAGCTCAAAGACTCCATGAGGCTTGTGCAACGGTACTCCCTGGAGCCTTTTATGACCCCGTGCAGATTTTTCTACCCCCAGGCGATCATTGAGTTCTACCATACCATGACATCCAGGAGAGTACCTCATCCTACTATTATCCATTTCTCGGTTGATGGCGCGAGGAGCACTTCGGTGCCCGTGCGGCGACATTCCGTTTCCCTTTTTATTATCTTGGCGACTCGGTGACTCTTGTTTGTAGCCCGCCTTGCCAGGAGATGGTTGAATATTATCTAAAGACATAGCAGTGAGTCTGCACTAGGAGACAGCTTCCCCGAGCATGCTCATATCGACCACATGCGTAGTCTAACATCTTCCGGCTCCAGCCTGTTGTACGTGGAGGGCTATCTTTGGAGTTCTACCTGCCTATCTAAGGGTTATTGGTTGATTCGTGCCCTGATGGGGTGCTCGAGAATCAACAATATTTATAGCCTAGAATTCCTACTACATTAGCAAGCTCTTTGCTGATGCATAGTGGCTTTAAGGGGTCGAACTGAGATAGGTTTTTATTTTGCTCAAAAATGGTTTTTACAGTTGAAGTAAAATGGTGATTTCACTTTGGATTTGGAGTTTTTGTAAAAACAGTGTGATTGTTGGTTTGAAAACTACAAACGAAATGAAATAGAATGTAAACTCCTTGAAGTCTCGGGCCATTGGGCTTGAGGTTCTAGAAGCGGCCCAGGAGATCTAGGGTCCTTTTCCTGCGTTGGGAGGATGACACATGATCATTTCCCAAAGCCCAGGATCTTCGTTAACTATGAAAAATTGAACCCTAAAAGTTTTCTCTTGAGATATAACATTTATTGATCATTCATAATATCAAGCGGTAAATAATTCTTTGACTCTTTCAGAACAGAAACCAAGTGGCAGCTATTAAACCTTGGTGAGATCTGCGGTAAACATCCCATGACCCTTAAAGCTTGCAATGCAGCCAATCGAGTACATCAAAAGTTTAAACCTTAGGTGAGAAAGCGAGGAGACATAAATGATAATAGCATGCGTTGGAAAGCTTGAGAGGACATCAGTATACCTCAAAACCTTGGCCTAGTGGCCTTCCTCTTCAAGGATGAGGGGATTTAACCAAGCATGCCTTGAGTTGTCATCCTCAATGAGTGTTTGGCTGGTGAGAAATTGAGAGAAAGGGAGAGAAAATGAGAGAAAAGAAGAAAAACAGGAAAGCTAAAAGCTTTCGCGCCAATTTTGTTGCAAAAAGTGATCCCGTGCGAGGCTTATTTGAAGCATATCTTGCCTGCGAGTCAAGGAAGTGCAAATATCTGAACTACCTGACAATACATATGGAAGGCGGAGTTTCGAAAAGCCCTGAGTGGTCAAATGGAAGTCAAAGTGGAGCGAGAGCGAGGTTGCGAGAATTCGTGACTTGCCTGCGGGAATTTTGCGGAGTTGCGAAAATTCGCAACCTTGCAAGAGAATTCTGCCGATGATCCCACTTTCTTCGGTTGAGGCTTCAAATTCATGGAGCTTAAATGCGTGAGCTTGAGTTAGGCTTGGTTCGTGCTTGGATTGACTCGATAATTTTGGCATGATTATCTAGTAAAAACTACAAAAATAGTGATAAAACACGATTAGTAGTATAGCCGGGACCTTAATGTGCCAATTGGGTTAATTACGCTGATTAGCACATAAAAAGCGCTCAAAACCTGCAATAAACATGGCTCAAAATAGCACTTTTTGAGCACTAATCACACCCCCCAACCTACTCATTGCTAGTCCCTTAGCAATGAAAGAAAGAGAGAGCAATAATAAATAAAAAAATCAAAATTATGTTCAATAATATGATATTTCAAAAAAAGGTTGTGAATGAATAATGCCTAACCCTCGATGAGAATCACTGGAACCCTTGCCCAATAACTATCTTGGGAGAATGAATGCCATACATAATCAATTTGGAAAAGTATCTGGTCAAGGGAATTGACCTTAAGCTTCCACGAAAATCTAAGTGTTTATATGATCGATTTTAACAATAAACGCAAACCACTCTCCTCCCCAGCGAAGCGACACTTGAGACCTAGAACATTGGCCATGCCAATAAATCTGGTCAGCTCACTTATTCCACTTCATTTTGTGTTGTAGGGTGCAATGATGAGAATCGACCTCACCAAAGTCCATGTAGCAGGGGTCCACCGATGACTCCCCAGCCAATTAAGGCTTAGGGCATCAAGTCACCAGGATCTTTCAACCACTAACTCTTGAGTTTTGCAGGACTCGAATGATTTGAAACTCGGCTACCTGGCTCGCTAAGCCTCACCCATCCACCCATGTAGTGAGCACTAGGTCGGTGGCTCCCAACCTTGATTGGCAAGACAGGCTTTAAAGACTTTCGTCATAAGCCTCGGACCGTGCTCGGGTTTCAAGGTGAAGCGTCGTGGCTTTCTTTTTCTTTTTCTTTTTCACTTTCTTTTGGCCTGGCTTTTCTTCTTTTGGAAAACTTCATTGGCCTTCTTTTCTTGGGGGTCCTCAACCTATTACATGTGGTCAACGAAACTAAGCGGGTAGGTTTGCGTAAAGAGGCTAGCGTTTCTTAGCTTATTGAAGAAAGCGATGTGCATTGTGTGTGGATTAGCTAAAAGTGGAAGAAGAAGGCTGAAAACCATGAGACTTCAACTGATCATCGACTTAATCATGCATGGAACTAATCTAACATCAATAGCATTGAGCAGTGTTTCAAATTTTCACTTTGTAGGAAAGGAAAAACATAAAAAAAATAAAATTGGTGCAAGAATGGGCACAATTTTTTAGCTGAGTAAATAAGCTGTATGGTAGGTATAAGAATATGTATCACTATGTTTTCAGCTTTTACAAAAACAAACAACAACTTCTCAAAACGAAACAATTTGCAAGCCACTAAACATACAAAATGGGCTTTGGCAAAGGACAACGGAAAATAAAGTATAAAAGTCACTTCCTTCATAACTCCTTGACCAAATATCGCATTGTCGCATGTGGGGCTGGATTGAAAAGTTAGAGAAGCTGCCTCAATCTCGGTGGAAGGTCATCCTTATCTTACAGGTAGGAATTTGAGAGTCTTTCTTTGGTGGAGTCGGCTGCGATTGCTCTTGCAACTATGCGTCTAGAGAGTCTGTAAGAGCTGGAGGCGGGTAGAAGGCAGCTGGGCGTGGGAGGATGGGCCCGAAGAGCTTAGGCGGACGCGGTCTTAAATCGGGGTAGGCCGGGTGACTCTGGGTCTACCTTTGAGGATAAGCAGTTACGTGAGTGCGGCCTCGATGCGTCATCCTCTCAGCCAGGGCTGTATGGGCAGCCGCAAAGGATGCTGAAGTGACAGAGAAGGCACAGACTACATCCATGATGGCTAGGAAGTCCCGAGTAGAAATGGTGATATGCTGCGGAGGTGACGCTGAAGTGCTCGACCTCGCAACATCTGCGAAGGCTGGCGTAGTACGCACTAGGGGCGAGGCTGCGGAAGTGCGGAGCGGGGGCGTGGGTAATGGAGTAGTGGTAGCCGGGCCGGGGGCGGGGATCTTTGGGATTTGAGCTCCTCGTGCTGCTGGAGGGTAGCAGCTCCTCTATGGGATAGTCCCAGCGCTAGGCGCGGTCTCGGTGCTCCGGTGGGAGGTGGCGTGGGGCCTAGTTAAGCCACCGGTTAACCGCCAAGGACCGCCTCTCGCGATCATGACGGCGCTCTAACCTAGGCTCAGCAGGGAATCCGATGTGCTCTAATACCTGGCATAGAAGTCTCGGGAACATGAGGGGAGTGGACTCAGCTCTAGTCAGACTCTTGCGATGGACCTTGTCCTCAAAGTGGAATAAGGATGTCATGATAAGCTCGATCGGGCTGAACCAGAACCCCTTTGAAATACGGTAAAGAGCCTCAAGAATGGCTCCTCTCCTCTGTACTATGTGCTGGAGCAGGAAAAGATTAGACCACGGGATATGGTATATGAGGAGCATGCTCGGAGGAAGCTGTCTCCTGAACAAAATAGGCTCGACTGAAGTATCCCGGGATAGTAAATGAACCATCTCCCTGGTCGAGGGATGGGGCAACTGTCTATAATATGCCGAGTTGGCGAGAACCACCGACAGATTGAATGTAGCTGCTATATCCGTGGCTCGAAGTATCCCTGGCCGGCCATCGATAGTGAAATGAATGGCCGTCGGATTAGGCTCTTTCCTGGAGGTCATCGTGTGGTAGAACTCGATGACCACTCGAGGGTAGAAAAACCGACGAGGTGTCATAAATGGCTCTAAGGAGTAGCGTTGCACTAGTCGGGTGAGTCTGCGAACTGCGGATCTTCGAGCGAAGGCCCAGGAGATCGTAAATCTCGTTGTGCAAATCCCTCTCCTTTGCAATCAACATTTCCACGGAATAGAGCACGCGGTGGAAGTAAGTCTTTGATGATCGATCTGAGGGGACCGGATGCGGAGGAGATCTCAACAAGGCCTTAGTGAGTGCGGCCCCGGGGCTCTGGGGGCTGGGCCCGGAGGACTCTCTGGCGGAGGAGTGCAGGCCTCTTGGGCCAGGGGGGAGACCCTCCCGGGATGGCCTAGGATATGGTGGAGAGAGAGGAATGGGGCTAACCCGGGTATGGTACCTCCTCAGGGCAGGGGTAGCGACAACAGAAGTAGGACCCATGGAAAGGATGCCCTGAGTGGCGGCAGTAGGAGCAAGCAATGCGGCGGCAGGAGCAAGGCTAGGGTTGGAGTTGCCGGCAGGGGGAGGAGAAGATTGTTGCACTTTGGGTCGAAGTGTGTCACTCCGCGTCTTCTGCATGGTGGGTTGGAGAAAGGGAGAAGAAATGGAGGAGGAGGGAGAGAGGTTTCGAAGTGATTTGGAATGAAAATGAGAGAGGAGGGGTTAAAATAGATGGTTAAGAGAGCGGTGAAGAGTTAAGCCAATTAATATCCATAAATATAGGTGGTTGAGTGGTTGTGGCTCAGAAAATCTACTGGAAAGATTAAATGAGCACGAAGCAGGTGCGAGAAGTGAAGGGCGGGAAAGAAGATGAAGCGATGCGGCGTGGCGAATTTTATAACCAATTTCACGGAGTTGCAAAATTATGAGCACAGAATTTCTGCTTTGCTTCAAACTCACGCCTCTTTGTTGCAACTGCAATTCTAGAGTTAGTAGGCATCATTCATGAATCTTCCGATCATTGATATTATCAAGGAGTCTTTTAGGCGGCTACGCCATATCGGGTTTAGCTTCTTCATGCCCACCATGCCTTGTGCGCTCGATTTCCACGAGGCGGATGACATGCCTTGCCATAAACTAGGCGATGGGGGACATGCCAAGGATGTGGTTTTGTATGTTGTCTGTATGCCCTGGGAGTCCTGGCGGCAGAGACCCGATCCTTTCGGTTAGAGTTCACCACTTTCATCGTATGGTCTTGGTTTCCTGTTTGCTAACTTCGACCTAACCATTGGTGCGAGAGGATGGTATGGGGTGGCCACTTTATGCTTGACACCATGCTTAGTTAGAAGATTCTCCAAAAGGCTTATTACGAAATCTCTGAGCCCCCATCGCGATTATGGCTGGGGACCACGAATCTTGAGAAGATGTTAACCTTTAGGAATTTCAATACCGTGTGGTCTGGCCCGATCTGCAAAGGCAACTGTGACCATTTTTGATACATGATCAACTGCAAAATGTAGATGTATCCAAGGAGGAAGGGAATGGTCCCATAGGAAATCGATGCCACAAACATCGAATGGGTGAAACTCTGAATCGGGTTCAAGGCATCATGTGTGACGAGAGATTTTCCCCGATCTTTAGCATTTGTCTCATTCTGCATGGCGTAAGGCATCCTTGAAAGGAAGGCCAATAAAATCGGACCTTAGTACCTTCTGTGATTTTCTAGGATGCAAAATGGCCTCCACATGCTTTCTCATGGCAGTGGTTGAGTATCCTGATTATTACCTTGACACACATTTTCTGATTATCTGATTAGCATAGTATTTGTACAAGAAGGGTTCTTCCCAATAATATGAGTGAATTTTTGCAAAGAAAAACTTCTTGTCTTGCGCCTTCCAATCTGCTGATACTTCACCTGTTGCCAAGTAATTGGAAATGTGGGCATACCAGGGTGTGTTTTCAATAGGAAGCGAAAGGGGATTGCCAGGCTCATCATCTCGATTGGGGGTTGTGAGTGTTGTGTGCTATGGTTAGTCTCGAGAAGATGATCTTTGCAACAGTCTCAACCTTTTGTCCTTGATTTGTAAATTTGAACTCTTGCAGCGGGAGAACCCACATCAATAAGCTGACCTTAGCATTGTGTTTGGTGGTGGTACTTCAAAGCTGAATGATCTATGAATATGATTATGTCAGGCCCAGCAGAGAATAGCTCGGAACTTGTCCAAAGCATTGACCATTCCATGGCTCATGTAGTAGTGTAATTTCTCAGGCTTAATTCAATGTCTTGCTTGCGTAATAGACCACATAGGGTTTTCCTCCTTCACTTTGCATTGCTCAATGAGGTCACTTGCGTTGCACATTACACATAGAAAGTGCTACCGGTTGGGGGCTCTCCTTATTGAACAGTGGTCGAGTGGCCTTGAGCTTCTCAAAACTCCTTTGGTAATCTTCTTCCCACAAAAATTTTGCATCTTTCTCTAATAGCTTATAGAGAGGCTTGGCAATTTTTGAGAATTCCATGATGAACCTCCTATAAAAGCCTGCATGCCCTAAGAATTGCCTCACAGTCTTTACATTTGTGGGGAAGGGCAGTTTGGAAATCATCTCAATTTTTGCCTTGTCAACTTCAATTCCCTTGTTGGAAATAATATGTCCCAGTATTATCCCCTGGTTGACCATAAAATGACACTTTTCCCAGTTCAGTACCAAGTTCTTCTCTATGCACCTATGTAGGACAGTTTCTAAGTTGATTAAGCATTCTTCAAAGCTCCCTCCATAAATTGTAACATCATCCATTGTACACACCTCCATGTCGCTCCACCGTCGGCTGAAGATCGAGCATGCGTGGAATGTCGCGAGGCATACGGGCCAAAGGCATCCTCTTGTAAGCATATTTGCCAAATGGGTAGGTAAAGGTGGTTTTGTCCTGATCTGCTACAACAATTTCAATTTGAAAATATCATATGTATCGAAGTAGTAGAAAGTTATGTGAAAATTCTTCGGTGATCCATGAAGGGTAGAGGGAAGTGATCTTTGTATGCCTCATTTAATCTTCTGTATTGATACACCCTCCATTTGTGGTAAAACGGTGGGCATCTCTCATATAGTGTACTGGGTGGTTTACCTGATTTCTTAAGCCTGACACAGGTTGGACTCACCCAGTGCTATCGGATGTGGGTAAATGATGACCCAGCAACTTCAGGACACATCGAACCACTTCCACATATGAGGATTTAGTCTCCGTGTCAGTGCATGCGATTTTGCCTCTATCAGTAGATGTGATGGAGTGCAGCGTGGGCTAATACCCTTCGGATGCGGTGATTTTCCTTTGATAGCTTGCTTGTTCTTCTGAGGATGCCCAGCAGGACTATCTTCTGTGACAGCGAGGAGGATATGACCAGAACCAACGCTCTGTTCTTCTAAGTAGACATATTTCGATTCCACAGGCAAAGAAGGAGTTTCAAGGTCTAGATTTTTGATTCTTTGGTTCTTCCTCGGTTGATAGAAACCAAAATTTCTTGTTTTTTCTCCGGTGCCCCTGCCTGATATTATCATCTTGGGCTTCTGCTACTCTTGGGACAATCAACTAGCTCCTCGTTAACACATCGGCATTTCTTCTTTAGACTGACTGTTCTTCTAGGATTGTTTCAATTATGTAGACTTCTTCTTGAACATCTTCCACAGGTTGCATGTGCTTTTTACTTAAGTGGAAGATGTTGAGTTCTAAGGTCATGTTTCTGAATGTGAGTTGCATAACCCCATTTTGGCAGTTGATAATAGCATTAGTACGCTGAATGGTCTCCTGAGATGATGGGTGCATAGTTTGGCCCTCTTTATGACTGGTTTTGTATCAAGTACAACAAAATCCTCTTTGGATAGTAAATTTGTCACTTGTATTAAGAACATCTTCCGCTGTCCTTGGTATCTTCATGGATCTATCTTGCAGAGACAATGTGATGGAAGTAGGCTTTAATTCTCAACCATTTGCTTATACATCGAATAAAGGGAGCGGAGTTTACCTGCCCAACGAGGAGTCGGTGATCTTTTCTATGATGCCTCGATATTAACGAGATGGTGCAGAACTGGCCGGGATCTTTGTACTTCTTTGGAGTTTTGCCTTTGGATGATAGCACTGACTTGTTCAGTCAGGAAGGCCTTCTTGTCAACATTTAGCCCTCTCTTCATTGTGCACAAGTCCTTAAAAAATTTGGCATAAGTAGGGACTTGTTTAATCATATCAAGCAGGGGGATGTTGACTTTCACTTGCCTTAGCACTTCTAGTATTTTAGCCTGGTTAACGGCCTTTTCTTAACCCGGTGCTTGTGGAAAGCGGTGGGGGTGTCTTTATTTTTTATGCGTGTTGCTGATCACCACCTCTGTGTGAGTTGACTCTTTAACCTCTTGACCTTCTTCTGTTGGTTTGGGTACTGGTTGTTTAAGCTCTTTACCACTTCTCAATGGTGATTCTTCTTCATGTCTTGGGATTGGCTCACTGGGCGAGCTCGCTTCATGCCTCTCTAAGTTGGGCCCAGTGTGCGAGGTGGAAATTTCCCCTTTTCTTGCACCTTCTGCTGGTTGGTCAACCTTGAGATTGAATACTGCAAGTTATCATATTTTTGGGAGATCTCAGTCTGTAGGTTATCCATCTTTTTGTTGAGTGTGCTTTCCATTTATGGGATTATAGAGTTAGCACAGGCATTCATTGCATACATTCCTCTGGTACCCACCACTACACTCAAATTCATGATAAGCTTGTTCAAGCGGGGATGAGGATGGTGGTGTTTGTGGTTGAGATGAGGGCCATGTTTGTTCTTTGCCTGATGGGGGGCACATATGGTGGAGGTTTTGGCTTCTAGTAGAGGTTAGGATGGTTCCTCTAGTTAGGGTTATAGGTGTTTCCATATGGGGCATTGGTTTGTGTCTTGTACTGACCCACAACATTGGCATGCTCAGCTATCATATCCCTTACTAAAGGAAGCCGGTTTGTGTCTCTCCTTGGTGCTCATTGGATTGGCAAGTGAAACAAGGATTGTTAGGCATAGATGCCTCAGTCACTGCTCGCACCTCATGGTGATTTCGTATGTCAAGCTCCTTCAACCTTCTAGTCAAGCTGGATAGTTTTGCCTTCATCTCCATGTCCTCTGTGATTGAGTACATGCCTCATAAATTGGTACAGAGATCTGTCTCCTCTGCCTCCTTTGGGGTTGGGTTCATCCCATGCTTTGGATGTCTAATGAGGTCTAAAAACTCATTTGGTTTTAATCCATTTTCGAGTTTTATTACAAGATAATTGATTCATATACAGAAACACAGGTAATTTGCTCAAATTTAATTTTGCGGAAAAATACAACATAGCGAAAATCCTACCAAAAGTAGGAAAAATTCGACACCTTGAAAGAGTCGCAGCTAGAAAAAAGAAGAGTCGCGACAAGACTTTTGTTGGTTATTTCGGTCATAACATCACCAAGACGATTAATGAAGTTCGCGACCAGAAAGCGTGGTTGAGGCGAAGAAATATTCAAAGTAAAGTTGAAATTCGCAGCGTTAAAAATTTGAAATTCGGCGTTGATCGTTGATGAAGCCCGCGGATGGGAATAAGAAAATGAGGTTGCGACCAGGTTCTTAAATGAAGGACTCAAATTAGAGTGCGACATCATCGCGAGTCACGACATAAATTGAATAGAGTCACAACAAAGAGATTTGAAGTTACGCTACAAGAAGATGGAGAAGCGAGAATGAAGTCGTGACATCATCTTGAAGTCGCGATAGAAACACAGTGAGCCAAGCTAAAGTCGATTAGGGAAATCGAAGTTGCAACCATTTGTTATTCAAAGGACCCCAAGGGAAATTACTTAACCAATCAGTCGCGATCTAAAGAAACAACGAGCGATACAAAGCCATGTCGTGACCTAATATTTAGGTCGTGGCGTGAATGCTAATAACGAAGTCTTTATCAAGAAAAAAGAGTCCACGACCACTTAATCGATCAATAACCTAAGAAATTAAGCGACCAGTCATTGAGGTCGCGACCTGAATGCACTCTGAACATCGACATCGGTCGCGGTCTCTTCAAAGCAAGCCCAAGACAACTACTTGTGAAAGGAGCAAACGGAGGTCGCGACATCATATTGAAGTCACGACTTTGTTTAAAGAGACGAGGGCTATCAAAAGCGATCGCGATAAGTGGTCGCGACATACGTCTGGCTACATCAATGAGCCAGAAAGAAGGTCGTAACCTAAAAAAGAAAGTCACGACTGAGGTAAAATGGTAGAAATAGAAATGTAGTGCAGCAAAGCGAGGTACGTGACATCGGTCTGACAAGGAAAGGAAGTCGACTTAGAAATAATTGGTGACAGCGCAACTAAAAGGAGGTTGCAACTTCATTGAAGTCGTGACTCAAAGTTGCAACAACGAGGGAACCTGACGAGGTCGCGGCGGTGAGTTAAGGTCGCGACATTGTTTCTTGAACAAAGCCCAGGCCAAGAGGTCGCGACCTTCAAATCAGTTGCAAGAAAGATTGGTTACGCAGGCGAGAAGCTTGGTCGCAAGCGGGCTGGAGCAAATCAGAAAGTCTAGGTGCGACATCAACTCGAGGTTACGACTGAGGCCGATGATGGAGAAAGAGCTTTCTTTGAGAATTCCACACAGGTTTTTAGGATTCGGCCCAATTTCTTTTGCCGATTATAAATAGACAGTATTGGAATAGTAAAGTAAAGCTTCGTCTTCATTACCCGCTAAAAGAACAGGAGAGGAACTAGTCATATAGTCTAGAGTAGAATTTTAGTTTTTATTTTTTTATTTTATTTTCTTTCTTCTTGAATTCTTTTTGGATCTGAATCTGCGAACTGTGCAGAAACGAGGGAGCTGGATTTATTTTATTTATGTTATTTTCTTCTTAAAATTACTGCCTGAAAATTGTAAATCTGAACAGTTTTAAGATTCGTTTCTTCTTGGTTTCATTGCGGTCATATAATTGGATGTACGTAGTCGGTGCTCCATTTCTTCTTAATTAATAATCGATGTGAGCATGACTCTACTTTGGATTTGATTCCTGATCAGTTAAAGTCTTTTCTGCAAAAATATGAAGAAAATTATTTGGGTTCAGTTACTTACTTGGTGTCGTTTGAATCTGATAAGTTCCCGATGGTAGTAGAATACCGGTTGAGGAGTGTATCTTGCTACGATTTCGAGGATGCCCTCTGCGTGACACGAGTTGGAGATTCTGAGAGGCGAGAACATTCATACGGGTATGCTAGACTACCATTGATGGCGAGCTCACAGTTCATTTAATAAATCCCCGTTCCCTCGCTAATTGAAGTTGGAGGTTAGTATTTATGATAAATGTCGGAGAGTTCTGCCTTAATCTAAAGGGAAGCTCCAAAACTACAGTGTTAGGCGAGATCAATCAAGGAAAGAGGCGAACCCGATAGATGCGGAGAATGAGCCGCGATTAAGTGGTAGAAACTTTGCAAAATCTGAAGGAAATCTGAAGATCTGTAGTCATCGAAAATGGGTGTGAAGTATTGAAAGAAAAATGCCCAGTCTTGCTGAGAAATTAAATCTGTGGTCATTTGGTTGATCTTGTCTTTAGAAGCAAGGGTTTCCAACAGTGAATATAGGAGAAATCGATTGCAAAATTTAGGAAATCTTGGACAAATCCGGATCCATACATAAGCCCGACAACATTGTTTCGTGTAGGAATTGATTGTTTCATTGTAATTCTTTGTTAGTTTTCATTTCCTACAGGAAACTGATTCAGTCCAGTATTTTAGTTACTCATTTATTTTTATTCATTTATTTTTTTTTATTATTTTGTTTTAGCTGATGATGGTTATTAAATGATGCAGGATCTTTATTTTTAGATAAAACTTTCACTATGAGTTTTAGTCCAAATAGCATGGAATTTATTAGTTGGGGTAGTTGATCTCTAATTTTGTCAATCTCTATGAATGATAAATTTGGACTTACATTCAGATTTTTACTACTTGTATGACACATTGCACTTGCAGTCATCATAGACTAAACCCCGATTTTAAATCTAAACAATCAAGAAAGATTTATTTAATCAAACAAATTTATCAATGACATGGGTGAGAAAGTGTAAGGCCCTTGTAACTATGTGAATTTGAGGAGTTTTCAAATCTTATATAGAAAAAAGGCAAATAAATGTCTGACCCATGGATTTAAAAGTCCATGGCTTCCTCTGGATGTTTACTCATAGAGTCCCCTTCGCATATAATAGTTTCCAACAAATTTGCTTCATAGGGGACATTCAGATTATAGAAATGATTAACCCCGACATCAAGTATCAAAGCCATGGTGAGGCGAGCCGTGATGATATAGGTACCTTTCCAGTAGCGAGTAGAATTTCTCATTTTCTAGGGGTTGTAGAAGGTGTCGTTTCCACTCTTCCGTTTGTTGGTTTCATGGAATTATTTAGAAGGAATTTCTTCAAAATTTTGCTGCATATCTCCCCGATTCCTTATAGTTCGACCTCGAGAGAGTTGAGCCAAATCTTGGCCTTGTCTTCCGGGGGTTAAGGGAAGGCTTTGATTTGATAATTCCATATCCAGTTCGCCCTCCTTGAAAGTCATCTGAACTTCCTCGAACTCTCGGATGTGTGTGTATGGTTCATTTTCCATACCATGGAAAGTTAGGGCTTGAGGGGCACGAGATAAGGCTTGACATTCCACATCCTCGATGGAGAGTCGATACATGAGGGTGCACTCTTGTGGTGGGTGTATATGGTCCCTCATTGTTACATGTGCATTCGAGGTTCCTTTGAACCCCTGTTGGCTCTCTGGCTGCCTCGGAGTGGAGGTCCATCGGTTAGTTTTTCGGGCTCACTTCACAGCCACATTCAAGTGGGCACTGCCGCCTCCAATGCATGTAGTGTTCCTGTCCCAATGGTGCATAAGTTTCTAGGCAAGCAACACAGACAGGCAAACAGAACGAGGGCTTCAAAAAGTTAAGGGTTCCACAGAAATAAAAAAAAAAAAATTCTATGTATGGACAGTATAAAAATTAATTCCACCTAGCAGTGAGCTGCTTGGGGAAATAAAAATAAAGACAAAAAGGAATTAGAATTCACCAACACTTGTGATGAGGATCACAGGTTCAACATTTTCTCACTTGCTTTAAGGCACCATCCTCAGCAACGACGCCATTTGATTCGTGCCATAGTAGGGTGCTTCAGAATCAACAATATTTATAACCTAAATTCCCTCTTACTTAGTAGCAAGCTATTGCGTGTAGTGGCTTTAAATTGAGCTTTCGAGGATGAGTTTTCTTTAATAATGATTTACAGTTGATGTAAAATGGTGATTTCACTTTGGATTTAGGGTTTTTGTAAAAACAGTGTGATTGTTGGTTTGAAAACTACAAACGAAATGAAATAGAATGTAAAAAGAACTCCTTGAAGTCTTGGGCCACTGGGCTTGAGGTTCTAGGGTGACTGGGAAGTCCTAGGGTCCTTTCCCTCACGTTAGGGAGGATGACCTATAGTCATTTCCCAAACCGGATCTTCGTTTAGCTATGAAAATTGAACCACTAGGAGTTTTCTCTTGAGATCCTGACATTTATTGATCTTTCACGTCTCAAAGCGTCAAAAACTAATTCTTTGACCCTAACTGCGGAGAAATGATAAATGGAAATAAGTGAGCCTCGTGGATACAGCTAGTAAGCACTAAGCCATTAAAGCTTGCCAAGTACTATTAATTAAATTTACATCAAAGGATTTAAACCTTAGGTGAGAAACAGAGACATAAATGATAATAATTGCATGCGTTGGAAACAGAGAGGACAACAGTATAACTCAAAACCTTTGCCTAGTGGCCTTCCTCTTCAAGGATGAGGGGATTTAGCCAAGCATGCCTTGAGTTGTAAATCAGCAAGGAGTGTTTGAATTTGGTGAGAAAGTGAGAGAAAGGGAGAGAAAATGAAAGAAGAAAAAGCGGGAAGGCGGCTTTCACATGACCTATTGCAAAAAGTCCGGTATAGAGCTTGGTGAGGCTTATATCTGCCCGGAGTAAAGAGAGTACAAAATATACGAGCTATGACAATACGTATGCAGGCGGTTTGGAAAAGCCACAAAAGGTGGTGAATGGAAGTGAAAGTGGAGGCGAGAGAAGGTTGCGAAATTCGCGACTGGCAAGGCTCTACAATGGTCCACTTTTCTAGCGAGTTTGAGGCTTGAGTTCAGCAGGCTTCTGTCGCCCAGGCTCAGAGATTCGGCTTGGATTCTTCGTGCTTGGATTGACTCGATAATTTCGGCCTGATTATCTAGCAAAAACTAAAAAAATAGCCAAAAAATACGATTAGTAGTATAGCTGTGACCTTAATGTGCGAATTGGGATAATTACACTGATTAGCACACAAAAAGTGCTCAAAACTTGCAATAAACATGGCTCAAAATAGCACTTTTTGAGCACTAATAATTGGTTCAGCCTGATTCGTGCCGCAGTAGGGTTCCGGATCAACAATATTTATACCCCGAACTACTCTGCTACTTAGTAAGTAACTTCTTGCTGATATAGCGGCTCTAAGTTGAACTTTAGATGCACAAATGATTTTAATGAGTCAAAATGGTGAGACTTTGTTTGGATTTACTGGATTTTATCTAACGGTGGTTGTACATCACTATGCTAACTGAAGGTAATTCGAAATAAAATGTAAAAAGAAGTCGCCGGTTTCGGACCCTTTAGTTTGGTATGATAGGGTTGCTAAAAGGTGTCCTCGAGGTTATTTCCTCGCATTAGGGAAGATGACCTATAGTCATTTCCAAAACCGAATCTTTGTTTAAGTTTAGAGACCCAACCACAGTACCATTTCTCTTTTGAAACATAGCATTTCTTTTGAGCATTAAATGTTCACGAAGTTGAAATCTGGCATTTAACCTACCCACAGTGGCTCATGAAATGACAACTAATGGATAATAGGTGTATCTAACACTAAGAATACAACCGAACCTAAAAGCATAAGTATTGACCAAGAAAGTACATCAGTGGCTTTTAAACCCTAGTTTTGAAAGTTTAGAGTATAAATCACCTTAATTACTGTTTAAGTGAAACACGGAGAACACCTGTGAGCTACTTATCAACCTACCCCTAGTAGCCCTCCTCTTCAAGGTTAGAGGCACCCCAGCGAAACATCCTTTGAGTTGTCATCCTCGAAAGGGGTGTGTTTGGTTACTAGAAAGTGAGAGAAGGAGAGAAGAGAGACGTGAGGCCCAACGGGGCCGTCTTGGAGAATGCTTCCAATTAAAGTTAGGTTAAAAAATGTTCAGAAAATGGCTTATATAGCCTTACAAACAAGTGAAAATACCAATCTAACCTAAATAGTATAATTATAGTGAGGGTAGTAATGAAATTAACCAAAACGGGGTGGTTGTATGCACAAAACGAGGGAGTGAGGATTTATTTACAAGTGAAATTTTCGCTATGTAGCGAAAATTCGCTATGTAGTGAAATTGCTATACATAGCGAAAATTTCGCTATTATAGCGAAATTTCTCAGCTTGTCTGCTTGCTCCTGCTTGCTCTTGCTTGCAATTTCTTCATTCCTGGCTTGATGCAATCAAAGATAAATCATACGAACTCGATGTAAATCAGCTCAACTTCGATATGCCTAGCTTGATATGATAGAATAGGTTAAGAGCACCAAAAACTACCACAAGCGCACCGAAATACAATCAGTAGTAGGAAGGGACCTGCACGTGTCAATCGGCAACTAATATGATTAGTACACAAAAAGTACTTAGAACCTATCTTAAATAGGGTTAAAAATAGCACTTTTTGGGCACTAATCACACCCCCCAAATGACACATTGCTAGTCCCGTAGCAATGCCAGAAGTAATCAACAAGTAGAGAACAAAAACATGGGAGGTCAAAAAGTGTTGTACAAGTAATGCATAGCCTGCGATGAGAATCCACGAAAGCCTAAAAGCTAAGCAACCATCTCGAAGAATGAAAACTATATCGCGTTGGTGACCCGATAAAGCTCCTCCCCTCGAGGCATAGACAGACTCTCTTACAAAAATGGGTTTGTTTGATCAGTCTCAATCATAAACTACGGCTGTGCACTCTCCCCCACCCCCCTCCCCAATAGGAGCTAATGCCGTAACCTTGTATGTTAACCAGCCTAAATAGATTAGGACCCTTATTACACAATTCTTTTGCGTTGTAGGGTGCAATCTTTGAGGTTCGACTTCCTGCCAAAGTCGGAGTGTAGCAGTTCATAAACGACTCCCCGATGAAGGTTTAGGGCACCAAACCATGAGGATCTTTCGACCACAAACTCTATAGGTTTCATCCCGGACTCCAAATGATTTCGAGCCTCCAGCACCTACAACTCGCTAAACTCCGCCCATCCACCCGTGTAGCAAACACAAAGTCGATGACTCCCAACCAGTTGGCTTAGGGCACCAGGCTTTAAAGGCTTTCGCCATAAACCCCTCGGACCGTGCTCGGGTTTAAGGTAAAGCGTCGATTCTATTGCTTTCTTTCTTTTTGCTTTTCTTTTCTCTTCTTTTATTTTAGAAGACACATTGGCCTTCAATGCATGGTCACTTAGCAACCTATTCAAGGGAGTAAGCGACAGGAAAGGATTTGCATCGTAGAGGGGTTTGTCTTTGTTTCGCCAGCCTATCATTGAGACCCTAACGTGCTTTCAGTGTGTGGTTGGCCCAAGGTGGAAGAGACAAGTTAAATACAACAAAATTTATTTCGTCATCCACTCAACAGCATAGGACCCTTCGTAGACACCATTAGGAAGGCCCAAGTTCATCACCATTTGCAAGGCTAATCATTATGCATATACAAAGTTAATTAAAAAAAATGTTGGGTGCAAAAATAGAAAATACAAATGCTGTATAAAGCTTTTAATATAACCAAAAGGCTATTACAAACATAATGGCGAACACAATACATAGCTAAGCAAAATAAATCTGTACTTTACTATTGGATTAATACGTACTAACAAAGCAGGTCGAAATGCAAGAGACAAAGTAGGCGGGTTGATAAACTAAAACAACACAAGTACTCTGGCTCAAAGCAACATAAGTATGATCAAATGCCACATCAGACGTAACTCTCCCCCGACCCTAAGCATCAGCTGTCCTCCTTTGGGTAGGGATCGAAAAGCTAGAGAAAGAAGTGCGACCACTCCGGCTGATAATGGTGGTGTAGACACTAAGGCGGATCGGGAAGCTCTTGCGGTGATTACGAGCACATCCTAAAGGCTCTTGAGTACAATCTGACGGAGTGTCCATGAGTGGTGGGCTGTATAGGCTACGGTACAATGCGAGTGGGAGACGAGGTGGCTTTGTATGCGAAGAAGAATAGCTGATTACGTGCGAAGTGACACCGGTGCGGGCCGTTAAACAGCCCGTGCAATACGAGAATCAAAAGCTAAAGATCACGAAGTCTTGTGAAGTGTCACGGACCGGCATCCATAACGGCCCGATAATCCACTAGAAGTAACAAGGATGTGCTCGGATAGCTGTTGTGACGTGGAGGACGGGCCTGCATTCTCAGGAGGAGCTGGGGTAGTATGAGGTGGAGGCTGCAGGATGAATCCGGGTGAGGTCCTCGCTTCCTCCACCCACTTCAGGACCATTTGCTCCACCCCCAAAGCGGAGTCCTCCGCATAATCATCCTGACTGACCTCATACGGTGAAAAAAGAAAGAGTAAGCATAAGATATAGGGTCCGCTCAAAGGATACGATAAATTAGAATGACTCTATGGCCTTCAATACGTGGTTCCTCGGGAACCCAGAAAGTGCTTCCAGCTTACATGGCATAATAATCACCGGCATCAAGGGGATAGCCTCTGCACGAGTCAGGCCCTTGCGGTGGACCTTTTCTTCGAAGTGAAGTAAGGTGGTCATGAAAAGCTCTTCAGTTGAACGGAACCCCTCAGATATCGATAGAGCCTGAAATATGCTTCCTCTGCTTGTTGCAAATAGTCTTTGAAACGGGAACATATATTAGGCAAGAAGTACATGGTGCAGTGAGGAGCATATGCGGAGAGAAGCTGCCCTCAAGACAAGGATGGGCAGAAACTCTTTGTGTCGGGAGAGAGAGAGAGCGAACCATCTCTTTAGGTGAGGGTGAGACCCACTAGATAATCAGAGTTAGCCCGGAGCTAGCGGCGGGCTAGTCTTGACGTGATATCTGAAGCTCGTGATATCTGAGATGAGCCATCTATCTTTTGAAATAGTTTGCATCCCGATTGGACCTCCCAGAGATGTCATGGGCAATGGTAAAACTCGAGAACCACCCGGGGATAGAAGAATTGCCTCGGAGTCATAAGCAATGATGGTGAATACACGTGGACCCGACCCACGTAGAATCTACAGCGGAGTGGGTCCATTGTAATGTTGGTATATCATATGCGGATTTCTCCATGAAAGTCAGCAGCACGGCCGATCCATTCCAGAGCATTGGGTCATAGTGAAATAGTGGACACAATCCTCGAGAGCGGGATACACAAGGTGATGATTGTGCGGGACTGGGCGGGGCTGTAGGCCGCGGAGGCGGGGAGCTGGGGCGTGAGACCCTGGGCCCGGATGTCAGGGGCAGCTTGGAAGGTTGTGCCCTCAGGTGGAGCCCAGTGGATGCATAGGAGAGGGTTTGGCGGAGTCCCACCGGTGTGTGTATCGTCTGGATGGAGGCTCAGCACCTTGAGGCTCCTCTAGGATATCAATGAGGATGGAGCTGGCATCATGGGTGCAGCGGGGACAAACGGGGAGGTGCCTCGCTTTTGTGGCTGGGAGGCAGTACGTGGCGACCACAGAGTACCGCGCCATCTGCAGCGAGTGCAGTCCGTCTCTGGGCGGTCGATGTCCCCCACGGGTGCGAACCATGGCGGAAGCTGGCGGTGAAATGGGCGGCCTTGGCGGGGTGTTGTCAGTGCGTGGGGGGCGTGTGTGATTGTTTTCACATTTTGACGAATGCAGGGCGCGGCGAGGGCGACTCGGGGTGGGATGCGTCGGGTGCCTATGAAGGGGCTTTTATGTTGTGGGCCCGATTGGAAGGGACCACTAGGTAGTGGGCGGCCCGGCAGTCATGCGGGGGGCGAAATTCCACACTCCTTGTGCGAATTCTACTGCGTAGGCTTTTCTCTGTAAAAAAAAAAACATTGGGCTAAAAATATTAAAGTTTTAATTATATTTAAGATATAATAGAAATACGAAAATAAAATAAGAAAAATAAAAATAAAAAAAATTACAAATTGACCAAAAAGAAAACAAAAATTGAGCTTAATTTGGTCTCTGTGGGAGCAGAAACCCGACTCGATGGCTCGAATTTGATCATGGAGATCAAGGAGGGATATCTCCTCCTCTTCCTGTGTGAAACGACATAGGAACCCGCTCGTTGCCGTTAACCTTGAATACTTTCTTGTCTTTCGGGTTGAGGAAAATTCAATAGAACCATTGGACTCTATGCTTGATGGATGATAAATGGGCGAATCCATGCTTGATTTGAGCTTGCGGGAAATAGATGGGCTTGGGAATCCTCTGGGAGGATAGTCCCCTGATTGAAAGTTTAGGGTTATGGGGCGTCATGCCACTTCTTACGCCTATCCTTTGCAATTTTACTGAATTAAGTAGCGTTGTTTCTTAGCTCTTACAACTTCGTCAATCTCGAAGCATTCTTTTAGGCCATTTCGGTTCGTATCCATGTTGAATTTAGTATTGCTCGCCATGCCTTATGTGTTCAATTTCTCACCCAAGAGTAGTGTGAGGCCTTACCGTAAACTAAGCGTCTGGGGACTTATAGGAGATGGTCTTATTATCTTTATTCTGTATGCCCACAATGAGTCACAGAAGCTTGAAGACCGGAGTCCTTCTGTTAGAATTAACAACTTTCATCGGGATGGTCTTTATTTCTCACAATTGCGAGCTCCATGACCATTAAGTTTTGAGGTGATCTGGGGTGGCTACCTTGTGCTTAACACCATATTTGGATAAGAGGTTCTCAAAGGGTTTGTTACAAAAGTGAGAACCTCCATCACTGATAATTTCTTTGGGAACTCAAAATCTAGAGAAAATGTTCTCCTTTAGGAATTTTAGCACGACTTTGTGGTCGGTACGCCTGCGTATCTTTGCTTTAACCCACTTGGACACATAGTCCACGCGAGGTGTAAGCATGGCCGAAGAAGTAGGAAATGGTCCGAAGTCGATGCCCCATACATCGAAACAATTCAACTACTAAAATGGGGTTCGAGGGCATCATGTGGCGGCGGGAAATCTTTCCCGATCTTTGGCACTTATCCTGATAACTTGCACATGGTGTAGGCATCTTTATGATAATGACGATAAAAGCCAGAATCGACACTTTCATGGGTTTTTACGTGAGCGAAATGCCCTCCACATGCGCTATCATGGCGATAGGTGAAATTCCTTCTTGTTCTTCTTAGGCACACATTTCCTTATTATCGTCGGCTAATGCCGAACAAATCTGGCTCTTCCCAGTAGTACGAATGAACCCTTGCATGGAAGAACTTCTTGTCTGTGCTTTGTCCACTCCACTGGTAACTCTCCTGTTACCAAAAAATTGGCAATGTGAGCATACCATGGTGCTACTCACTTTGTCAGTAGAGACTCCTCAGGAAATTCATCAAATATAGGAGGGTTGTGGGTATTGTGTGCTATGGTTAATCTGGAGAGATGATCGGCAACAACGTTCTCCTACTTCTTATCTCTATTGGATGTTAACTCTTACATATGATAGAACCCATCGATGGCCAGAACCTTGGAATTACATTTGAGTAGATATTTCAATGTTAGATGATGCCGTGAAGATTACAATATCGACTGATCAAATAAAATCGGAACTTATCTAAAGCATAGACCCTTTAGCAATTCTTTCTCCGTAGTAGTGTAGCTTCTCTGAGCTTCATTTAACGTTTTGCTCGCATAATACACCACATACGGATTTCCTACTATTTATCGAGAGCCCATTTCCGGCAATGAGTCTAGCATCACACATTACCTCGAAAGCCGGTGCGATCAAGAGATCTCCTGATGGGTCTTTGTAGTTAAATATGCAACAAGCTCCCCTGAACTTATCTTGGCATTACGCATCCCATTCAAACTGCATCTTTTTTAAAGGCTTGTAGAAAGCGGCTTAACTATTTCGAAGTCTCGGATGAACTGTAGATAAAGCACGCATGTCCCACAAAATTGCATATTTGTCTTCACATTAGTAAGGATAGCGAAGATTTAAGATCAAATTCTACCTTGGCTTTATCTACTTTAATTCCCCTCTTTTAAAATGATGTGCCTTTAACTTATGCGATTTACCATAAATGGCATTTTTCAGTTTAATACTAGGTTCTTTTCGTGTGCATGTGGAGGGCAGGTTTCCAAATAGACCGAGGCATTCATCAACTTTCCAAGTAAGCGTGTCATCCATATAAACCTCCATGTCTGGCTCCACCATATCTAAAATGCCGAGCATCTAATGGCCCCAAAAGTAGTAGGGGCATTGCATAGGCAGAAAGGGCATCCCTCTATGGGCATATGTACCAAGGGCAAAGTGAAAGTGGTATTTTCACGATCATCGAGATCTCGATCTAAGTAGCCGGAATACCCATGCAGAAAGCGAGTAGAAGGGATGACTGATACTCTCTCTGAGGCGGTCGTGAGGGTAAGGAAAGTGGTGCTTTAGGTCACCTCATTCGACCTTTTGTAGTCGATACATACCTCCGATCACCGTAGTAAGTCAGTGGGCATTTCCTCTCCTTTCTCATTGAGTAGTAAGTAACCCACGATTTCTTGGATACTACTTGGGTTGGACTTACTGGAAATTTATCGGATATGGGGTATGATCTTGGGCTGTAAGCAATTCAAACACCCTCATTACCACCTCTTGCATATGCGGATTCAGTCTCCTCTGTGGTTGTCGAACCGCTTTCGATTCCTCTTCTAAGTAGATATGATGGGTGCATACGGTCGGTGTCTTGTTTCAATCGGAGATCTTAGATTCGATTGCTTTCTTGTTCCTGCTGGAGGATTTAGGAGAGCAAGCTAACCTCATGATTGTATCGATAGTGAAGAAATCTCTTGGACCAATGCATTTTCCCCCAAATTCATATTTCAATTTAATGAGTAGGGCTTAAGATCCCAGCTGATGAGGACCATGTTCCTCGCTACGATCGTGAAATTAAACTTGACCTTTCTTCTCCATTGCCGTCTGATGAGCTCACTTTTGGAGCTCACGGTCTCTCATTCTGTCAAATCTGACTCTCTACAGTTCATCTCTTACCTGACAGCTCATTGCTTAATTCTTCAGGATGGCCTACATTGCCTGGAACTCTCTTCCTTTGTCATCCTCACTTGTTGGTGCATGTGCTTTTGCTACAAGATCGAAGATATTAAACTCACAGGTCATATTTCAAGGTTATTTATCTACAAATTAGACAGTGTGATCGCATTGGTGGCGAAAATGGCCTTCCCAGAGATAGTTGGCGCGTGGTTAGCCCCTACTTTACTTGGCCAGGGTTCGGTATCGAAGCACTACAAAATCCTTTGGATAGTAGAATTTGTCCACACGAATCAAAAAACATCCTCAGCGGTCCCCTTTGGTATTTTGATGGACCTATCGGTAGAACAAAGTGATAATGGTTGGCTTAAGTTCCACTGGCAAGCTGTATACATGGAAGGCGTAGATTAACGCCCCCGATCTAGCAATGCCTTTCCCGCAGTCTGCTGTGTTAGCCGGAGATTGTAGGGAACCTCGGATCTTTATACTTCACAGGGGTCTTGCACTCAATGATGGCACTCACTTACTCAGTCAAAAAGGCCTTTTTATTCACATTAAAGCCTCTTTTTACTGTGCATAGGTCCTTCAAAAACTTTGCATACATGGGAACTTGATCGTGCTCGAGAAGAGGATGTTAACCTTCACTGTGATACTTCTAAAATTTCGGTTGGTTAATTGACTTTTTTCCTTTTTTTCGAAGTGCTATGGAAAGGAGGGGTACTTTATGTTTTACCTCTTCCCCTCTTGGTGGTTCTATTCCTCTGATGGTTCAACCAACGTGGGAAGGCTTTCTTGATTTGGAGTGCAGGGCTGCGGTCTCGGTTTTTATTCTCCCTTTATCAGCGTTCTTCTTGCTTTGACTTCATCAATTCTTGCATTGGGTTCAACGCCCGCGAACTGCTCATGCATCCCCCTCGGGTTTGTTGTGTGCAGGAGGAATTCCCTTTAGGACCACTAACATTTGGTTGAACCTTTCCCAAATGAAACTTTGCAAGTTATCATATTTGTTGGAGATCTCGAATCACATCTTGTCCTAATTTCTTGTTGGGTGAGCTCTCTCTCTTTGTCTCAATTTTAAGTTAGTTCGAACATTCAACACCTTTGTTCCTCCACAAAGGTACCTACTACCTTGCTTAGAATTCGAGTGCTTTCAGCGGGAGAAGAAAGGTGGAGAACATAGCTACATCGTGAGGTGGAGCTAAATTGATGTTGTGCTCCTTGAGGAGCATATGCAAGGGGTTTTGGCTTCCATGATAGGTTCGGATGATTCCTCCAATTGGGGTTATAGGTGTTGCCATACGGAGCATTTGTCGGTGGCTTATTTTGACCTAAGACATGGGCATGCTCTTGTATCGAATCCCTCATTTGAAGGAATCATTGGAATGATGCCTCCCCCAGATGGTTACTTGGTGACAATTAAAGCAATTTGGGTGAGATGCATGCAATTCAACCACTTTGCTTGCACTTCATGCGATTTCTCATTTAAGCTCCTCGACCTTCGGGTCAAAGTGGTCGAGTTTGCTTTCATCTTCATGTCTTGAGAAAGTGCATAAATGCCTCCCACTGGTGGGTCGAAGGCCTCATTTACCGGCCTCTTGGATTCGGTTCGTCCCGTGCCTTGGAGGTTTCGTACATGGTTCAAAAAGTCCGTGGCTTAAATACGGGTGCTTGCCGAGAGTCCCCTCCACACATGGTTTCACAGTATTAGTTGCTTCATGGCGGAGACATACCATCATAGAAGTGATTCCATGAAGCATCGTGTATCGAAACCATGGTGTGGACATGCAGCGATGGTCATGAACCTCTCTAACTGTGATAAAACTTCTCTCATTATTATAAGCCCGAAAATTAAATTATAAATTTGCCTCTTCTTGTTGGTCTTAGTTGTATTGAAAAATTTCTTCAAAAAAAATTCAACGAGTTCGGTACAGTTCCCCAATTGTTCTCGACCTCGAAGGTGAGCCAAATCTGCATCTTTCAGTGTCAATGGAAATGTTTTTCGACTTCATGAGGTCATGTCGGGCACACCTTCTTTAAAGAAGTTGTGCAAACTTCCTCCCGAACTCCCGGATATGCTTATATGGATTTTCCTTCTCCATTCCATGAAAAGTGGGAAGCGAGGCGTAAATAGGAGTCTTACTACCACATCATGTCAATGGTGGTATGATGCAGGAAGGTGCACTCACTCTAGGGGTGTATGTGGTCCCTCATTGACCTATATGCTGTAGGATTTATTGGAGCTCCTTGTTGACTTTGCTATTCTTCAGGTAGAGGATCCATTTGCTCACTATGTACACTAACTTCACAACCTTGTTCAATTGGTGTACTAACTCTTTGCAATCTACCTGATATATCTCTATCCCAATGGTACATAAACACAATGAAACAAAGAGACAAAAGCGAGAACAACAACGGGGCTTGGCAAAAGATTAGTGTTAACAAGAGAAAAAAAATGACTATTATTCATAAAAATAGCCCGGCGAGTATTTGTGAGAAATTCAAAAGGTTTAAAGGTCGACAATACTTGTAATTAGGATTCTGATACTCATCAACTTCGTCATCTTGTAGTAGGCACCATCCGACAACGGCGCCATTTTGATTCGTGCGTAGTAGGGGTTCCGGATCAGCAATATTTAACTACCCGAACTACTTCTACTACCGTAGCTTAACTCTGCTATGATATAGCGGCTCTAGGATCGAACACAGGGATGGGTTTTCGTCTTACAAATGATTTCTTAAAGTCAAAATGGGTGAGACTTTTGTTTGGATTTTGGATTTGTACAAAAAATAGTGGTTGATGTCACATGCTAACTGAAGGTAATTGAGAATAAATAAAAAGAAGTCATGGCGAGTTTTGGGCCACTAGTTTGGTATGATAGGGTTGCAAAGGTGTCCTTGGGTTATTTCCTCAGATTAGGGAAGATGACCTATAGTCATTTCCAAAACCGGATCTTTGTTTAACTTTAGAGACTAACCGTCAGTACCATTTCTCTTTGAAACCTAGCATTTACTGAGCATTAAATGTTCTTGAAGTTGAAATCTAGCATTTAACCCTACTAGATGGCTCATAAATGACAACTAATGGATGTCGGTGTATCTAACACTAAGAAGAATACACTTTGAACCACAAAGCTTGCCAAGTATTGACCAAAGAAAGTACATCAGTAGCTTTTAAACCTAGTTTGAAAGTTTGAAACATAAATGCGCGTTACTGCTTAGAGTGAAACACGAGGAGGAACACATGAGCCATCAACCTACTACATGACCCTCACTCTTCCAAGGTTAGAGCTTTTTAGCCCCGAAACATCCTTTTGAGTTGGCCGTCTCAAGGGTGTGTTTGGTTGCCTAGAAAGTGAGAGAAGAAGAGGAGAGATAAAGAGACGCGTGAAGGCCAGCAGGGGCGTCTTGGAGAATGCTTCTGATTAAGTTAGAGTTTAAAAAATGTTCGAGAAAATGAAGCATATAATATACGAACAAGTGAAAATACCAATCTAACCTAAATAGTATAATTATAGTGAGGGTAGTAATGAAATTAACCAAAACGAGGTCGTTTGTACACAAAAACAGGGAGTAGAGGATTTCGCTACAATAGTGAAAATTCGCTATGTAGAGAAATTGCTATACATAGCAAAAATTTATTATAGCGAGGAGATTTCCCGACTTAATGCCTTGCTCTGCGCGATTTCTTCGTTCAGGTTGAAGTGCAATCAGAGATAAATCATACGAACTTCGATAACCAAATCGACGCCGATATGCCTGGCTTGATATGATAGAATAGGTTAAAAACTGCAAAAACTACCATAAGCGCCTCGAAATACGATCATTAGTACGAAGGGTTACTACATGTGTAAATCGGCAACTAATATAATTAATTACAAAAGTACTTAGAACCTATCTTAAATAGGGTTGAAATAGCACTTTTGGGCACTAATCACAACCTGCCAGGCTCTTCATGACATCCTTTGTTCCACTTTAAGGATAAGGTCCCACCCAGTAAGCTTGATGCGAGTTGAGTCCACACCCCTCCTGTTCCCAAGGCTACTATGCCAGGTGTTAGAGCATATGGGTTTTTATGCTGAGCCCCAATTGGAGCACCGCTGAGATTGCGACGTCGTTCTTACTATTGACAAGTGGTAACCGCCTGGGTGCTTTCATTACTTCCCATCTCGGGGCGTGGCGAGGACATAGTAGTTGACCATCCTGTGGGGATACGGAGGCTGAGTGCACCGTCGCGACTCTTTAGTAGTCCTTTGCTCCATTACCTACATCAGGCATCCTCTTGCTTTGTCACCTCCGGTCCTATGAGTCAGAAATGGACCTAGTACATCGGCTCCACCATGACATATCTCCATTTCCACTCAGGATTTTCTCCACTATTATGGTTGCGAGTCCTTTTCTCAACCACGTCGGCATCTTTACAGCTGCCCACGACTTTAGCGGAGAGGATGACACGCCGCGAGAGCGCCGTTGCCTGAGTCACGCCTTCCTCATGCGATTCAGTCACCGGGCTGCCTCTATCTCTCCATCGGTACTTGCCCAGGCCTCTTGGATCATCCTCGGCCGGCACAGCCGGCGACCACCCACCTAGCGCCTACGGCTTCATTGGACATGCTAGCAAGCAGCGGCCCGATTCTCCTCGGCTTCGTGCGGCTCTCGACTTGCCCGGAGCGAGGATGGTAGCCCACCGGCAGACCACCAAACAGGAGTGCATTTCCTTCCTAACCAATTCGGGCCCATTCTGAGCGATAGGACATTTGGTTGGGGAGAGTTAGTGAAAAGTGGCTTGCTCTGATTATGTTTTGTTGCTATTTTGAGAAAGTTTTTTTTTGAAGATTAATGACTTGTTGTTTAGTTTGTAAAGCTGAAAATATAGCCATATATCTTTTTATACATACCATATAGCTCACACTTACAGTTTGCAAAATTGCCCCCATTTTTTTTATGTTTTGCCTAACTTGCAGTTTGAAAAATTGAAACATTGTCCATTACTATTGATGTTAGATTGGTTCCATGCTTAATTAAGTGGATGATCAGTTAAATTGCTAGTGCTTTCAACCTTTTCTTCCACCTCCTAGCTAATCACATTGTGCACATAAGGTTTCAATAGTAAAGCGCCTGAGTAAGTAGGTTGATGCGAAATCCAACAAAATTTATAACTAAATTCTCTCTTCTTAGTGCTTTGTGCCTCTTCTGTTCTCGCAGCTCTAGGGTCGAACACGGGAATGGGTTTTCTTCTCCTGAAATGACTTGCGGGTTAAGGCGAAATGGTGAGACTCAATTTAAGATTTTAAGGGTTTAGAAGTAAAAGCAGGTGGGTTGGGTGTTTGAAGCGAAAGCAGTGAGTTAAAATTGTAAATAGAACTCCTTTAAGTGTTGAGTCAGCAGGGTTAGTTCATAAGAACGGCTGAGGGGTTTCAGTCATTTCCTCATGTTGGGGAGGGGATGACCTATAGTCATCTCACAGACCGGATCTTCATTTAACTATAAAAGCGACCCTTAAATATCCTTTGAAAAATGATCCACCCTAGCCATTAGTGCTCCTCGGTCGAGTAAACCTGATCACCTTGACTCACCTTGCAATGGATCATAAATGATGGCTAACAAACATCGATGGATCTAACATTAAGCATCCAATGAGGCGAAAATCTTGCAAATGAATGACTATCAAGGTGACTCAAAAGGGATAAAAACTAAAGTTAAGGAGAAACGATACTTGCGAGTGGATACTGTGTGAAAAACATGGAACCTCTAGATTTACTGCCCGGATCTGCACCCGGCCTTCTGTTCAAGGAGGAAGGGTTTCTAGCCACTCATCCTCCAAGTTGTCATCCTTGGAGGGTGTTTGGCTGCCCAGAAAATGAGAGAAAATGGGAGAAAATGAGAGGAACTGGAAAAGAGCGAGAAGAGCTAAAAGCTTCCCGCCCAAAACTTTTATGAATTAAGAAGATCTCCCTTATAGTGTCTCGTATGGGGGCTTTTATAATGCCCTTGCTAAAATACCAAAAAAACCAAAAGCAAAGCTATTACGGGGACAAAGCGGAAAGAAAACCAAAAAGAGAACAAAAAAGTGAAAAGTCAAGCAGAGCGCGGAGCGATTCAGTGAAACTTGAATAGTGCGCAGGAAGAGCAATTTCATAGGCTGCGAAAATTCACAACCTACGAAATTTTCGCAGGCTACGAAAATTTTGCAGTCCTGCTCCATTTCTTTTGCTTTGCTTTCTGCTTCTCTTTTCTTTTGGTTTTTGATTTGCAGCTATGAGTTGAACTTGAATTCTCCATGGTTGAGCTGAATCCCTATCTACGATCTCTAAAAGCACATTAAAAACAACAAAACTTGCCACAAAATTTTATTAGTAGCTTTGCTAGGTCCTTAACATGCCAATTGGGTTAATTAGGCTGATTAGTACAAAAAAAGTGCTCAAAACTTGTATTAATAAGGGTGTAAAAGATCACTTTTTGGGTAGTAATCAACCTCCTTACCACTCCTCAGAGTGATAACTGCTTTGACTTCATTTATCCTGGGAGTTGGTTTACTGGAAGAGCTCAATTCGTGCACTCCCCTCGAATTGGGCTGTGTTTGGGAGGGGAATTTCCCTTTCTCCTGCACCTGCTGCTGGTTAGTCAATCTAGAGAAATTGAATGCGCAGGATTGTCAAATTTACGGGCAATGATAGACCTACGGGTTCTCGATCTTCTTATTGGTGTGCTTTTCATTTTGTATCGATGCTCACGATTGGCTTGAGCATTCAACGCATACACGTTCTTCCCGCAAAAATGCCCACCACTTTAACCGAATTCATTGTAAACGCTCGACTAGAGATGGGGATGGTGGTGGCTATGGATTTCGAGATGGGAACCATATTGTTCTTTGTCGCATTGGGGGTGATACGTATCTTTGGAGGCTTGGGTTTAGGAGGGGTTAGGATAAGTTTCACTCCAATTAGTGTGTATGTCTTTGGTGTATAGGGCATTGGTTGGTAGTTTGTATTGACCCACGGCGTTGGCTTATTCGGCTATCATATCCCTCGTGAAGGAGCAGTTGAGCCGATGCTTTCTCCTTGGTGCTCGATGGTAATAGTGGAAAGCGGTACGGTTGGGCCTGGGTGTCTCGGCTCACGCCCGCACCTCATGTTGATTTCTCATTTCTATCTCCTCCAACCTTCTTGCTAAGGTGGATAGCTTTGCCTTAATTTCCATGTCCTCCGTGAGGGAATACATGCCTCCCTTCGAGCTTGTTGTAGGCCCTCGTCACTCTCTCTTACTCTTGGGTTTGGTTCGTCGAGCTTTAGATGTCTACCACATAGTTTAAGGAAGTCATGGCTTCTTCGAGTTCTTGCTCATGAGTACCCTCCACCCATAGTCTCTAATAATTGTTTCATACCGGGGAACATTCCCTCATAAAATGATTGACTAAGCGTCCATGTGTCAAAGCCATGGTGAGGACATACGTGATGGTTCCAAAATATCTTTCCAGCATTAGTGCAGAACTTTTCATTTTGTGAAATTTGAAGATGTAGATTGCCTCTTTAAATCTGCTAGTTCTGTGTGGAGAAAAAAATTATTATTAAAGCTTAGCTCATTTAGTCGATTCCAAATGGTCCTCGGTCGAGTTAGGCGAACCTTGGCCTTATCAGCGAGTCAAAGGAAAAAATTTGACCTCATCGAGGTCCATATTGGAGGCATCATCGCCAGAAGGTGTTGCAGACTTCCTCAAATTCTCGGATGTGTGAGTAGGGGTTCTCACTCTCCATACCATGGAAAGTGGGGAGTGGGGGAGCTGTGTGGCGTCGACCGATCATTTCCTCAGGTGGGAGGCCTGATACATGAGGATGCACTCCTCTTGGGGATGTATGTGGTCCCTCATTGACTATATGCATTAGGTTCCTGCATTGCCCCCTGTTGACTCTTGTTCCTCGAGGTGGGGCTCCATGCGATCCTTGTTCAAGGTCCTTCCACGTACCTCGTTCTTTTGTAGAACAGTTCTTTTCTAACTTTTGCCTTGCATTGTTCCTGTCCCTGCAGTACATAAAGCTCCTTATATAGACAAAAAATAGAACACCCAGACAAGAGCGAAAATAAGGCTACGACAGATTAATGTGGTTAAAAAAATTGTATTTGGACGGTAAAAGAATTGAATTAACCCGGTGAACTCTTAGGGGAAAATTAGAAGAGATAAAAAGTTCACCCCGATACTTGTGATGAGGATCGCTAAGTTCAACGACTCATCACTTGCTGAAGAAGAAAGCACCATCCGTAGTGCCTTATTTGATCGTGGCATGGAGGTATCTAGAGAATCAACAATATTTATACCTAATTCCTCCTACTGTCGTAGCATGGCTACTGTAGTATAGCGGCTCTAGGGTCGAACACAGGGATGGGTTTTCTTCGTACAAATGACTTGCAGTGAGGTTCAAATTGGTGAATTTGGTTTGGATTAAGGGTTTTTGATAAAAAACAGTGGGGTTTAATGTTTAAGCGAAAGCGAAGTAAATAAATGTAAATAGAACTCCTTGAAGTGTTAGGTCAACGGGACAGTTCCTAGAACCCAGGCGAGGGTTTCAGGGTCCTTTCCTCTATGTTGGAGAGGATAACATATAGTCATCTCCCGAACAAGATCTTCATTTAGCTACAAAAACTAGACCCCTAATAATTTTCCTTTAGAAAGATGGCATTTATTGAGCATTCATGGTCTTAGACAGTAAAAACCTATCTCCTTGATCCACCTTACAGTGACTAATAAATGGCAACTAATGAATCTTAGTGGATCTATGATAAGCATCCACTTGAACCCTAAAAAGATTATGAAATGCTTGATCATTTAAGATGCATTTGAGGGATTTGAACCTAAAGTTAACAGGAGACACACAAATGACAATAAATACCTACGTTGAAACAGTGAGAAACCCTCAGAAGCCTTGGAACCCTCGTGTGATAGCCTTCCTCTTCCAAGGATAAAGGGGTTTTAGCCACTTCGTTCTCGGTTCATCCTCGAAAGGGTGTTTGGTAGGTAAGAAATGAGAAAAGGGGAGAGTGAGAGAAAATGAGAGAAGCGGAAAATTCCTTCGAAAATGTATTAATAAAAAAAGTCGTTTTTGGTTACGATTAGTAGCGGGGGCTTATATCTTGCTTGATCATGAAAATTACAAAAATATATTAACTACCTACTATTACATTAAGGGCAATTTAGGAAAATCACAAAAAGTTGGCTACCGACAAAGTGGCAAAGGGACAAAAAGTGGAGACCAGTCGACCAGCATAAATTTTTTGTGACCCTCTCTGAAACATACACTCATTATGCTCCTCTCTTCTTCTATTATCTAAACTGCAACTCTAAATTCAACTTGACTTCTTCATGCTAGAGCTGACTTAATCAACTTGGCATGAAAGCTTGTCGAAAGCTTCTGAAATTTGCCTAAATGTGATTAGTAGTAAGCTAGGACCTTAATGTGCCATGGGTTGAGTGGGCGATTACTACATAAAATTCTTCAGGCTTTGTATTAATAAGGGTGTAAAATAGCACTATTTGGGTAGTAATTAGAAAGATGACTTTTTCTGTTAAAATTTTTAAAATTTTAGCAATAAATTATGACAACATGAAACAACAAACTGACTGAATGTTGAAGCAATTTGCTTTCAACAAAAAGTCAATTAAACAAAAAAAAAAAAACAAAAAAACAATCAGACAATAAGAACATTTTAAATATTTGAGTACGGGTATAAGACAAGAGGATGAAACCTTCACAAATGACCTAGAGCATGTTTCTACTATCACGAAATAAGCTATATTAAGACCGACCAATGAAAATGGATGCTACATTGTAAGGTGTCGTCTTCACCTCTGCAAAACTCAATGAGTTTTCTATCTTAGTATTGGGAAATTAATAGACCCACTTATCTTTGAATTGAGCTGATATTGTCCATTTGGATCAATGCCTTTATGGTTTTGTTTTAAATTTACCTAAAATGCATCATACCAATTGAGATATGCGGCATATATGAGCGATAAGGGCTCACCCACATTCTTTTGTTTAGCATCCACCACATAGGTCAAGAAATTTATACTTTCGAGCTATGATACCACCGATGGTGTTTAAAATAATCAATTTTATCCAAAGTTTGTTGAGGGTTTAACTACATCTATTGCTTGAATGGGTAGAGATAAATTGGTAGGACTCTTAATCGAAAGGCATGCATCCATAGAAGTCTAAATCAGTAGAACCCTTCGCTCGTTATGACTCTTGTTTGAATAGCTCCATATACTTGAGCTTGTCATATAGTGAGTCATGGCACCTCATTCTAACATCCTTTGGAACTTGATATGTATTTGTTCTTGTAACCCCTACTGAATGATACAATGAATCCTTGATTTGAACATGTCGAAACATCTGTTGGATTTTTCTTGAAAAACATGCTAATAAAATTAACCCCTAACAATATCATTTAATTCATTTTAATTTTTTTATTTGATATTTTTCTCAATCCATTAATCATAATAAATTCCTTATTTTTCTATATAAAAAAATATGTATTGTAGCTTTTGAGGTGGAGTTTGTCTTCAAAGTTTGTATCCTTATAAAAATTTTAAAAAGTTTTGTGAACTCTTTATGAATTTTGGTCATTCTCTAAAACATAATTCTTCCTTTTAAGTTTAGACATTCTTATCCATTGCCTTCTAGATAGCAAAAGCTTTATCTTGTTGGGAATCTCAAATGGCCCTATTTCTTGGCCTTAGATCTATCTTGTAAGATGCAAAAGTCTATCCGACTCTTTAGACCTAATTAAGTACAATAGAAATATGATATAAAGACCAAATATTAATTAGCTTTAGAGATAATGAAATTTTACATATGATTATAGAGAAAATTAAGTTATACCTCTTCTTTTTTTTTCTTCTTTTTTATTGTTGTTGTTTCTAGCCAATTGACCAACATATGAATAATGTCTACATGGATTGATGATATCAAAATCTATTTCTAACAGAAAGTATATTTAGCTCACGGACCTTTGAACCTACAAGTCATAATAGGAGGGCACTTAATACATACCACTGGCAATAGGAGCGGAGGGAGCATGGGAACAATGGCGGTTGTTGCCCCCATTGGAATTTTAGAATTTTTTTTCTTTTTTTTTTTACAATAAAGATTTAGAAAATTTGACCATTGTTATTCCCATTGAAAATCTTAAAAAAAGAATTACGACCAATTATGAACTTAGAACCCACATTCCACTGATAAATGTTGCCTCCATTAGTAAAATCCCTAACCCAATAGTTTGCATGAAGAGATTAAGATAAACATCAAATGGCCTTGAGATTAGTGGGTTCAAAATTGATGATATCAGTACTAGTTATGATTATTTTTTATATAAACTATGTGAACCTGATCTTTTTACTTCACTGTTTTCATGCTATTCATACAAAATGTTTTGAATGATACTTTCCTTAAAAAATTCATGCCTGGTAGCTAGAATGAAGTCTTTGGTTGGATTGAAAACCAATATTAACAAAAATGTTGATATAGGTGGTAATTTCTATTAAAAAAATGAAAATATATATAACAAAAGGTTTGAAAATTTTCAATGAAAAGCTCAGGTAAAACAATCACTAACAGAAATGTGATTCAAACTAGTTTTTTCTTTTCTTTTTTCTTTTCTTTTTAACTAATACATGTATTGGGTACTCCAACTAATGAAACAGTAATTTTATATCTTCATAAATAATTCAAATTTTGAACTAAACAATAAGGTTATATATGTTGAAGGAAAAAAAAATAATGTTTGGTTTTTGGAAAGTATTAAGGAAAGCAAAAAATGTTAAAAATCAAAGTTTGATTGTCTAGTGAAAAATCTCAAAGAAAATAACATATAAATAAAATTACTAAAAAACTTAAATATTATTAATTATTTGATATTTATGTTTTTTTTTGAAGGCTTAATCACTTTTTGAATGTTGTAAACTGTCTCTACTAAGACTCGAACCCCTTTTCTGGCACACAATCTTGAGGGGATGTATTAGAGTATGTTTAGGGTTTCCTTTTTATTGGCTTTATGCTATTACCTTTTTTCCTTCTATTGGTATCTATATATACCTCAACTCTTTCAATAATAATACAAGTCTCTTTCATAATATGGTATCAGAGCGCCAAGCTTAATAGCAAAGAAAAAAAAACCCTAACCCTAATCGCCACTGCCGCCCTTCATGATCTCGAGGCTAACCCCCGCCCATGCCGTTTCAATGGTCGAGACCCAGTCCTTCTTCCATCACTCGGTCGTATGTCTCCCTTGCTCCCGACGGTCTTGAACGGGACTAATACGTCTTAAAATTTAGTTGTTCTCAATGTCAGTGCTCAAGCACCGCTAAAACTCATAGCCATGAATTATTTCACGTGGCGGCTCCAATTCAAGTCTCTCATATTCGAGTATGATTTACTTGGCTTCATCTACGGCTCAAAGTCGTGTGTCCTCTGGAACTGATAACTCTACTTGATGCCACATCCCCTCCCTAAATCCATACCATATTCTTTGGCTCATACAAGACCAATTGCTTCTCAATGCAATTTTCAACCTGGTCTCACCACCTAGTGCTTTATCTCTACCGCCACCACATCTCGTGTTGCATGGACTACTCTCGAAAAGACGTATGCCTCTCCTTCGCGTGGATGGATTATAACCCATCGCCAAAATCTTGCCAGTTCTTAACAAGGTAATCGAACTATTATCGAGTATATGCAAGATGTCAAACACAATATTGACTTTCTTGCCCTTATGAATGTCTCAATTGACTTTGATGAGCTCTCCATCCATGTCTTGAATGGCCTAGCCCCAGCCTACTCAAACATATCTCATGCCCTATAAGTTCGGGCAACTCTAGTTACTTTTGAAGAATTGTTTGAGCAACTACTTAGTTATGAGGCCCAAATGAAAATTTTGTCTATCTGACACGCCTCGCCTCCACTCGCCACCTCCCCGGTTACTCATCCCCGACCCTTCATCACATCGCCGTCGAACAACCTGCGGGCGGATGAAGCCATGGCTGACCTCAACCGAACTTGCCCTAGTTCGGGCAATACCGACCAGCTACTCCTCCACTATCCTTGTGACATCCAACTTAGGCATAGTCGCTACCACCCTGGGCGCTGTCAACTTCAGGGTATAGTCGGGCACTCGCTTTTTACGTTGTGGTTACCCCTCCACCGGCACTTACAACTTTCCACTCGCCCCTACCGGGCTCAAGGCCGACCTTCCACACCCTATGCCCACATCAAATTCATTACTCCAACCCTGGGGTCAAATCTTCGGATCGGGTCGTTGATTCGGGCGCCTCTCACCATGTGACCACGCATTTAGGTACTTGGACCTTCACAGAGTCGTGACACGTACCGCCATGTTCTTGGCTGGTGATGCAGGCCAAAGCCATCTATAAATAACACTAGTTCCTTCACCCTTACCTCTCTTCCTATCCCCTAACTATTTACCAATGTGTTACATGTGCTTGCAATGTCTAAAAACCTTATTTCGATCTCTGCCCTTTATGCCAACAACCCTATTAATGTCCTGTTTTTTTACCCTTTCTTTCAGGTGTAGGATTGTCACACAAGGGTCACCTTGGTTTGCGGATAGTGTAGAGACAGTGTCTATTACTAGACGAAGTCAGATCCTCTTCGATTTTTTGCCTTATCTTTGGCTTCTTCAATTCAATCCTCCTGTTATGCTATTTCCATGTGGCATAGTTGTCTAGGTCATCCATCTTACATATTTTTCGCAAATTTCTAAGTATCCTGAATATTTCCTTTCAAGAGGACCATTTATGCTCCTTTTCTTATAACTCTTGCAATATTAATAAAAGCCACAAGTTACCTTTTCCAAAATCAAGCATTACCTCTCTCCCTCGATGTCATTTTTTCCCGAAGTGTTTGGACCTCACCCGTTTCATCTTCTGATGGTTTTAACTACTATGTTATTTTTGTTGACAATTACACCAAATATATCTGGCTTTACCCATTATGTTGAAAATCGGATGTTTATTCCACCTTTGTTACCTTCAAGCAACTTGTTGAAAACTATTTCACCACCACCATTAAAACACTTTATACATATAATGAGGACAAATTTTTAGCCCTTCGGTCATTTCTCGCGGCCCATGGTATAACTCATCTCACTACACATCCCCACACTCCTGAACATAATGAGTATTTTGAACCCCGACATCAACTCTAATGCATTAGGCATCCATCCCCCTTACCTTTTGGTTGTATGCATTTGCTACGACTATCTATTTAATAAATAGAATGCCTAAAGCTAGTCTTTCCCTTAGGTCCTCATTTGAAAAGTTATTCAACAAAGCTCCTAACCTGTCCAAACTCCGTGTCTTCGACTGTTTGTGTTTTCCTTGGTTGCATCCCTATTCTTCCCACAAACTCAATCCCAAATCCAATCCTTGTATCTTTCTCGGTTACTCCCTCACTCAAAGCGTCTTTCTCTGTTTTGACCCTACCCTCAAAAAAACCTTTATGTCTAATCATGTCAAGTTTGTGGAAAATGTCTTCCCATTCGGATCTCTCTCTACCTTTGCCACATCGATAATAGGCATAACCTCTACACTCCCCTCTTCATCGTTCCCCTTATGCAACTATCCTGCTCCACACACCCCTCCCCCCTCACTATACCACCGAACTCACCCGAAATGCTCCCTTTATCACCCACACCCCACCCGTCCTCCCACTGAGCTGCTCCTCCCCTACCCATACCGCCGAGCTCACTCGAATAGCTCATTTCCTCCCCAACACCCCACCCGTCCTCCCGCCGAGCTACTTCTCCCTTACCCATACCGTCGAGCTCCCCGAAACTACTCCCTTCATCACCACCACCCCACCCGTCTCCCACCGAGTCAGTTTCATTTCTACCACCCATACCGGGTCACCCTCACTGACCCGCCAGATCCCTCGACACCACCTCTCCCGTCCTTCAACAGAGTTGCTCCCCCCCTACCTATACCACTAAGCTCCCTCGACCTGCTCCCTTCATCACCAACACCCCACTCGTCCCCCCATCGAGCTACTTCTCCCCTACCCATGCCGTCTCCTTCACCCGACCTATTACATCCCTCGACACCACCTCACCCTTCCTCCAACCGAACTGCTTTCTCCCGAATCTTCCACCGACCTCACCCAAATGCTCCCTTCATCACCATGTCCCGAACACCCTCTCTGGTCCTCCCATCGACTGCATCCTCGACCCTCCATCCCATTCCATCTGGGCCACCATTGGCATGTTGGGTACGCCTTCCCTCCTCACTCAGTCCCTCTCCCTCTCCCCTACTTAATCATTGCCATCCCATGCAAACCTCGCTAAAACAGCTATCCCCAAACACAACCTAAAAATGTTGCCTCACTACCATCATTCCACCTGTCACTGAACCCTGCACTATTGCCTAAGCTTTCTAAAGATCCACAAGGTTCACAATGCAGAAAATGATGCTCATCCCACAGTACTGACTATTCCCCTAGACACGGGTAGAATGTAATGGGCAACAAATGGGAGCTTCACATCGAACAAAATCTCAACGGCTCTATTGCATGATATAAAGCTTGCATTGTTGCTAAAGGCTTTCACCAACAGCCAAACATTGATTTTCATGAGACTTTCAATTTTGTGGTAAATCCCATCATCGTCCGTACTATGCTTAGCCTTACACTCAATCGCAGTGGCCACAAATATCACCAACTTGCATGTCAATGTTCTTCACGGGCATCTGCTGCAGGAGGTTTATATGGTGTAGCTTAGGTACAAAACTTCTAATTATCCACATCATGTTTATCAAGCATTAATAAGGCTATTTATGGCTCAAACAGTTTGCAGGTTTGGTACTCAGCGCCTGTCTTCTCGCTTCAAGCTCGACTTTGTCACACCTCGTGCAGACTCGTCCCTCTTTGTTTACTCCCGTTGGAATGCACTCATCTATTTCTTGGTTTATGTTGACGATTTGATTATTACATGCAGTGACCCCTCCCTTGCCAACAATATTATCCAGCAACTTGACTCTCAATTCTCTACAAAGGATCTTGGGTGTCATTCTTTTTTTGAGTTGGGGTTTTAATTACTGATAGGGTCTTACTATCTCAACAAAGCAGGTTATTGATATTCTGATAAAACATAATATGCTAGCTTCCAAACATGTTCCCACCTCTCTCGTTTGTCAGGTACTTCTCTCGACAACTTTAGATGGTTTTATACGCAGAATGCCACCATGTACCATCAGGTGGTTTGTGGCCTCCAGCATCTTCGGATGACTTGCCTTGATATTTCCTTTGTCGTGAATAAACTCTCCCATTTTATGCACGCGCCATCCGAGTACCATTAGGGAGTGGTCAAACGTCTTTTTCATTATCTTAATGGCACGAGATCCCTAGGTATTCGGCTTCTTGTAGACACTCCCCTGAGATTGCATGATTTCTCTTATACGGATTAGATTGGTAACCCCGATGATCGTACCACCACCGGTGCTTTTCTTATTTTTCTTGGTGCTAATCCAATTTTCTGGAGTTCTACTAAGCAACACACTGTTGCTCATTCTTCCACTGAGGCTAAGTACCGTGTGACGCAAATATTATGGTTAAATCTTCTGCAATGGGTGAAATCGTTGTTGATGGACCTTCGCACTAAAGGGGGCTGTCAGCTTCACCTTGTTCCTGACAACCTTGGTGCCACTTATCTCTCCGTCAATCTTGTCTTTAATTCTCACATAAAACACCTTGTAATTGATTATCATTGTGTTCGTGATTTGGTTCAATCATCTATGCTATGTGTTGTTCATGTCTCTATTGGTAACCAGCTTGTTGATGCTCTGACTAAATCTCTCTATCCTGACTTTTAATCTTTCCCTGTAATATGATTGTTATTTTAAAATACCATTTTGAGGGGCGGATTATATATTAGATTTACTTTAATTGCTTTTATGCTATTACCTTTTTGTCCTTCTATTGGTATATATATATATACCTCAATTCTTTCAATAATAATACAAGTCTCTTTCATAATACCCCTTCCCTCCCCATGTCCTGCCTTTAAACGTTGAATGCTCTAACCAATTGAGCTAGACATGTGGACATTTGATATTTATGTTGATGAGTTATAATAAATAAAATGGGTTTACAATAGCTAATCAATACTAGCCAAACCCAACCCACTACAAGAAATTATCGGATTAGCTACGGAATAGTAAGAGATTTTTTATTCTGGAATTAATGACAATTTTGCGACGGATTTGTGACGGATTAGAGACGGAAATTTGCGACGGACAAAGTCCCTAGCTAATATTGTCGTTGATTTTGGCGTAAAGATTGGCGGCAAATTTAGCAACAACTTTAGAGACTGATTTTCCTTAGCTAATTGGCTAGAGAACAAATCCGTCGCTAAATTATGATCTGGAAATATTTTTTTACAATTTTATATGTATATTAGATTTTTCCTAGCTAAAAGAAGCTAGGAAAACTGGCCGCTTAATATTGTTCTTAAAATTGTTGTTTCACAAAATGTATACTTAATGCAGTGATTTTTCCCAAATGCTATTAGTTAGATAGCGTCTCATTGTTAAGTCTATACCTGAATATTTTTTGTTTTGATTTTCTTATGTATTTATTAGAGATTAGTTCTAGGCTAAAATAGCTAGGCAAAATCACACGCACTGGTGCCCTTAAATTGTTATTTTCACAAAATATATGCATTTAGCTATGGATTTTTCCCTAGCTATTTAGCTAGAGATTGTTTCCGTCGTTAAGTTTATATCGAATTATTTTTTGTTTTGTTTTATATATTTAGCTAGGATTGTCCTTGGGCAAAATAGCTATGGACCAAATCCGTCGCTATTGGTGCCTTAATTATGACATGATGCATTTAATAGTGATTACGTCCGGGCTGCTAAGTCTATACCGAATTTTTTTTTGTTTTATATATTTAGTTAGGGATTGATCCCTAGCTAAAATAGCTAGGGACCAATCCGTCGCTATTTATGCCCAATTGTATGCATTTAGCTAGAGATTTTTCCCTAGCTATTTAGCTAGGGATAGTGTCCGTCGTTAAGTCTATAGCTAATAATTTTTTGTTTTGTTTTATATATTTAGCTAGGGATTGGTCCCTAGCTAAAATAGCTAGGGAAAATATCCTGTCGCTATTGGTGCCCTTAAATTTGTATTTCACAAAATGTATGCATTTAGATAGGGATTTGTCCCTAGCTAAATAGCTAGGGATTTAACTGGCGCTATTCTTACTTTCAAAATTCTCTCTCATTTAGGAAATTATGTATTTAGCTAGATACGTCCCTAACTATTTAGCTTAGGGATACTTCCTCACGTTAAGGCTTTCTTTCCTCGAAATACTTATGTTTTACTCTTTTGTATTTAGTTAGATTTTTCCTAGCTAAATAGCTAGGAATAATCACTATAATTTACACTCTCAAATTATTTTTTCAAATTTATCGATGAAGTAGGATAATTCCCTAGCTATTTAGCTAGGGATGGTATCCACTGCTATATGCCCGAATTTTTTTTTTTTTTTTGGCCTCTATATGTCTAGTTAAGGACTTGTCCCCTAGCAATTTAGCTTAGATCAGGTCCGTTTGTTAGGTCTTAAACGTAAATGACATAGTTTCCTTTCTCATATACTTAGAGCTTATAGTTAATCTTCTCTTCTTCTAACTCCGTCTCACCTAAAAAACAAAGAAACTATTCCTCTTCAATCTGCCTTCAATTTGCCCAATTTCAGGCTTATGTTCTCTTTCCTTCACCAAGCTCATTCCTTACCCGCTTCCACCCGCACAATCACTGGTCTCTCGTAACACGCTGTTCTAACGCGCCTCGAAGCACCAAACCAAACAAACAACTTTCTGCTTTACCACTACTAGAACCTCCATTTCTAACTCTTCTTGTTACCAGGTAAGATTCTCACTGCTCTTCTTCTTCAAAATACTACTTACATATCTCTCCCTCTTCTAATTTGATTTCCTAATCAAGAGTTTGGTTTATAAAGATTATTGGTTTTTTTTTCTTTTTTCATTTTCCTCAATTTTCTTCTTCTTTCGTCTCTGCTTTCAAACTACTATATGATTTTGACTCTCCACCATGAGTGAATCAACACAATCTAGAGACATTTGCCAAATTACTTACTTTGGGCTTATTGTTTCTTTTTCCATTTGAACACTCGTAATTTACTTATTTGACAAAGGTACCTCTGTTTCTCTCTCTCTCTGCGTGTTCCTTTGCTTACTTTCATTTTAATTTCACGAGAAAATGGTAATGAGTTTTGCAATTTTAAACTGTATGAGCTAAATTCTGTGCTTTTGTTAAAGTGAAATAACTTTTACTTTGAAAACAATTTTATTCAATGTGGGTGGTTCAATATTCTAATCTATCTGGATTGGTGGAAATACACAATCTTAATATTGAAACAACTTTTGCATGAAATCACAATAGGGTGTGGAATTTGTTCACTATAAGTAAGTCCACATCTAGCCATAGATTTGCCGCAGTCATTTTTATGAAGTCATTCACTTGTGAATCGAGAGAGGAGCTTGATTTGCAGAGGCGTGTCATTTTCCAAGTTACTACTCATTTTGTTTTTCTTTTGTATTTTTAATCATGTGATTTTTTTTTCTTTTCGTTTCACAGTTTGTATTCTCTCATATCCTTCGATGGTTTCTATATTTATCTCCTCGGGTGATTTTAACCATTTGGTCGACTCTTTCTCGGAAACTTGTATTCTCAATTAACTTTATTCGCCTCTTTCCACTCCAATTGTCTTTTCACCATGCTGTGGCTCTTTGGTGTTTCTTTATTTGAAATAGTTTCTTTTGCACTATTGTTTTTTTAGCAGTTCTTTAGTTCATATGATGGCGTGTCCTTAGGTCAAGTACTTCACCAATCGCTTATTTACGCATATCTCCTGCCTTTACTCTTTACCACAAGGAAAAGGGTTGACATATATTATCTTGACTTATAGTAACATATGTTAAGAGCATCATTTAACAATAATTATGACATTCAAATGTAGACTAATAATATACATAAAAATACCATCACTTATATAATAGAACATTTGATAGATAATTTATAAGTCAATATTTGGGTCAATATTATTTAATAATTTTAATTAAGCTCCTCATAATTTTTTTTAATCAAATTGATTCTAATTAATTTTTTTATTTTGCCTGAATTGAACTGATTTCAATTTTTTTTATATCAATAATAAAGAAATTTATTTTTGATAAACTATATTTTAATTCACTAATTAATCAATAATTAAAGAGTAAAAATTAATTTTTTGAAAGAATATGTACTATTTATTAGGGATTGATTTATTTTATATCTAATCTTGAAAAAAATACACCTTAATAAAATTTTTAAAAACTAATTTATATGTTTTAAAAAAATTATTTCATTAAACTACTATAAATATTAATTCAATGTTGTAAGACCCCAGAAACTTAATTTTCAAAAGAAATTGTAAATTTTTATAAAAATCCCAAATTTTCTAGATCTCGAATGATCTAAACTTATCAACGATTTAAATCTATCCTCAAAATCTAATAACACGCCGACCTTACTTCAATTTAAGACATGACTCTATGATCGCCGGCAAGATCGAAAGAGTTCAGCAAGTCGTGAAACCATTAATGCACGCGACAAAAGTACCTATAACATGTACTCGACACGTTTACGTGGAAGATATATGGATTAAACGAATGGCTGTGATCGTTCATGTCAAAATCTGTTAAGTTAATACATTGGGAATTAAATGGAAGTTTATCGAGGAAAGACAAACTTGAATACTGTCTTCTCCACTTAGTTGTTGAAAAGGGGCAGTGGCTGGACGAGGAGAGGCAGAGTTAGGTTTTTGAATTTTAGAGAGAGCAAGAATCCGCTCTGGTGATTCAGACTCACTCGAACCGTCTGATTTCTTCAAAGCCAAGATGAAAGTGGTCTGTGTAAATGACCAGGCTTTGCACAAAGGGTATCTGGTTTTGGGGAGCTGGCAACCCTGGAGGCAGGGTTTTAACTCACTCAGTTTTATCATTTCAAGTAAGCCTGCTAATTATTATTGGTTCTGAGGCCTTGAATCTGCTGGGACATTGGTGAATACCGTTTGGACTAAGTTAGTGTTGTGATTTACACAAATTGTGTTTGATGGTAAGAGCCTTGAAAATGGCCATGGAATCTGGTTTAAAAAGTGGAACCATAGCTTGTGAGGGTCACTCGCAGACAACTCCCACTGCTCGCTTTTGGGATCAGCAAACAATTCCGCCATAACACTCGAAATATACCCTATCGCTATAATGTTTGTAGTCATAATAAAAATTAAATATGAATTTTTGGGAAATAAAACGAGAAACCCAGACTATAAAGGAGCAAACAAAAGAGGCATAGACTGCCAAAAATATATGTTAATAAAAGATAAGAAGGCTATGGGTTAAAATATAAATATGCCAACTTGATTTGCAAAAGAGAAGAACTTAAGGACTTAAAGTGAAATAATGAAAACTTAACCAAATAAATGGGTTTTGTGGAGCCAAACATGGCCTAGTTAGTTAGATATTTGATTTAAGACCAAATTTTGGTCTCATTTTGAAAAGAAACTGTGGGAGGTGTTAAGAAGAAGCGGAAAGAGAAGAAGAAGAAGACACATAAGGCTGGAAACCTGCCACACACAGTCCAATATCAGCTGATCTCTGATCTTTGTGTTGAAGTCAACTGAATATTATGAAGATTTAATCTATATATGATGCTCACAGCTTGAACTCACTTGGCTGTAAGATTTCATCCCACCACAGATTCTTGGTTTCATTCAAACTGCTTATAAAAACACACTTTCTCATTCTCATTAAAATCACCCAAAAGTGGACTATATATACAGAGAGTATATATGCTGTATATATATATGTTATATTTTCCATTTTCAAGAACCAATTTACAAACATTTAACATCCTTTTTCTCCGCTACATTAATCGAACCCAGAAATTTTTCTTCACACTATTCATTTTTTTTCAATTAATCATTTGGTCCTAAAATTCTCAAACACTCTGTTCTCAACACCAACCCTAGTGTTCCTGAACATTTTCCCATGCACTCACTAAGCATATAAATCACACAATCAAGGTTATTACATCACAAATCAAACTACATCACATTTCATTCAACAAATGCACAAGGATGCATGATCTATCCCATTTCCCATCAACTCCTAGGTAAAAACCATACCTAATTCTATTTGATACTAATACCTGCCGTGAAGTCGGTGATCGCACCATACTCTATAAACACACCCAACGAGCTCCCAAGGTAATCGCTATCTAAGCTCATACCAAGTCAGAAGTCAGACGTGATCAAACTTATGGATACCCAACCTGTACGCCCTGTAGAGCTTAGATACCTTGCTCTCTAATACCGTCGTGACGCCTAAAACCGGTTCATGACAACCCGCCAACCCGCGAATACTCGCGAATGTTGGGTAACCTGACACCAGCTTCGGGAAATCTGTGCAAAGTCTCATTGGTACGGAGCTCTACCCAAATACGTGAACTGTCCCAAACAATCACAAATGACCTCACCTGGTCCAGAATATGCAGGTGAAAATTGAATCCGCTGTACTCTGGGGCCTCCCCGCATCAACACTCACAAAATATATCCCAACTATATACAATAGTTTCAAGATTTAATAAATCACTCTTACCAAACATATATCAAAAGTTTACAATTTTAACACATGTTATACAAAATCAATACCCAAAGCCACAATCTGGCTTTCTTCTAAAATGCGGTCTCTAGCGAGCGCCGTCCTCGTGCACACTCCCCTGAAATAGTGATCCCTCGACAGGTAAGCAAAGCCCAATGTAGTGATAATTTCCTACCTAGGTTACTCCCCACCCAGTGCACATGCATGGTAAACACTCACATCCAAGCAATTTCATGAACCCACCAACGTCTATATGCCCATCCCCGTGTCCCGAGTCTCATCGACTCTCACACATGCCTAAGCCAACATGCGAGTAAATAATCGCCAAAACAAAAGCTGTTTGAAAACACACTACCGAAGCTCAGAAAATATCGGACTACCCTCCAAGCGCTAATGTGCTCGAGAACCTTCCTAAAAAATTCATGGGCTCCTCCGATGTGTAATTGTTGGACCATCTCCCAACACAAGCTACGCACTCATCCCGGTCGTGGATTCGATTGGGGAAGCATAATAAAGAAGATAGTGCTCATTGCCGCAGAGCTGACATATGAGACTGGGATTGCCCCTGCAGACGTGGATCCTGTGATTTTCGGACAAAGACAAACCCAAGCACCATAGGACAGAGAGGGTGCAAATTTCATTCCACCACACCCTAATATGGGTCGAGGGAACCAGCTGTCGCAGGTGCTATGCTACACCTTCTAAAGACAGATGTACAGAGCGTAATACGAGGTCAGTAATGTGAGGTTCAGCCACAGATGCTCGAGGACCTAGGGCGTGTCTACGCCTGCCGCGCGCCGAGCATGACACCGGACATGCAGGTACGTTCTATACCTACAATTATTTTTGCATCATGTTCATCATTGTTGCATCGTGCGTGATAGATTTGGGCTTAGAGGTTGAGGCCTTTAGGGAGAGATGATGGAAATTCTTCCCGTACGTATGCAGAGCTTGGCCGACGCTGGTTTGAGATCGTGAATTAGGATCTTAGTGATTCTGCTCATGGTGGACCTTAGGGTGGTAGACATATTGGGTGTTGATGTCATCTGACATGGATGAGCTGACACCATCATTGTTAGTAATCGTGACCCAATGTGCTTGTCACACCACACGGCCCTCGAGTCAGCGAGGTTACATATGCACGTGTTCGATACGCATGTGCGTGGAATCTCGTGACAAAATTCTTTTAAGGAGGGAGAATGTAAGACCCGAGAAAATCACTGAAAAGCAGTAAAATCGTAATTTCGTAAAAATCCGAAATTTTTTCTAGATCTGGATGACTAAACTGACTTCACTATTGAATCGTGTTATAAATTTTAGTTTACCAAATTCGAAATTCTTCAAATTCGAGATACGAAATTTCACGCTTTTTTGAGGCACCGTATCTAAAATAAGAAACTGCTCAGAGACATGTGATGTGACAAAGTCACTCTGACACGCGGTACTCATGTGACACATGTCGCATGAGTAGTGAGAGGATGAGATGGATGACCGAGATAGTGCCAAGTGTCAAAAAATCCAAGATTTAAGGACATAGATGGAATTTATGGAAAGTTCAATGAATAAGACAAACTTGGAATAGTTGTCTTCTCAAATGGAAAAAGGAGAAAAAATGTGCAGAGAGCAAAAAGTGAGATGCAAGAGTGATTTTTGATTTTTGTATAGAGAGGGAGTGGTTTCTAGGATTCCGCCGATCGGACCGTCTGCCTCGATGGAGCAAGAAGTAAAGTTGTTCCCACGCGAGGCTACGCATGACACCACTTGCAGTTCACAACTCAAAGAGGTAGGATCTTTCCTACTTGTGTTAACTTGTTTAAGAACCATGTAAATGGTTGAACATTAAGGAGGCTTATTTAGTCAGAACCCTGGCCTCAAAAGCTTCAACCGGGAGCTGAGAAAAATTCCTATTTTAGGTCGTGGAACAAGAACCCGAGGCTTTACCGCTCATGTGAATAGTGACGCATCATTTTTGCGTGAATTTTATGATGTCGAATGATTCAAACGAATTGCTTGTGTTTGTTAATTACCCAAGTGAGCTAATTTGGTGCAATTGGTCGAGGAATTACATAACATGCTTCAGTGATTAATATGTTAATATATATATATATATATATATATATATATATATATATAGAGTTATATATATATATATATATATATATATATATATATATGCATGTGAATATATTAGCATGAATGTGTTAAATTGGCATCATGCATCTATTAGCGCATCAGCAATCTTTAGAATATTAGGAGTGAGTGCATGACATGAAATTGGAAAGTTAAATGAAAATGTTTCAGAAAGAAATTTCGACGGAAGATTTTTCGGAGAATAGTGCTGGGGAGACGTCCAACAATTACATCATCGGAGGAGCCCATGAATTGTTTCAAAGGTTATCCAACACATTCGGGCTCGGATGGGTAGTCCAAATTGCTTCTTTACCGAACTTCGAGAGCGCGGTTTCGCAACAAAAAGCTTGTTTCAAAACTGATTATTTTACTCGCATGTTGGCTTAGGCATGTGTAGGAGGAGTCGTGAGGACTCGACACGGGATCGGGCATGCAGACATCTCGAGTAGGTTCATGAAATTCTCATGAGTGTTTGCTATGCATAAGACTTAGCGGGGGAGTAACCCAGGTAGGAAATTATCACTACCGCCGCTTCACCCCAAGCCGAGGATCACTATTTTGCAGACGCGTGAAAGGTGATTGCTTTATCGGCGCCGCAGAGACCGATTTTAGAAGAAACATATTGTGGCTTTAGGCTGATTTTGTATAACATGTGTTAAAATTAAACTTTTGAGATATGTTCGTAAGAGTGATTTATTAACTTTGAAACTATTGTATAGTTGATATATTTCAGAGTGTTGATGCAGGGGTCCAAGGGCCGCTTATTTTACTTCGTACGGACCCTGGGTGAGGTTGCCAGGATTGCTTTATTGCAAGCTCAGATTTATGAGAGCCCCCGCATAAAGGAGACTCGCTCGATGCTGAGAGTGATGTCGCGTGGTTACCCGACATTCACGAGTATTCCGTGGGTTGACGGGTTGTCAACGGACCCTCGGTTTTGGGGCGTCACACCCTTCGCCTCGAAATTTGGAAAAAATCCAATGGTCTCGAAATTCCAGCTGGAATTATCCAAGTGACTAGATTTCATGAGACGATTTCAACGGGTGAGATATTGGTCATCCAAGATTCAGGTACCAAGGTGTTTTAGCCCCGTCTAATTTCAAAATTACCATTTTGCCCGCCCTAGTTGTTCTGTAAATTTTTATCTTTTTCCCGCGTCTTACATTGTCATTCCTATCAACGCGTTAAAAGTGAAAAAAAATATTGAAAATCCAAAGATTGAGGTCAAAATGGGTAAATAAGTTAAGTAGAAATCCAACCGACTGAATTATTAGGCTTCATTTGGAATTCAGAAAGTATTAGGGAAAGAAAGAAAAATACCAAGGAAAATAATTTTATCATATTTGTTTTCACCATGGAAAATATAAAAGAAAATTAATTATAATCAAATTTTGTCAAAATTTTACATTTTTGTTAATTTCACAATCCTTATATAATAAATAGAAAAAATAAAATGATTTTGAATAAACATATGGATTAATATTAAATTTAAAATTTTTATTTTTTTTCCTCCAAATTTTCTTTCATTTTATTTTTCCTCTTTAACTATTTTCTTTCTTTAATACTTTCGGGTTACAAACCGAGCCTTAAAGAATACTTGGTGAACTCGTAGTGAAAGATCAAATTAGAAACAAAGTAGAGGAAGATTGAGTTGGAAACAAAAGAAAAGGTACAAAAAATAGAGCTTGAGAGCTTGAGAGCTTAAGAGCTTGAGGAAAAAGAGAAAGTTCAACCAGATTGGAAAAAAAGAGAATGTTAGATTTGAAAAGTATTAGGGGAAAGAATTTTTTAAGAAGGAAATAAAGAAAGATAAACATATGGTAGGTGTAATAGAATCAATGAAGCTTCCATTGAACCCTGTTCCTAAATGTATGGCATTAATTGGTATGTTGAAATATAAAGTTCATCATCAATAAGGTTGAAATTAGTGAGATGGTACGTGCACAAGCAATACAAAGTTAACTAGAACATTGTTTTAGTTGTCAATGTTTGTTGAAATCATTTTCTTGGAATAAATTACAATTAATTAAAAACCATTTCAAATATCTATTTAATAACAATCATCTGATAACATAAAAAGACAAACAAAACATGTAAGTAAAAATTAAAAAATGCAAGTACTTCAAAACTAACCTTCGCTTATTTGTAGAATTTAAAGTCATGACAGTTTTGTTTATCATTTAAAAATCGAATCATAATTTTCAAATAATAAAATTAGTATTTCAAAAAATTCTATTAAACCTGGGACCCTTTGCCTCCAAAGATGTCTTATCTTTTTTTTTTTTTTTCTTTTTCTTTTTTCATTACGTACCTAACTCAGTTGGTAGTTTATATATATTAACTTTATATTATAAGTTAATAGAATTTTCTTGGCTTGACAAAGATGGTTCATGGCTTTTTTTTTCCAATTTGTCTACCAAACAAATATTTATGTGTTTCCTATGCAACTTCACAAATAAGTGATCTTAAACATTATTGTGACGCCTCAAAATCGCATCCGCTGACTAATTCGTCAACCCATGGACATCACGACGTTTTAACTCGATACCATTCATGAAAACGGCAGAGTCTCCTTTGTACTGGAAGTTTAATTCCACGAGATAAAAACCTAGCCCAACAATTTACAAATGCACTGCATGCGTCCACACGCGAAGAAAATAATCACACTGTACCCGCATTAATATTTCTATAAAATACATCAACTATATACATAGCTCAAGAGTTAATAAATTACTTTACCAAACATATATTAAATGTACAATTTCTAATACATTTATACAAAATTGATAATGCCAACCCATAAACCGCTTCTAAACACGGCCTCTAGTGCGCGTCGGTCCTCCCGTACACTTCCGGTGACTGAAATAAATGATCCGATGAAATGGAAAGAAACCTAATAAATGATGAATTTCATTTAACATTTCCACCAAGTCACACATGTCAGTGACAAACAATCACATCCAAAGTTAAATTGCGCACGAACCTACTCAACGCCTACATGCCTCCAATCCTACGTCCCGAGTCCTCACGACTCCCCACGCATGCCTGCCAAATGCGAAGAAATCACAATTTTCAAAACAAAACAAAAGCTTTTTGTTAGAAACTTCTTCACCAGAGTTCAGGTAAAATATTGAAATTCTGCTCCAGACGAATTCTTTGAATGTATTTCACGAGCTTGATCATGGTCGTCATCCAAGTGATACGATTGGGCGACTCTCGAGAGCAATTCTTGGAAAATCTTCGTCGAAATTCGCTTTCCGCGGCATTTTAAGTTTTCTTTCAATTTCATGTAAATGCGCTCATTCTGGCATATTTTAGAAATTCTTACGATCACGTATGGAATGCGTTATCTTGTCAAATAAACTAAATGTAATATATATAACGTGTATATCTGCGTAATTAATCAGCATAAATAAGTGTTATGCAAATTCGCAACCCGATAACATAAAATTAGCTCGCGGCCGGGGTAGTGTAATAATAGCTTGATTAGATTTGAATCGCTCAGCGTCGCCAAAATCACACCAAAAATCATGTCACTATTCCGTGAGCGATTGGGGAGAGCCATCGAGTGGCATTCCGCGGCGATAACGATGAGGATTTTCTCCGCTCGGTTCAAATGTTTTGAGGTAGAAAGCGCGGCTAATCAGTAGCCAGACGCACACGGCCAATTCACGTAGCTCTGGCCGAAGAATAACGCGAAGTGGGGAAAAAATCCCACACACTTCTTGGAGTTGTTGGGCTGGCGAGTCGTGTCACGGCGTGGCGCTGCTGCGTGGATCGAGCACTGGCTTGCTGCTCCGTGAGCCCAGGCGGCTCCCAGCACCTCTCTAGAGAGAAGGAACTCATTATATAAAATCATAAAGAAACTTCACTCACACTGCCCATTTGTTCCAGCCTATGATTTTACTCCGTTGGAAGATGAAACAGTGACCTAACTTTTTTGTTTTGATGCAAATTGCGTTTGCGAATTCATGCTGACCGCTATCTTGATTTTGGCCAACTTGGCAGCCCCAGGCGGGATTCATTCTGTCGTGTCCTACTCCCAATCTTTGCAGCGTGTGTCGCGAAATGCGTGTAGTATGTGGCTTTTGTCACATCGCATGTCTCATTCGTTCTGGCGCCGTGACAGTGCCTTATCAGTCGTCCATTGTCACCGAAATTCGACGATGTTAGGCCCCAGATTTTCGTGAGCGATTATTGTGTTCAGAACATCGTCGAGATACAGAAAAATTTCGGTTTTAAAGTGCAATTTCTTGAAGACTTTTTTAAAATTGGAATTTTAAGTGCTCTGAATATATACTAAATTTTATTAAACTTAATGTAGAAAAAAATTGTTGGCGTCTAAAAAAATCTTTGTGACAAAAAGATAGTAAATTTTCTTTTCTTTATTTTCTTTTTTCTTTTTCACTTTTAAATTTTTCTCTATCAAACAACATTTTTGGGGTGTTTTCTATGCAGCTTCACAATTAAGGCCATGGGCATGCATGGATGTCTAGCATTGATATTAATTTTTTAAAAAATTAATTTATATATATATATATATATATATATATATATATATATATATATATATATATATATATATATATATATATATATATATATATACTATTCTTATTGAATAAGGAAAAGAGACCAATTTTATTAAACTCAAATTTTGACATCGTACCGTTCTTCAATTATGGCCTAATTTTGAGACAATTTTTTTTTTTAATTTTCTTGCAAAAATAACCATTTCTTTGAAGAGACAATGTAAATGTATGAAATAGAAAAGAGTATTTTTGTCACTTTTCAAGAAAAAACATGTGAGAGGATGGATTTACAAATTTAGGAGTATTTGATTTATTTTAACCAAATATTAAAAAAAAATAAATAAATAAACTCTTGGCTTCTAAAAAGAATGTTTTTGACAAAGATAGTAAAATTTTCTTTTCTTTTTTCACTTGCTGTCTCTATCAATCAACATTTTAGGGGTGTTCTCTATGCAGCTTCACAATTAAGACCATGTACACGGATGTCTAAAGCTGAAAAATGGATATTCATTAGCCTTGAATCTGTTCGACCCCCAACTAAAGTATTAATATATAATCCATACACAAGTAACACAACCGGCCAAGAAAAAGCGACCCCTCACCAGCCTGTCTATGGCCCATGCATGGAGGATAAGCACGACCCCTCACCAGCCTGTCTATGGTCCATGCATGGAGGTCTATGGTCCATGCACGGAGGATAAGCACGACCCCTCACCAGCCTGTCTATGGCCCATGCATGGAGGATAAGCACGACCCCTCTTCCTTCTGCTAAATATATATATATACATATATATATATATATATATATATATATATATATATATATATATATATATATATATATATATATATTTATACCTAACAACAGTACTGTCTTGATCAATTTCTTAACAATCAAGGGGAAACCCTAATGTCTTCCACTTCCATCTATGGAAAAGGCCTAGACGACCTGGTGAATGTAGCCCAGACTCCCTCTTCACAATCCTTTGTGCTTCATTGGCTTAGCCTACGCCACCCCCGGCCAGCGGAGCCTCGACGGCAGGGAGGAATGCAACGCCGGCGCCAGCATCTCCCGGCGGCTCGTGATATACGAGGTTGTGGCCTTCAGTTTCTTCCTCTTGTCCAGTCTTTTGACCAAGACACTCAAGATGCATATAGCTATCTTTAAGGATGAGTTCAAGAGCAAGATTTTACAGATTATTCGAGTAGTTATGTTGACGCTGGCGGCGCTGGGATCGGTTATTGGGTGTTTCTTTTTGCAGCTGTCGATGATTCATGTTGTGGAGATTCGGTTGGGGAGGTTGTCTTGTGGGAGTCCTGCGACATGGATTGCTGCCGGTACTGTGATAACTGTTGTTTCTGTTGCATTGATTTTTTATGTGCCTACTGTTGTGTATATTCTGTATCTTGCATGGAGACAAACATGAAGGGAGGAAGATGGGGTGGGAGATGGTATTGGATTTTAGTGTTGTAGCGTTAGTTTTGGATCTACCCTTAAGGGGGTAGGTTGATCTGTAATTTTGTTGGGTTATTCATTTTTGTAGTTCTATTATTATTATTTTTTATGTGGTTTGATTATAATCTTTTCAGTTTTGTTAATGATAATTAATCAAGAAGTAGAGCATTAGGGTGGATTCAATTGTTAGCTAGCCAACTCTATTATGCTGAATTCACAGGATTTTGACTGCTGATATGGTTGAAATAAATATATGATAGTTCAATTATAATTTTTATGGGATTTCTCATTTACATTTCATGCCCATGTCGATTTTTAAGAAAATTAATTATTTTAAAATAAATATATTTATAACTAAACAAATAGTAAAAATTTATGAAAAGTTTTAAGAATAAAAATATAGAGATATATTAACATGTCGTCACACCAAAAATAGAGATATAATTTTTTTTTAAAATTTAAAATTTTATGCTCTGAAAAAATCAGGAACTAAGTGAGCTTTTGAGTCGGAGTTACGAGTTCTTTCATTTCGACATTAGCAATTCGAGTTGAAATTTAGCTGGCTGGGTTTTGTTCAGTCGGTCGAGATAACTTGTGAGTTGTCTTTATGCCATTTAAGCTATTTTATAAGAGACAGTAACATAACATTAAAATATCCAAGATGTATAAGATTAAACATGAAAGAAAGAAGGGCCTTCAAGATTAAGGGTTTTTCTCATATGAATGCATTATGCATTTAGGCAATTCATTTTCAATCATGCATGTTAATTTTAATACTCAATCTACACACTAAAACTAAGTTTTTATTAAAAATTGAGTATTCTAAATTGTACCTTATGCAAAATATTTTAAAATCAACTCATTAGCATACATATGTGTTTTGCATAAGTAGGAATGTCAACAGGGTGGGTAGCCTCATTCCATCATAATTTTATTTAAAAATTTATTGTTATTATATATTATAAATAAAATAAATAAAAATCCTTTAAAATCATTTTTAATATGATAGGGAGCAGGTGAGACTAAATATTCACCTAATTCCTTGTAAAATCTAATTATATTAATCCAGCACTGTCAGCATGATGTGTGTCACGTATACGTATAAGCTCAGGGACAAAGTAGGATAAGAAAAAACTTGTCGTGTTGTCATCGCTTATCAGCGTGTTAAAGTGAAAAAAAATGAAAATCAAGATTGAGGTCAAAATGGATGTAAATCACTTAAGTAGAAATCAACTGACTCTATTATTAGAATTTATGTTTAGAATTCGTATTTAGGGAAAGAAAAATTCTGCAAAGGAAAATGATTTTACCGTATTTGTTTAAATGTGAAAATACTCAAAAAGAAAATTAATTATAATCGAGAATTCGCAAAATTTTCACGTATTTTTAATTCGCGGTCATTTATTTAATAAATAGAAAAAAATGAATTTGAATAAACATGAATTAATTTATTAAATTTAATTTATTATTTATTTTCTTCCAATTTTTTTTTACTTTCACTTTTCCTCTCTAGTTTTTTTCTTTCTTTAATATTTTTCGGGTTACAAACGGAGCCTTAAAGAATACTTGGTGAACTCGTAGTGAAAGATCAAATTAGAAACCAAATATAGAGGAAGATTGAGTTGGAAAAAGAAAAGAAATTACAAAAAATAGAGCCTGAGAGGCTTGAGGAAAACAGAAAGTTCAACCAGATTGGAAAAAAAGAGAATGTTAGATTTGAAAAGTAAGAAGGGATTGAATTTTTTTAGAAGAAAATAAAGAAAGATAAAATGCATATGGTAGGTGTAATAGGAACTATTCAAATGAAGCTTCCTTTTGAACAAAAAGAGAAAGTTCAACCAGATTGGAAAAAAAGAGAATGTTTTTTTCATGATTTAGTCGTCATCTTGGTGTCATGTGTGGTTGTCGTCGTCTTAGTGCGACTGTGGTTGTCGTCGTCTTAATACGACCGTTTGACGCTCTTTGTCTAGGTCTGACGTTTATTTGTGTGATGGCTTAATTTGTGTGAGGAATTGATTAATGAGTGGTATATCGTCAATGACAATCATCGAATCATGATCGTCGATATCTTGTATAAGCGGAATAATATGTATTATGGTCGCGGTGGTAATATCGAGTTATGGCTACGACAAAACTGAATACTTATGAGAACTTTTTAAAGGCTTCAAGTAATTATGTTATTAATTTGGATGCTCTTTCATCGCTCTATGATTTTTTAGGATTTTGGTTCATATTTATCGTGTGTTCTTGGTTCGAATAAATGAAATTATTTTTATTTCTTTAAAAAGCAACATAAAGATTTTTGTACTACATATAATATAATTTTAGTAATTTTAGATTTTCTTAATTTTGCTAGATTTTTCTTAATTTAAGTTTTGTGCTTGGTAATAATTTGTGTTGCCCTTAAGACCAGCTCAAATGGTAAAATGATGGATTGAGGAATAGATGGTTCCAAATTCTTATAATAACATAATATTACAACAAGTGAATAAATGTCAAAATAAAAAAAAAAAAACAATTTGTGTTCATAAACAAAGGAAAAAAAAGTCTTATCTTTTTTTCAAAGGAGTTCATTCAAGAAAGAAAGTGCATGTACCCTGATTGGTAAGAATGGTATTGATGTGTAGCTTTCTTATTTTCTATTTTTAAAAATAGAAAATAAAAATCATTTTCATCTAAAATATAAAAATTAGGATTATTTGAAAAATTAAGGGATTAAAATTTTTTTGCTATCTAGAATTTTTAAAATTTTAAAAGTAGTTCTTATAGAATAAATTTACAATGCCATTTGGTTTTTTGTGTGAAATGAATGTAAGAAATTTTTTTACTTAGGTGCCATTTGTTTCATTAGTAAATAGAACTTTTTGTTTTTAATAATGCTTAATATGATTAAGTATTATTTTTACTAAAAAAAATCAATATTTTAATTTTTATCTAAGTTTTGAGATAATAAATTTTTAAATAAAAATTTAAAATTTTTTTTTTTTATTGAATTAGCCGAATTATGAGAGTTTCAATTTTATTATAAAGTATATGATTTTCTTATATTTAAATATCTAATTTTTTTGTTAATAGAAAAAAATTCAAAGCCAAATCCAAATATTTTAGTTTTTTTTCTATATAATCAAAATTTTCAAAAATTCATTAAAAAGTTATGAAAAAATTAAAAACAAACATGCTAAATGCTCCAAAAAGAAAATTTGCTTTGAACAAAAACTAAAAAAACAAATGCCACCTTAGTTTGAAAAGATGATGACCTAAATTAAAATATTAAAAAAGTTCCCTACTATATTTTATATCAAAATTATAAATGTCTTCTATTTTGTAAACTAGAATTGAAAAATGTGTCGCAATGAGAAATATTCACAATAGTAGATATTGCTAAATCTATTCTAGAAATGGTAATAATATCATCAAATTGGGATTTTTTGAAAGGAATTTTGCAAGGAAACTATTTCTTATGGAAATAAAAATACTTAGAAAAAGCTTTGAAAAACTAGAAAGAAATCACTGAGAATTAATGATTCATCTTTCATGAGTTAAAGTGTGGGGTCCCCACCCTTCATCTCTCTTCAGGTGGGTCCCACTCGCAGAGTCTTGATGGCGAGGTCAGCGCCATAACCGCTCCGGCGAGAGGCAGACCTGACCCCGAAGGACTCTTATAGAAGTGGGGAGCACTCTCACTACCAACTAAGCTACGTTGAAGGATCCGGCCGGATCGCGCCGTGAACCCGAGGACCTCGGCACTCCAGTGGATATAGAGCTTTTCATAAAGCAGTCAGGCCAAATCCAATGGAATGAACATTTAATCCTTACTTGTGTCTTTTTAGAAAATAATGCAGGCGGGAGTGTAAAGTATGGGAGTCGAAACGGTGAGAACCAGTGGGGTACCGCATGTGACACATGGCATCATGCCATTGAGTGGGAATCCAAGTTAGATGGATAAGTGGATAGGGTAATCTAAGGTGTCCAATGAGAAATGGACACGTGGCGATGAAAGGACTTTTCTCTTGTCCCAATCTTGACCAAATGGATTGGGAGAGGAAGAGAGAGGGGGGAAAAGGAACAAACCGGAAGAGAAAGGGAGAGTGTGGGATTTTTAGAGAGAGAAGCTCTACCTTCTCTCTAAGTTTCCGACCGGTGGACAGGTGTCCGAGACCGAGCAGAGGAGAGTTGATCCTCACGGCGAGGCTTCGCGTCGGGCCGATTTCGGGAGTTTCGACAAGCTCAGGAAAAGTAGGGGTTTTAATCCTCTTGTTTCCTTGTTTAATTGTTTTGTAAATGCTTGTGTTGGTTTGAGGCTAGTGAGGGCCGTTTGATCGTTCAATCTTGGAACGAAGTGTAGAAAAATTTTGGAGAATTTTGGACCCATTTGAATGATCAGTGATTGTGCAGAAACATTTGGGGTATTTGTTTAATAATTTATGAAATAAATTATGTTTCGGATAACACCACGAGTCTCTTACATGTCTTATGGGCAAGAGACCCATTTTTGTGTATATTGTAATTAAATACAATTGTAAATAAATCATTTTTGTATAAAATATACATTTTATGAGTAGGATGTGTAGGCCCAAGTGGCCATATTTGCACATGTATGGGTCTCATGACATAAGACATAGATTTCCGCAGGTTGTCGGGTAGTCAACGGACACCCCGGGTTTGAGGAGGCGTCACACGATTTGCTCTTGCTCTTGATTCATAACAAGCATTCAAGATGCAACAGAATGAATGAATCAGGATGCAAACCTCCGGTCATTGCAACTTTAGTCAAATATGAGAATAAAATGAAATTTAGTTGCTCTCCAAGATCTTCTTCTCACCTCTACGATGGTGTACTGTAATGAGAATGAACTTGGGGACCAACAAAATGCTTGATATATATAGACCTCTACCCATCATAGAGGCAGTTGAGAATGGTTGAGGGTGATTGTGGCATCGACGTGGCCAAAGCGTTGCTTCATGTATGGTGATCGACGTGTTCCAAGTGTAGTTGTATATGGACCACACTTTTGGTGTAGGTGGCGATGGCAGCAAAATGCCGACTTCAATTAGATCGACGTGTTCTTGGTGTGGTCATATATGGACCACATTTTGGTGAAGCCAGTGGCAGTAAAAATCACCAACAATCTCTCATTTGGTCTATATACCCCATAACAAAACGAGATACACGAATTATGACAATGAGTCCTTAAATGAGAACTATCTTTCTGTATTACAATGTATGTAATTTTTATAATAATCACCCATATACAATGAATAAACCATATGTTTATTCTTGATCCACTCCTTTATTTATATATACGAAATAGAAAAACTAAATATGCGGATAAGACAAAGAGAAATCACAACTAAAATAGAATTTCATTAAATACAATGAAATCGAGATTAAAGACGATGCCCACATCTGATCTACATGATCCTTGAATTATAATGGTATGCCCTTAGTGAAGTTGCGATCATCGATTCCGGTGTTAACGTGTTCGATGACGGCTGTCTTATCCGCAGCATGCTCTCTTGTATTAAATGCTTGATCTTGATGTTTACGTTTCTTCCACTTTTATTTATTTTAGCGAGATTGCGACTAAATTGTCATAATATATCTTCGTGCTTTGAAATGTAGAATCAGCGATTCTAAGCCCATAAATGAAACTCTTCATCCATACACCATGCGAAGTAGCATCAAAACAAAAGACAATCTCAGCCTCCATAGTGGAAGTAGTTATTAAAGTATGCTTTGCACTTCTCCATGATACAGCTCCATCGAAAAACATGAAATGTATTCTAATGTTGATTTACTGAATCAACACAATCAGTAGTCTGGATCGAATAACTGATCACCTCCTAGGTTGTGTTTAATACATACGCTAAGCATGTATTCCTTCGTTCCCTTAAGATATCTCAAAACTTTCTTTGCAACTCTCTAGTGGTCCATACTTGGTTCCCTCTGATATCTTCCCAACATAATAACAACAAATGTTATGCTAAGTCTCGTACAAAGTTGAACATACATTATATTTCCAACAACTAAAGTATATGAGATGTTCTTCATTTGTTCCATTTCAAAGTCATTTTTGGAACATTGGTTCAAATTGAACCTATCCCTTTTCACAATGGGAGCAACACTTGGTGAACAATTTTTCATCCGAAATCTCTCCAAAATTTTATTGATATAAGTTTCTCGTGACAAACCCCTAATACTTTATGTCTATCTCTAAAGTTTTTTTTTATGCTCCGATAACCTGAGATGTATAGCCTTATATCTTTCATGCCAAAATATTTAGAGAGAAATTATTTCACCTCATGTAGCAAACCCTTATCATTGGTTGCAAGTAAAATGTCATCTACATACAGGATTAAGAAACAAATCTTGTTTCCACAAACCTTCTAGTATATGCATTGGTCCATAACATTCTCTTCAAAGCCAAAGGAAGAGATCACATCATGGAATTTCAAATATCATTGACGGGAAGCTTGTTTCAATTCATAAATGGATTTCTTAAGCTAGCACACCAAGTGCTCACCTTGACTAGAGGAGAATCCTTCAAGTTGCTTCATGTATACCTCTTCCTCTAGCTCCCAATTGAGGAAAGTTGTTTTCATATCTATTTGTTGCAACTCAAAGTAAAAAATATGCAACTAAGTCCAAAATAATACAAAGGGAATATTTCTTAAATACATGAGAAAATAGTCTCGTTATGTCCAGTCTTTCATTTGAGTGCTTGAATCCCACTTGATTCACGAGTGCGCTCTATTTCTTCATGTTGCCCAATGAGTCTTTCTTTGTTTTATAGACACATTTACACCCAATGGTCTTTACCCTATCAAGCAACTCAATAAGATCTCAAACTCCATTAGATGCCATAGAGTTCATCTCATCCTTCATTGCATCGAACCATAAATCAGATTCTTTGCAATTCATAGCTTGTGAAAATGATAGTAGGTCATTTTCAGCTCTAATATCATTGTCCAATTCTTGCAGATACACAATATAGTCATCTGGAATTACCTATCTTCTTATCCTTATAAATCTTCTTAATGTTGGCTCAACTTTTCCATGTGGGTTAAGTTGTCCAACTAGAACTTGATTTATAGAATTGCCAACACTAGTTTGTGGATCCTTAGTGATTGGTTGTACAACACCCATTTGAACCCGAGGAAAGTTTCGAATGATAACTAATCTTTCACTTGATGTGGAAGGTTGTTCTCTTTCAGAAAAGAGATCACTCCCACTAGCTAAGTCATTTTCAAGAAACTTAACATTCCTTGATTGCACAAACTTGAGACTATGAGATGGACAATAGAACCTGTAAGCCTTAGAATTCTTAGCATATCCAATGAAATACCCACTAATAGTCCTTGGGTCAAGTTTCTTCTCTCATGATTATAATTGCCATGACGAACATCCCCTAAACATGCATATGTTGCAGGCTCGGTTCGATCTTTAAATTGCTTAAATGACTTCTTTGTGACGTATAGGTAGACCTGTTTTATATATATGCGATCATTTTAAGAGCTTCAATCCACAATAATTTAGGTAGCTTAGAGCTACTTAACATGCTACACACCATGTCTAACAAGTTCTTGTTTCTTCTTTCTGCTACACTGTTATGGTATAGAGAACCAGACATATTGTATTAGCCAACAATCCCATGCTCTTGAAGGGACTTAGCAAATGGACCGGGTGCTTGTCCATCTTCAGTGTGTCTTCCATAATATTCTCCACCTTAACAACCTTTATTTGCTTATCACAATGCTTATCTACTTCAACCTTAAAAACCTTAAAGGCATCTAGGGCTTCTTTTATTATGAAGCATACAAAGGTACATATATCAAGAACAATCATCTATGAAAGAGATGAAGTAATTTGGACAATAAGCATTCGTATTAGGACAACATATATTTTAATGTATGATGTCCAAGATGTCATTACTCCTCTTGGCACCTTTTTTGAACTTGTTAGTTTGCTTTCCCTTTATGTAGTCTACACAAGTGTCAAAGTTAGTAAAGCGGAGTATCGAGTCACTAAGTCGTTCTTAATCTTTAATCATTAATGAGATATGCCCAAAGTCTCCGATGCCACATAATAGAGGAATCTTCATTCACAATACATCTTTTAATGCCACTATGAGTATGTAAAACCTTATTATGTTGCAGATTAATAGAGAAAAGACCATTAGACAAAATACCATTTCCAATAAGTTCAAATTTAAAAAATAAACTAAAGGTACAATCTTAAAACTTAAAGAAATATCCAAAAGGTACAAGTCCGGAAATTTAAATCAAATTTCTAGAAAAACTAGGCATATAGAAGGTTCTTTCTAAATCCAAAACATAGCCATTAGCTAGAACTAAACTGCATGTCCTAATAGATTCCACATGTGAGCCAATCTTATTTCCCAATAAGACGCTTTGCTCACTTCCCACCAAGGATAAAAATATTGGTTTTGACAGATATATCGGTACTTGGATTTTACGGATATATTGGAGATATATCAAATTTAACAAAAATTATTAAAATAAATAAGAATATATATGTTAAAGTTATTTTTGATAAGTATATTGCATTCTTTAGGAAATTCCTTAGTGTATTTACTTTTTCTAACAAATTAATATTGTTTTTAATTAAATTTGAAACATATTTTTACATTTTAGATAAAAAATTATAGCATTTTATGATTTATGTAAAATATTTCATTTAAGATTCAATTTCTAAAATCTGATAGCTAGAATGACAATATTTCAGTATTGAAATTAATTTATTGTTAAAACTTATATTAATATCTTATCTTATAAAATTAATTTTAATCTATAAAATTTATTAATTATATCATCATGATAAATAAACTTACTTCTTGAAATGGCTTTTAGTGGCAACAAAGGAACTGATTGCAACATACTTAAAGTGAAATAAGTCTATGTGTAACATGGATTTAATGTCATAACCACGGAAATAGGTTGAGCCAAAGCGAGGTAGTAGATTTTTATATCGCGACAATGATTTCAACACAATGCAAAAGAGTTACATTAAGCGACATAACTACAATTAAGCTCTACGAACAAATCATTTGAACAGAGAATCTTGTTAGCGATATGAAAATTGGGTCGCGATATGATATTGACAACTCTAAGAGTGTGTAAACATCAAACAAGATGCAACGAGAGTCAAGCCCCGGTGTAGCAAAGCGCTGTCGCGGCAGGACTTCTTTGAGTCACGGCAAGAAATGCGAGGATAATACAAGACAGTGTTGTAACATAACCTAAACAGAGATGCTGTCGCGACAAGGAAACTTGGGTCGTGACACCAACTTGCAAAAGCTGCACTGAAACTGTGTTGCGACATGATTATCGATGTTGTGACAAAACTGTTTGAGGAATGCACAAAATATTGTCGCTACAAAGGAAACTTTGTCGCGAAAGAGAAGGAATGCTGAAAGAAAGAAGACCGTCGCAACAAAATCTGTTGTATATTTGAAACAGAAGGAGCACAAGATCTTCAAGTCCTTTTGACAGACGTGCATACCTGTGACAAAGACCTGAGAACTGCAGCTGCGGCCACGACTTATAGGTTACGACAGAGAAGGCAAATCTGGGCTAAAATGCTTAGGGATTCACACATAGCCTCAATTTTAGGGCCCAAACTTTTAGGGCTCTATAAATAGAAACAACCAGAGTACCTAGGGAGCTGAGGACTCTTTTGTATTATATTTTTTTCTTTTTTTTTTCTTATTTTTCTTTCTTCGTAGATTAGATTTAGCGTGGGATTTTTGATTCTTTTACTAGATCTAAAACAATAAATTGTTCATAAGTTTTGAAGTTGAAATTTAATGCTGAAATTCATTTACGATTATTGTTTGAATTCAATGAACTTCAAACAAAAACTGGAACTCATTTCTTCGGTTGATTGCAGTTACAGTGGAATTTTCTTGATCAGTATTTCAGTGTATACTGTAATCTAGTTTTCGAGAACACAACTTCCGTTGGGAAAGATCTTATGTTAGTTATGGTCTTTTCTGTAAAATGAGAAGAAAATTTCCTGAGTTAGTTTTGAATTTATTTGGTGATATTGTTCTTGAAATTAATTGTTCCCGATTTTGGTAGCTTATACCCATGAAAGGACTATTGTGCGCTCCCGATTTCAAGGCTCTTTATGAGTGACACAGAGATGGAGATTCCTTAGAGCATAGACCAGTTAGTTGGGGGTATGCTAGACTAATATTGAAGAAATAATGAGCTCTGAAAGGTTACTTAGATAAATCCTCAATTTGCTCATGGTTTGAGAATGAGTTGAGTGATATATCAATTTAATCAATTAGAGATCTCTCAGCAGTGGAAGAATGATCGCGATCAGTGTTAAGCATGAGATCTAATCAAGGAAGAAAACTCTTTCAGATCTTAAGGATGAGACATCATTCATGTTGTAGAAATCTAGCAAGCGCCTTATATTAGGAAGCAAGAAATGCATTGTGTAGAAATGGGTATGAAGTATTGGAAAGAAAAAATACCGAAGGTCTTTGAAATTCTAATTACAAGTAATTGATTAGAATCATGTTTTAGAAATAGACAGACCTCTACTCGAGTGAAAAGTATGGTTAGGAGGAATCAAACTATACTACCTTGCCTCTTGACAAATTCAAATTCAGCTGGGGAAAATAGAATGAGATTTAGGATACGAGGAATTGATAATTTCTAGCAGTGAAATCCCGATTATTCATAACATGTCTGGTTGATCCAGGTTTATATTTAAGTTGCTTTGTCCCTTTATATTAAATTTAGGATTCTAGTTATTAAAATTCTTATAGGTTACTAAATTTCTCTAAACTTGACGTTCAAATAGTGTAGAACTTGAGTAGTTAGGGTAGTTGAAGTTTAGAATTTTCAATCTACAGCTGGAGGCGATATTAGGACTTATAGGTTCCACTTTATTACTTATCATTTCATTACTTGGGTTTTAAGACCAAAGTAAATCTTTAATTGAGTTTAGTGACAAACTTATTCTTCTTATGAGCATACAAGTTATATTTGGTTTTAACAAGTTTTTAGTGCATTTGCTGGGGATTAGTTTATAGTCCTCTGGTGACAGTGTCTTAAATTTGGTCTATACATAGTTTGGTTAGTAACAAGTTTTTGGCACCGTTGCCAGGGATTAATTTATAGTCTTCTTGTAATGGTTTCATAAATTTGAATAGGCACAACTTATGGTCTTAACAAGTTTTTGGCGCCGTTGCCGAGGATTCTAGTTTGTCTTTTAGTAATGGTAGAGAGATTTGTATATATCATTTGGTCTTAACAAGATTTTGATGCAGCCATGCTGAAAGCTTCAATGGGCGTAGTGGTAGGGATGGTCTTGTGAGATTCTGATGGATTATTGGTTGCATGTAAGTCAGTTGTTTTGCCTATTTGTTGCTCTGTGAAAGAGGCTAAAGCAGCTGGTCTTCGCGAGGGATTACAATGGCTACTTGAGCTTCATCCTTTTGAGGTTGATGTGGAGTTAGATGCTAAGATCGTGGTGGATGCATTTCACTTGGAGCCTCTTGCTATTGACGAGTTTGAAAGCATTATCGGTGATTGTCGAGGATTGGTTGCTAATATAAATTTATCTATTCAGTTTGTAAAGTGATAAGCGAATATGTCGGCTCATTGTTTAACTAGAGCTGCGCGTTCTCATGCTAATCCTTCTATTTCGTTTTCCATTCCCTCTATTTTAGATAAAACTTTGTTAGCTGATTTGCTTATTTCTTAGTAAAGTTGATTGTTTGTTTTCATAAAAAAAAAGAAAAAAAGAAAAAGATGTGGGTGGTTTGATGGTTGAGATATTATCATTTTGTGGCTAGGGTTCGAATCCTTTAAAAGAGATTTTTTTTTAATAATTTGATCAAGGTAACCAAAAAATCATGAAGGTATTGAAAAATATCAAAAAAAAAAAAAAAAGGAATGTGATCTCAAACGAAAAATAAGGAAGAATAAAAAATAAATAAAAGAGGAAGGTGGTATGAGACGAAAAATAAGGAAGATGGTTGAAAAATACAAAAAATTGGACGAAAAACAAGGAAGATGATTAAAAAATACCAAAAAAATTAGAGGAAAAATACCCAAAAAAAAAAAAAAGGAAGGTGGTTGAAAATTAAAAAAAAAGTTATGAAAAATAATAAGGAAAGTGGTTGAAAAATGCCAAAAAATCATAGGAAAAATGCCAAAAAAATAAGGAAGGTTCTCGAAAAAATTAGGATATATCCCAAAATATCAGTAAATTACCCATTTAGCACTGAAAAATCGTCGAAATTACCAACATATACCCGAAACATCCGTTGACCAATTATCGATCAAAGATGTCATGTCGACCACAATCGATATTCGATATATCGACGAAATATCGTCGATATATCCCGATTTTTTTATCATTGCACTGGCTTCCTTAGGTTTCGCATACCTTACAAGGTATTTGAAATATGGATTGTAGATCCATAATCAATCCACCATATATTATAATTAACATGAACCGAATTAGATTCATAACAAGCACATGAGATTGAATTACCGTTATCTTCAAGTCATTTCTTAAATTTGGTGCAATCCTTTTTCATGTGCCTGTTTTTTTTTTTACCGGAGAAACACTTGGATTTTTTCTTAATGTCGCCTTGGGGTGGTATTTTGCTTTTCCCCTTCTTATTGACTTGATTTTTGCTCCAATTCCTTCCTCGATTCTTGTACTTCTCTTGAGTGATCAACATTGAACTTTTCCCTTATTACATAAGCAGGACCTTCCTTCCTCTTGAGCACACATGGTCAATAGTTCATTAATTAACCACTTATCCTCTTGTGTGTTGTAGGAGATTTTAAAGGGTGCATATTGTTACGGTAGGGTGTTCAAAATGTAGTGTACTAGGAAGGATTCAGACATATCCACCTCAAGTGTCTTTAGTTGATATGTTATGTTTCTCATTTCCATGATGTGCTCATGCACACCTTTCACACTATGGAGCCTTAATTATGAAAATTTCATGATTAGGGTGCTTGCAAGTGCTTTGTTTGATGTGGTAAATTGCTCATCAATGGCCTTGAGCTAGGCCTAAACATTGGTATACTGTTCAACTAAACCATGAATACCAGCAGAGATACTTATCTTTATGAACATAATGTAGAGGAGATTAGATCGCTCTCACTGTTCATAGAGAACCTTCTCTTCTTAAGTGCTGGTTGCAGTAATCATAGGTTCATCATTTCTTATGGCATAGTTAGTGTCCATCCATTTCTTATGGATGTAGTTGCTACGATTCAATTCAGTGATATTACATCTAGCATCAGAGTATTTTGTAGGTCGCATAGCTGCACAAAATAAATATACATGCTTACAAGTTCTTAAATTTTAGGGCTAGAATAATTGATCACAATTTACCAATGTAAATATGTACAAAAATAAATCCAACGACATTAGACTTGCCTGTGGACCAAAGTCTTAATTCAATTGAATTATTAACTATATGGAAAAACTATCAGATTATGTTCCCTTTCTCAATTCTTATGGGTAAATCAAGAAATATAATATGACATTGTGCCTTGATTGATTATACAAAATATAATAAAAATTCATGTGGTATAAAATTTAGTATATAAGTATAGTGAAATGCGATAAATGTCAGCAATATATATATGATCTAAAACAAATTAATACATGTTTTTTTCATAATCAGAGATGTTGTGGCTAAACTCTAAGTATTAAGTTGTTTGTTTTTTAATTTATATTAAGTATTAAATTGTTTGTTTCTATTGAGAGTTGTGTAGCTTTTTTGAGGTTTGGAAAGTGGTTCGTGGCACAGAGGGTATCCTAGAATCAACAATATTATACCTAATTCCTCCTACTGCCGTAGCATGGCTACTGCGGTATAGTGGCTCTAGGGTTGAACACAGGGATGGGTTTTCCTCGCACAAATGACTTGCAGTGAGGTTCAAATTGGTTAATTTGGTTTGGATTCAGGGTTTTTGGTAAAAACAGTGGGGTTTAATGTTTGGAAACTGAAAATGAAATGAAATAAAATGTAAAATAGAACTCCTTGAAGTGGAGTCACTTCAGGGTTGGATTCCTAGGGCAGCGAAGTTTCCAGGGTCCTTTCACCTGCTGGGAGGATAACTTATAGTCATCTCTAGAACCGGATCTTCATTTAGCTACAAAAACTAGACCCTTAATAATTTTCCTTTAGAAAGATGGCATTTATTGAGCATTCATGGTCTCAGGCAATAAAAACCTATCTCCTTGACCCACCTTACAGTGACTAATAAATGTCAACTAATGAATTTTAGTGGATCTAACAATAAGCAGCCACTGAACCCTAAAAGTTTGCCAAATGCTTGGTCATTGAGATGCATTTGAGGATTTGAACCACAAGTTAACGGAGACACATAAATGACGATAAATACTTAGCGTTGAAGCGTTGAGAAACTCTCGAAGCCTTGGAACCCTCGCCCGTTAACCTTGGAATCCTGTGATGGCCTTCCTCATAAGGATAAAGGGGGTTTAGTCACTCATCCTCTGAGTTATCATCCTCAAAGGGTGTTTGGCAGGCGAGAAAATAAGAGAGAAAAGGAGAGAGTGAGAGAAAATGAGAGAAGCGGGAAAATTCCCGCTCAGAAAATGTATTAATAAAAAAAAAAGTGGTTTTTGGTTACAGTGTAGCAGGGGCTTATATACTGCCCCAGTCATGAGAAATTACAAAAATATATTAACTACCTACTATTACATTAAGGGCAATTTAGGAAAATCACAAAAGTTGAAAACCTGACAAAAAGTGTAGCAGGACAAAAAAGTGGGACAAATTCGTAGCACTACGAAAATTTGCAGGACTAAGAAATTTCGCAGTGGCTACGAATTTTCGCAGGACTGCAAAATTTCGCAGGACTGCGAAATTTCGAGGTGGCTGTGAAATTTCACAGCACTGCGAAATTTTCGCAGCCCTGCGAAACCTTCTGCTCATTATGCTCCTCTCTTCTTCTTGTATCTAAGCTACTGGCTCTGAATTTAGCAGCTTCTTCATCTTTAGAGATAGAAACCCAATCAACTTGGCATGAAAAGCTTGTGAAAACTACAAAATTTGCCACAAAATGTGATTAGCAGTAAAGCTAGGACCTTAATGTGCCAACCCGGTTAATTGAGGCGATTACTACATAAAAAGTGCTTAAAACCTGTATTAATAAGAGTGTAAAATAGCACTATTTGGGTAGTAATCACATCCCCCAATCGACACATTGCTAGTCCCTTAGCAATGAAAGAAAGAGAGAGCAAACAAAACAATATCAAAATTATGTTCACAAAATGTGATATTTCAAAAAGTATGTGAATGGGTACTGCCCAACCCACAATAAGAATCATTAAAACCCTGCCCAATAACCATCTTGAGAGAGTAAATGCCATGTAGAATCAAGTATCAAAGGGGCTTCCTTCTCTAAAGGATCAACTTAGAACTTCCACCAAAACCTAAGTGTTAGTTTGATTAGCTTTCAACAATAGTCTGCTAAATACACTCCCCAAACTTTAGCTAGTCACTGAGAAACCTAGCAAGCTAGCAACCTAAATGAGTCGGGACTGATCTTATTTCACAACTCTTTTTTGTGTGTTGTAGGGAGGGTGCAATCTTGAGGCATCGACTTCCACCCGGATGTGTCAAGTAGCGGGATCACCGATGACTCCCAACCAATTAAGGCTTAGGGCATCAAGTCATAAGGATTTTTCAACCACAAACTCTTCAGGTTTCACCTCGGACTTCCAATGAGTTCGAGACTCCAGCACCTACAGCTTGCTAAGCTCTGTCTATTCACCCGTGTAGCTAGCACAAAGTCGGTGGCTCCCAACCAGTTGGTTTAGGGCACCAGGCTTTAAAGACTTTCGCCATATACCCCTTCGGATTGTGCTCGGGTTTCAAGGCAAAGCGTCACAAATTTTCTTTTCTTTTTCTTTTTATTTTGAAAGACTCATTGGTATTTTTATTCAGGGGTCCTAATCTATTAAAGGTGGTCAGAAGTACAAGGTCGGGCCTTTGTAGGGTTTAGGTGGCTAGGCAGTTTTCGGCTTTATCGTTCAGGCCTAATGTGCACGATTATTATTGGTAAGTTAGAGTGGAAGAGGTTGAAAACAATAAGAATTCAACTAATCATCAACTCAACTAAGCATGGAACCAGTCTAACATCAACATAAATGGACAATGTTTCAATTTTTCAAACTGTAAGCTAAGCAAAAAAAAAAAAAAAAGGGTGCAATTTTGATGAAACTGTAAGGTGTATGGTATATATGATATTAAAATATGACTATATTTTCGGCTTTACAAAAAAACCAACAACTCCACAAAAGGGTGTCGGCAAACCCTTTGAACAACACAAAATGGGCTTGTAAAATAAGTAGAGACATGAATGTATGCTCAAAATAGTAATAAGAGCGTAAATGTTAAAGTCACTTCGCCCATTGCTCTCCCCACAAAATTTCACATTGTTATGATAGGGCGCGATTCGATGCCACGGTAGGGTGATCAGGAATCAACAAATTTATATCCTAAGTTCCTCCTACGCCGTTTGTCAAAACTCACTGAGTATAGTGGTCTAAATTCGAACACGGGGATGGGTTTCTTCGTGAATGGATTAAATTGAAATTGAAATGGTGAATTTGGTTTTGGATTTTAAGGCTTGGTAAAGCAGGGGAGTTGATGGTTGGCAAATGAAATTTAAATAAAATAAAATGTAAAATAAGAACTCCTTGAAGTGTTAGGTCACTGAGGGTTGGGTTCTGAGGTCAACGAGAGGTCCTCGGGGTTATTTCGCGTTGGGGAGGATGACATATAGTGCATCTTCGAATCGGATCTTCATTTAGCTATAAAGCCTAACTGAAAATGGATTATCCTTTTGAAAGATGGTATTTCTTGACGACCAGTGATCAACGTGATGTGAAGAACAATTTTCCTAACTCACTTTACAATGATTAATAGGGTAACTAATGAATCTCGGTGGATCTAGCAATAAGCATCCTTTGAACCCTAAGATTACCAAATAAAAGGTCATTCGAAATTGAATCCCAGGGATTTAAACCTAGAATTCAAAGGAAACACAAACTGCCAGTGCATACCTACGTGAAGAACAGGGGAACCTCCAGCAACCTCGAGATCCTACCCCAGCCTTTTCCTTCAAGGAGGAAGGGTTTTAGCCTTCATCCTCAGTTGTGTATCCTTGGAGGTGTTTGTAACAAGAAAATAGGAAAGAAAGGGAAGAAAATGAAGCAGTGGGAAGCGGGAAGTGGCTTCTCCAAAATTTATTATAGAAATGTTGATGTTTACAAACCTTGACTCTAGCTTATATAGTGTGCGGAAGCAAGGAAATTACAAAAACAAACCAAAACAAAGCTATTACAAGGGTAGAAAGGAAAAGGAACCAAAAAGCGAAGTCGTTTGGATCAAGCAGAGAAACAATTTTTCGTATACACACGATGATTTTAAGCTATCATAAGCGAAAATTCGCTATGATAACGAAAATTCAGTATTAGCGAATTTTGTATTAAATACTGTTCCTCCACAGCTCTTTTATTCCCATTGCTCCACCTTCATTTTTCTTTATTTACGCTCTTAACCTCTTGGTCTGATCTATGATGTTGAGTTTGACTCGAATTCTTCATGTTTGGATCGACTCAACAATGTTAGCATTCGATTAGCTCATAAAAAGCTGCAAAATTTGCCCACAAAATCGTCGATAGAATGGTAGGGACCTTAATGTAGCCAAATCGGGTTAATTGGTGATTAAGTATACAAAAGCACTGAAACCTATAATGGGGTTCAAAAATAGCACTTTTGAGCCTTAATCACGCTGACCTACACATTGCTAGTCCCTTGGCAATGAAAGAAAGAAAGAAGAACATACAAAACAATAACAAAATAACATTCCCACAAAATGAGTATTTCAAAAGGTTGTGAATAGTAATGCCTAACCTAAGTAAAAATCATCAAAGCCTTGTCCAATAATTATCATGATGAATAGATGCCATAAAATTAGTATTAAAAGCATTTTCCTTCTTGGTGAATCAACGAAACTTCCACCAAAATCTAAGTGTTTGTTTGATCAGAACTCATAATAATATTATAAGTTGCACTCTCCCCGACCTAAGCTACTACCACGACCTAGCATGCTAACCAACCTAAATAGGCAAGTTTCACCTCTTATTCCACACAATTCTTTTTGCGTTGTGGGTCTGATCTTTGAGGAATCGCCTACTGAGTCCATGAGGATCTACCGGTGGCTCCCAGCCAATTGGGCTTAGGGCACAAAGTCCTTAGGATCTTTAGGCCATGAGAGCTCTTCGAGGTTTCACCCCGGGACTTGAAGGTCGAGACTCCAGCACCTCTGACTTGCTACACTCTACCCGTCCACACAGTGTGGCAAACACTAAGTCGGCGACTCAACTGGTGAAGGTTTAGAGACCTTAGGGCTTTAAAGCTTTGTACTATACCCCTCGGACCGTGCTCGGGTTTCAAAATTAACCCATCCCTTATTTCTTCTTTTTCTTTTCTTTTTTTCACTTCTTTTTTTTTATTTTGGAAGACTCATTGGCCTTCTTTCCATAGGGGTCCTTAACCTATTAAAGGTAATCAACAACACTAGGATAGGTTATTGCAAGGCTTAGGAGGTTGCGCAGTTTTTCAGCCTATCATTGAGACCTAATGTGCTGGGTGTTATTTAGTTGTTGAGGTGGAAGAAAAGGTCGAAATCAAAGAGTTCAACTTATTATCCTCGGCCCGGGCATGGAACCAATCTAACATCGCTAGGGTGGACAAAGTTTCCAATTTTTCAAACTATGGGCTAGGCACAACACCACAAAAAATTTTAGTTTACCAAAATAGATTCAAATTTTGAAAAGTAAGCTGCATATAGTATAACGGCTTTATAGAAGGGAACCCGGCAAGCCACTAAATATCACAAAATGGGCAGCAAAATATCAACAAAAACATAAAAATCTGAAGCCACTTCCTTCGCTAACTCTCCACAACCCAAACATCTTTGGTGTCGAAATGGGGCTCAGATTGGAAAATTAGAGAAGGAAGTGTTACTCTCATGATGAGATGTGATCGTTTTGGATAGGAAGCTTCACAAGCTTTCCATCGACACCTTATTCACTCGCAGTTCCCCAGGCTTGAAGCAAGACAAGTTAGGAGAAGAAAAGAGAGGAAAAAAAGTGACCAGTTGGAGAATTTTTAAAATTACACCTTCATAATAATTTCAAAAGTGTTCTTTCTGGATATATTTGGATTCTATACTCTCTAAGCTTTCCAACGGTACCAAAAATCTAAAGCGGGTGGATAAAAGTTATAGGCGAAACAAAATTGGAGGCAAATGCAGTAGGGCCCGCGAAAATTTTCGCTATCATAGCGAAAATTTCGCAATGTTTAAAAATTTTCGCTATGTCTAATAAGCGAATTTTTATTTTTTATTTTTTTGAAAAATAAAATAAAATAAACAATTAAATAATAATAATAATAATAATAATAATAATAGTAAAATAAAAAAAATAAAAACAATTTTTTTTGAAGACATTTTTTTAAGACAATTTTTTTCAAAAATAAAATAATTAATAATAATAAAGCGTTTTTCTTTTTCTGTTTTTTTTGAGAAAAAAATAATTAATAATAATAATAATAAAGCGTTTTTTTTTTTGGCTTACCTCAACGTACCTTTGTTTGTCTTGACATGGGACGTCCGTACAGAATTTTGCTACCATAGCGAAATTTCGCTATGATAGCGAAAATCCATTTTCGCTACATTTGCGAAATTTTAAGCTATGGTACAACGAGTTTCGCTATGCCCTTAGCAGTCCTGTACTCCTCACAGCACTCACCTTGCCATTTTCTTCAATCAGGCTTCAAAATTTCACTAAAATTGCAAAAATTAACACAAGAAAAATTAAGAAAAATGGCAGAAAAGTGAAAAACAAGCTAGAACGAAGATTAACTTAAAAATTAGACAAAATCTAAGAAAAATTAAAGAAATCAAAATAAAATCGAGTAAATAATATAAAAGCAGAAAAATTCATAAAAGTAGAAATTGTGCTCCCCCAAGCTCCCCTTCCTTAGGCCTTTGGGAGGCTGTTGGAACTGGCGGAGCTTGGGAATGCGGGGTTGGTGCTCAAATCGGTAGGCACCAGAGACTAGCCAACTATGTCATGCGATATGGCCCATTTGCCGTGTCTTTGATGTAGTGGAAAAATTATGTACAGTGGCCACTAACTTCTTGAATTTTTGTAGGACAGGCAGTGCAATTGATGTGGCCTTTGTGGTAGGTGTTTTGGGTGTGGATTGTGTTGCAGGTATGGGCAAAATGTACACTTGAGTCGGTGGAGAAATTTCTTGTGATGGGCATTTGGTGAAACAGAGCGATGCTTGAGTGGGGTTGGTCGCAGAATTGGTTGAAGGAACAGTCTTTGGGCTCTTCAACGCTTTTGTTTCAACGCCCTCCTCGATTATAAAGGGAAGGATTCTGCTCTTCTCCTTGGAAAAACAACAACACACATATCACGAGAGTTGAATGACCCTTCGAGACATTTCGTAAATCCTCTATGGGCCACAGGTGTGGGCATTGTGACTCTGCACCATTGTCACTGGCACTCCTCCTACGGTGGACATTCTTTGCGCTAGATCAATTAGGTTTTCAATGGAGTCTTGCAGGTTGTCCCATTTATGCTCAAAGTCATTCTTCAGCCCATCTATTTTCTTGTTCAACTTGTCTTCCACAGTGACAATTCTCTGATTCAAATGGGCATTAATCCCATATTCTGCGCCCTGAAGTCATCAATATCCGGGTAAGGTCAGAAATGGCTTGTTCAAATGGAGGGATTAGCGTAGTGTCGAAATGACTCTGGAGTTGAAGCATAAAATGGAGGTTCGGAGATGCATCTGCGGCCAGTGCAGGTTCCCATGAGGAATTTGTGTGATTCCTGACTATGGTTGTAAGTACTACCATATGGTGGTCGACCATTGGTTTCTATAGTCCCTCATTGTCATATATGCTCTAGGAGTTTACTCTTACACTGAATACTCACTATATTGTTCTCCTCTTCCAGTTGGTCCTGATTCAGGCCTTTGAACATTCAATCCTGCCAGGTAGAAATAAGGCTGACCTGAAGACGACAAAAATAGTCACTGCGGGAAATTTTTTTTTTTATGAAACTAAAGAAAATAGCGGTGAAATATAAAAGCAATTCACCAATACGTGATGAGGATCTGAAGTGTTCCTAAGCTGTCAATGTACTTAGGCACCATCGAGCCAGCGACGCCATTTTGGTCTCGTGCCACGGTAAATTCGTCCGGAATCGACAAAATTTATATCCTAGTTTCCTCCCTCTTGCGTAGTGTCAAGCTGCTGCGGTATAGTGGTCTAAGGTCGAACACGGGAATGGAGTTTTCTTCGTCTGAATGATTTAAGTGAAGTCGAAAATGGTGAATTTGGTTTGGATTTACAGGCTTGTTAAAACGGGGAGTTGATGGTTGTAAAAGCGAAATTTAATAAATAAAATGTAAATAGAACTCCTTGAAGTGTTAGGTCACGGGGTTGGTTATAGGTCCTTGAGGTCCTCGGGGTTATTTCCTCGCGTTGGGGAGGATGACATATGTCATCTCGAGAGCCGGATCTTCATTCCTTCATAAAACCTAACCCAAATAATTGTCTTTTGAGAAAGATGATGGTGTTACGGCCCGGTGATCTTTGTCAGTGAAAGAACAATTTTCCCTAACTCACTTTACAATGATTAATAGAGGGCTAACTAATGATCTCGGTGGATCTAGCGATAAGCATCCCTTTGAACCTAAAAGATTACCAGTGAGTCATTCGAGGTGAATCTGGGAGTTCAAGCTCAGATTGAAAGGGAAACTTCTGGCGCCCGGTGCATACTGCGTGAAAAGCGGGAGACCTCCGGCGGCCTCGGTCCTACCCCGTGACCTTTTCCTTCAAGGGAAGGGTTTTGGCGCTCATCCTCCAGAAGTTGTGTCCTTGGAGGTGTTTGCATCAACAGAAAGAAAGGGGAAAGAAAATGAAGTAGCGGGAAGCGGGGAGAGGTGAAAGCTTCTCCGAGAATTTATTATGAAGTTAGTGTTTATAAACCTTGACTCTAGCTTATATAGTGTCACGAGCAAGAAATTACAAAACAAACCAAAACAAAGCTATTACAAGGGTAGAAAGGAAAAACCAAAAGCGGTCGTTTGGATGAAAACGAAATGATTTCGCTATGCATAGTGATTTTCGCTATCATAACGAAAATTCGCTATGATAACGAAAATTCAGCGTAAGCGAATTTGCCTTTGTTCGACAATGTTTCCTCAAACTCTTGTTCCATTGCTCCTGTATTACTCTTTATTTTCTGCTCTTCTTTCCTCTTGGTCTATACGATCTATGATGTTGGTTTGACTCGAATTCTTCATGTTTGGATCGATTTCAGTGATATTTAGCATGATTAACGCTGTATTTGCAAAATTGCCACAAAATCGATCGAGTAGGGTAGTGGGACCTTAATGTGTGTAAATCGGGTTAATTAGAATGATTAGTATACAAGCGCAGAAACCTATAATAAATAGGGTTCAAAATAGCACTTTTGGGCCTTGTCGGCACGAATCCCGGAAAGCTGAGCAAAGGAGATCTACTTCCCTCAGTAGTGCGTAGGCCCGGTGGGATCATCATCCTCATCCACAGCGGGTGAGGGGCTGCGATGAAATTTGGAGGGTGTCTACGAGTTGTAGGCTAGCTGCGAGGATGTCTAGTGAGAGATGCGAGGAGGATTTGGAGAGGGTAGCGGGCTGGGAGGTCTGGGTGGGCAGGATGACCTGCTTGTTTGTCGAAGGCAAGCGTTGGTGCGAAGGCAGCGTGGCTGGTGCAGAACAGCGTGACTGATCGTGCTGTCCTCTGTGCCAGCCTCATGGATGCGAAGGAATGCTGGCGTGGTGAAAAATGGTGGTTCGCCATGCCCGGCGGAAATCGAGGGTAATATAGGGATATCTTTGGAGTGGCGTCTTGGCGTGTTGGTCGGTGAGTTTGAAATTTGGAGGCATTGGAAGTGCAGAGGAGCGAGTGAAATTAAGGCGATAGGGCGTGGCCAGTTGATGTGGATATTGGAACACAGGGCTTCGATTATAGGGTGGGCACTTTAGATGAGAGAGCAAGGGACGAGGAATCTACGGGGTACCGGGGTTGGGCCACTGAGGTGGTGATGAAGGAGTACAAATTTGGGAGGTGGAAGATTCACCCGGGCCTGATGTCCGAGCCCTCTTTGGAGGCAGGAACCTCATGGAAGGCCATGAGTGTGGAGGGGATGGAGGAGTAGGCCCGGCAGGTGTGTCATGCCACCATGGGGCGGGAGACCGGGGGAGGCCCCAGGGCGGGGGACTTGATGCGTGCCGTTGCAGGTGGTGGGGAGGGCGTGGCGGCGGGTGGTGGTGGGATGGCCTCACTTGGGGCCTGTGGGGCTGTGCCCAGGGTCTTCGCCGTGGCTAGATTAAGTGGAAGAGTACTGGAGGGAGAGGGGTTTCCCATGCGGGGCTGGCCCCGAGAAATGGTTTGAAAGAATGGGAATGGATTTGAGGATGTTTGTAGGGGTTTGTAGGAGGTGAGTTTGTAACTTAATGTCCATGAATGACACTAAAACATAGTTCAAAATTGAGGCATAGTGATTCTAGAGATAAGAAAAGCCACGGGAAGATGGTAAATTCTTGCTAGGTCATTCTTTGATAAAGTTTAGGTTTCTGATTTGAAGGCCTGAATTTTGCATGATGCTGCGAAATTTTTGCAGCCACGCTCGCGGAGAATTTTCGCCGTTGGCTCGCGGGTGCCGACCCTATGAATATTCAGAAGCCTTCAAGCTACCAAACTCCAACCTTCCCAGTGTAACATATAATAATTTGCAAAAATATAATGGGCATAGGAAGTGCAGAAACTAATAATAAAAGCTAAGCTAAGACTAGAAAAAGCATGAAAGAAGAAATATGAAAATTGAAATAAATTAAAATAAAGAATCTAAAAAATATAATAAGGTGGCTTTTTGAGTGCACACCCAAAGAGACCAAAGCCAGCTCAGGGTGGTTCTTAGCCGGACTTGGGAGGACTCGAGAGGGGAATATAACATGCACATTGTGAAATATCTTTGCATAGGCAGGCCTGCGGCCGCATTGACTTTGAACACCACCTTTATCCTTGGAGTTTAACGGGTCCAACGCTCTATTAGGATAGACATTGGATAATGAATGGACAGTCTATCCTTAACTTGAGCTTGCAGAAAAAAAGGGTGAAGCCGGGAGGATATAAAGCGACACTTGATCTCCTGCTCGAAATTTTGCGGGCTATTGGCTAATCATGCCATTTCTTCAATGTATCTTTTGCTATCTTAGTTCAAGTGGCATCATTTCTACCCTTGACTCTTCTAACTCCGTTGATATCATTAACCTTTTGGTGGCTCTTCCCGAATCGGGGTTTGGCTTTTGATTTCCACCAGGTACCTTATATTGATCTCATGGCGATTGACATGCTTTGCCATAAACTAGGCGATAGGGGAGACGTGCAGAATGGTCTTGAAAATTTGCATTCACACATTATGCCCACAAGGAATCGTGATGCGAGGCCGGTCTTCGATTGGAGTTCACCACTTTCATAAATATGGTCTTGATTTCCCTGCTGGCGAGCTCAACTTGACCACTAGTCTGAGGATGGTAAGGGGTGGCCACTTTGTACTTTACCATATTTAGCTAGGAGGTTCTCAAAAGGTGTATTACAAAAGTGTGAACCTCCATCACTAATTATGGCCTTTGGAACCCCAAATCTTGAAAAGATGTTTTCCTTTAAGAACCAATACCACCTATGGTTTCACTGCTCTTGCATGGAGCTATGACCCATGGGACATAGTGACCCCACGATATGTATACATATCCAAGCAGTAGAAATGACCCATCAAAGTCGATACCCCAGGCATCGAATAATCCATTATTAAAATTGGTTTGAGGCATCCATATGGCTGAAGATCTTCCTAGTCTTTGGCATTTGTTGCATCATGAGTATATTGTGCATCCTTTTAAGAGAAACCAGATAAGATGATTGGAGCACTTTCATGGCAGTTTTCTGTGAAGCAAAATGACCTCCACATGCACTCACATAGCAGTGACTGAGTATTCCTTGCTACTCTTCCTCAGGCACACATCTTCTAATAATATGATCAGCACAATATTTGAACAAGAAGGGTTCCTCCCAATAATAGGAATGGATCTTTGTAAAGAATAACTTCTTGTCCTGTGCCTTCCACTCAACTGGGATTTCTCCTGTTGCCAAGAAATTGGCAATGTAGGCTTCATGGGCACTCCCACTTTGCCAGGTAGGGATTCCTCGGGGAAACTCATATTAAGTGGGAGCTGTAAGATTGTTGTATTACTATTCTTGGAAAGATGATTTGCAGCATTCGCTCTTTTTCATCTTTGATCCACTTGAGTTAGGTCACAGAGCGAGAAGGACCCATATAATAAGTCTAGCCATGGCATCTTGCTTGGTAAGGAGGTACTTTAAAGCTAAATGATGTGAAGATAATGATGTCCGACCCACCAAGTATGAATTTATCAGGCATAGACCACGCGATAAGCTCTTTCTCACGTAGTGGTATAGTTCCTTTGTGCTTCGTTCCAAAGTTTTGCTTGCATGGCCAGCCACATAAGGTTTCCCTCTTCTCCCTGTCGAGAAGCGCTCGATGGCAAGATCACTTGCATCACACACCTTGACCCCAAGGGCAAGCGCGATTAGGTGCCCTTACTATTAGTGCGATGAGTCCAAGTCAGTTCAAGCTCCTTGAAGCTCCTTTGGCAATCTCCATTCCAGGAAAATTTGGCATCCTTTTCTAGCAGCTTGTAAAGAGGCTTTGCAATCTTCGAAAAGTCTTTGATGAACCTCGGTGAAGCTACGCATGTCAAGGAATTGCTCTGCATTTTTCACATTTGTAAAGGAAGTAAGTTTGGAAGTGCTGATTTTGCCTTATGAATCTCAATTCCTATTGGATATGATATGTCCAACCACAATCCTGGTTTTACCATAAAATGGCATTTTCGATACAACACCAAAATTTTCCTCAATGCACATATGAGGACAAGTTCAAGGTTGATCAAGCATTCTTCAAAACTTCCCCATATACTGTGATGTCATCCATGTAGACCTTCATAATCGCTCCACCATGTCCTTAAAATCTTGAGCATGCCATCTACGGAATGTAGTGAGGCATTGCATAGACTGAAGGGCATTCTTATGTAAGCATAAGTCCCAAATGGACAGGTGAAGGTAGTCTTCTCTCGGTCTTTTGCTGAGATTTCTATATGGAAGTAGTCTGAGTAACCATCCGGACAGTGGAGATGGGTTCTGGGGAGGGAATTCTCTCAAGGGTGATCAATGAAGGGTAATGGAGGTGATATTTCCTTGTCACTTCATTCAACCTCCTATAATCAATGCATACCCTCCAACCTATGATAAGGCTGGTGGACACCTCTTCTCCTTTTTCATTGAGCAGCATGGTCACCGAAAGATTTTTGGCGCAACTGAAGTTGGACTCCACCTCGTCTTATCGGATATGGGATTAAATGATGTCGACCTTGTGCTTAGGAACTACGCACGAGACCACTTCTCTTGCATATATGAGGATTCAATCTCCTCTACGGTTGTCTTACTGTTTTGGCTTCCTCTTCCAAGTAGATGTGATGGGTGCAAACCAAGGGGTTGATCCCCTTTAAATAAGAGATTTTCAACCCAATAGCCTGCTTGTTCTTCTTAAGGACTTCTAGCAAACTGTTTTCCTGTGAAGCATTGATCAGTGAAGAGATTACAATTAGGCGTTGGTCGTCCTCTTCTAAATATGCATAATACAATTCCATAGGTAGAGGCTTGAGGTCCAACTTCTGAGGCTCAATGTTTGTTTCTTAAGTTAGCAGGGGCAGAATTTCTTCATTTTTTCTCCATGGCCCATGTACAACACAAAGTTATTGGGTTTCATGGAAATCTGCCAATTCCTCGATGACTGGCTGTAAGCTACTGTTGCCCGACATCTCGAATAGTATCAATCAAGCATACTTCTTCTGGACCTTCTTCCACTGCATGCATATGCTTTTTGCCCAAGTGGAAAATGTTGAGTTCCAAAGTCATATTTCCGAATGTAAGTTACATAACTCCATTTCGGCAGTTAATGATCGCATTGGAGGTGGCTAAGAATGGTCTTCCAAGAATAATAGGTACATAGTTAGCTCCCATTACAACTGGTTCTGTATCAAGCACAACAAAATCTACAGGGTAGTAGAATTTGTCCATCTGTATCAAAACATCCTCCACAGTGCCCTTGGGGATTTTTATGGATCTGTCGATGGAGACCAGTGTGATGGTAGTGGGATTCAAACTCTTGAGCCTTATTGTAGCCTGCCCGAATAGGGCAACAGGTTGACATTGGCCCCCAAGTCTAATAAAGCCTTCTCCACACAAGTCCCACTAATATTCACCGAGATGGTTGGACAGCCCGGGTCTTTGTACTTCACTGGGGTTTTGCATTGAATAATGGCACTGACTTGTTCTGTCATGAAGGCCTTCTTATCAACATTTAACCCTCTTTTCATTTGTACTGGTCTTTGAATTTGGCATATGTAGGAACTTGTTTAATCATGTCTAACAAAGGGATGTTGACCTTCACCTGCCTCAACACTTGTAGAATTTCAGCCTGGTTAATAGCCTTCTTCTTACCTTTTAGTGCTTGAGGAAAGGTGGGAATACTTTTCCTTGCATCATCTTTGATCTCAATTTTTTTGGTTCAGTTCCTTTTTCTCTTGCTGCGTCTTTTGCTGGTTTGGGGACTAGCTGGTCAACCTCTTATTAGTACTCAAATAGTGCTATTTTGAACCCGATTTATTGGGGTTTTGAGCACTTTTGTGTGCTATTAACTTAGTGCACTTGATTGGCTGCTAAGGTCCACGCTATTCTACGTCGCATTTGCCAGCTAATTTTGTAGTTTTGCAAGCTAATTATGCCAAAATTGTTGAGTTGATCAAGCTTGAAGAATTCAATCGAACTGGCGTAGGATCGAGAAAAAACATAGGAAGAAAACCGAGAAAATGTGAAAATTGAATTGCTGCGGGAAATTTGGCGGTGTAAATTTTCACTGGCTTGCGACCTCTGAAAATGCTTCCTGCACTTTTGGTTTTTGGTCCGTTGACCCCCTTTTGACTCTCTTTTTGTGATTTTTCCAAATTTGCCCTTCATGTATTATGGGCATTGAGGGTATTTGTGTATTTTTGCTTATTTGAGCACTATATAAGCTCAAATCAAATCTTGTAGAGACGATTCTCTTTTTCTTTTTTTTTGCTGGATATAGAGCTTTTGGGTGGGAATTTTCCCGCTACTTTTTCTTTCCCTCATTTTCTTTGCTTTTCTTTCATTTTCTCGGCTACCAAACACTCCTTGAGGATGAAAACTCAAGGGATGGTTGGCTAAACCCCCTCCATCCTTGAAGAGGGAGAATTTGCCTGACAACAGTTTGGTAAAATGTTGGTTCTCTTACTTTTAATGCTAACATTGCCAGTCATTTATGTTTCATCTCTCACTTCTAGGTTTAAATCTCTTGTGCTACCTTGATTAGCCCTGTATTTGGCAAGCTTTTAGGGTTCGGTGGATGTATTGCTATATCACTTAGATTTGATAGTTGCCTTCTATTGAATTCTTGTATAGGTAGATTTAGGGGATGTGCGCCTTCTTTGTCGAGCATTTATGCTCATTAAATGCTATATTTCAAAAAAGGAAAAATTATTAGGGTTAAGTTTTTATAGCTAAACAAAGATCCGGTTCGGGAATTGACTATAGGTCATCCTCCCCAATGCGAGGAAAAGAATCGAGAACCTCTCATTTACCTTAGGACCTCAACCCCAGTATCCCGATGCTTCAAGGAGTTCTTTTTCATATTTTACTTTAGTTTATTTTCGGTTGCAAATCACCAACTCTCCTTTGTTTTACAACACCCCAAATCAAACTAAAATTCACCTTTTTGATCAATGTTAATCATTTATGCGAAGAAAGAAAACCCGTCACAATGTTAGAAGCCGAAATTTGCTATCTGCAATAGCCATGCTACGACAGTAGAAGGAATTTAGGTTATAAATTTTGTTGATTCCGGACCAACCTACCGCATTTGAATCAAATGGTGCTGTTGCTGGGGATGGTGCCTTACTCCAAATGTTGATTTGTTAAACTTGTGATCCACATCACAAGTATTGGTGAAATTTCAGCCCTTTTGTCTTTACTTTTATTTCTCTGGCGGATCAGCATTAGGTTGATTCAATTTTATCTTGTCCATATACAATTTCTTTCTTTTTATCTTAGCTAACAGTAACCTTTTTGGTAGCCTGGTTTTTGTTTCTTGCTGTGTTTTGTGCTGTTTTCATAGGAGTTTATGCACCACTGGGATAGGAACACAACAGGCATATTTGAAAGGATCAGTGCTCCCTAAGAACAGAACTGTGAAGTGAGCTTGAATAGTGATCAGATGGAGCTTCCACCTGAGGAACAGCAGAGCAAACGGGGGGTACAAAGGAATCCCAATGCATACAGAACTATGAGGGATCATCTACAACCACCCAGAAATTAGTGCACCCTCTGTGTACTCTTTACTAGGAACATAGTGTCAAGCCCTACATTGTGCCCTTGCTCCTCACTTTCCATGGAATGGAGAAGTGAAAATCACTCTCGCATCCGGGAGGTGGGAAGTATGCAATACCTTCCAAGAGGACATCTCAATGTGGACTGATGAGGCCGAGTTCTTTCCTCCTAACTCACGAAGGGCAAGGCTAAAATCGCTCGACTCTGCGAAATTTAGAGCTATTAGGAATTGGGGCGTATATCACGGGTTGAATATTTGAAGAAATTCTTAAGCACCAAACGATAATCGAAGGCGATTCGCCTTTGTAGCCCCGAAAATGAGAAATTCTGCAGTCTTGGAAAGGTACCTAGAGACCACCAATGCCTGTCATCACCATGGCTTTGATACTTGGATGCTGGTTAATCACTTCTACATTGAAATGTCCCCTACTATGAAGCAGTTGTTGGAAACAATGTGTGGAAGGGACTTCACGAGCAAACATCCAGAGGAAGCCATGGACTTCTTGAATTATGTGGCAGAGACTTCAAAAGCTTGGGATGAGCCCAGTCCAAGGGAGGCCGAAAGGATGAATTTTGTAGCCAATCAAAAGGGAGGCATGTATTCACTCCCGGAGGATATGGAAATGAAGGCAAAGCTATCCACCTTGACTAGAAGGTTGGAGGAGCTTGAAATGCGAAATCGGCATGAGGTACGAGCAATAACCGAGGCACCAATACCCATCCAACCTTACTGTGTGCCAATCCAGGCACCATGGAAACACTACCAATTGCTCCTTCGATGGGGATAGTGGCTAAACATGCCAATGTTGTGGGTGATCTGAGCCACCAACCAATGCTCCATACAACAACACATATAATCCCAATTGGAGGAACCATCCTAACCTCTCCTGGAAACCAAAGCCTCCAGCATATATACCCTCTGGTGCACAGTAGCAGTATGGTTCTTCATCTCAACCACAACCACCACCATCCTCATCTCCGGTTGAGCAAGCTATAATGAATTTGGAAGGCAAAAAAAGAAAGTGGTGGGCGGTTTTGTAGAAGCAGGCAGTAAATACTCGAGGCTAACCCGGAGGATTGAAATCTGATCGAAAGCACAATGAACAAAAATATTGAGAACCTGTAGTCTGATCTTGCCCAAGAAATTGACAATCTACAATATTCGATTTCTAGGTTGACAAACCAGCAGCAGGTGCAAGAAAAAGGAAAGTTCCCACTCTCGGTGCATTGATCCTAGGGGTGCATGGGGTGAGCTCTTCTAGTGACCAACTTCGGGATAGACGAAGTCAAGCGAGTGATCACTTTGAAAGTGGAAAGGAGGTTGAGCAACCGAGTCCCCGAACCCGGTCAGATAAAGAAGAAAGAGGCTAGGCAGAAAAGATTATGATTAAAGAAGATGCAGTGAAGAAGAGTATACCCCCATCTTTTCCTCAAGAACTGAAAAGCAAGAAGAAGGCCATCAACCAGGTTGAGATTCTAGAAGTGCTAAGGCAGGTGAAGGTCAACATCCCCCTATTGGACATGATCAAATAGGTTCCAACTTATGCAAAATTTTTGAAGGACTTATGCACAGTGAAAAGAGGGCTAAATGTTGATAAGAAGGCCTTCCTGACAGAACAAGTCAATGCCATTATTCAATGTAAGACCCCAGTGAAATACAAAGACCCGAAATTTTGTCCTACCATCTCGAGTAAACATCGGAGACTGCGTAGAAAGGCATTACTAGACTTAAGGGCCGGTGTCAACCTCTTGCCTTATTCGGTGTCTGAAGTTGGGTTTAGGAGAGCTCCCAGGCCCACCACCATCATTGTCCATATGACAGGATCCATAAAAATCCCAAAGGGCACTGTGGAGGATGTGTTAATACAAGTGGACAAATTCTACTATCCTGCAGATTTTGTTGTGCTAAATACAAAGCCAGTTGTAGTGGGAGCTAATTATGTGCAAATAATCCTTGGAAGACCATTCTGAGCCACCTCTAATGCGATCATCAACTGCCGAAATGGAGTTATGCAACTAATATTCGGGAACATGACCTTGGAACTCAATATCTTGCACTTGAGCAAGAAGCATATGCAACCATTGGAAGAGGACCTAGAGGTTTATAATTGAAACTGTGCGGAACAAGCTAAACGGCGGCAAGTTGCAAGATGTGTTGATTAGGGAATTTGTCTGATTTATCTGAAGGGGATTCTGCGGAAACCCAGGAAATATGTGTTGTACATGGGCCATGGAGAAAAAAGGAAGAAATTATACCTTTATTGATTGAGGAAGGAACCAATGAGCCTCAAAAGTTGGATCTCAAACCTTTACCTATGGAATTAAAATATGCATACTTAGAGGAAAATGAGCAATCTCCAGTTGTTATATCCTCCTTGCTCAATGCTTCACAGGAAAACAGTCTGCTGGACATCCTCAGGGAGAATAAGCAGGCATCATATACCCCATATCCGACAGCACCTAGGTGAGTCCAACTCAGGTTGTGCCAAAAAAATATGGGGTGACTACTGTGCGCAATGAGAAAGGAGAAGAGGTGCCTACCCGCCTTACTACAGGCTGGAGGGTATGCATTGATTACAGGAGGCTGAATGAAGTGACAAGGAAATATCACTTCCCATTACCTTTTATGGATCAGCTCCTAGAGAGAATTTTTGGGCACCCCTTCTACTGCTTTTTGGATGGCTATTGAGGTGCTCAGATGTGAAATTCTTTGTGAGAGGACCAAGAAAAGACCACTTTCACCTGTCCATTTGGGACTTATGCTTACAGGAGATGCCCTTCGGCCTATGTAATGCCCTTGCCACATTCCAGAGATGCATGCTTAGTATCTTCAGTGATTTGGCGGAGCGCATTATGAAGTCTATGGGCGATTTGATATATGGAGGAGTTTTGAAGAATGTGATCGACACATTATCACGCACGGATCATTCTTGGTGCTAAAGCGGAAAAGTGTCATTTCATGGTCGACGAGGAATTGTCTTTGGGGCATATTATATCCAACCAAGGAATTGATGTTGACAAGGCAAAAATTTAACTAATTTCCAAACTCCCTTCTCCCACAAATGTGAAAAAAGTAAGACAATTCCTTGGGCATGCAGGTTTCTATATGAGGTTCATGAGGACTTCATGCTAAACCTCTTTCTGGCTGGAAAAGGACCTTGAATTGCATGGAATGAAGGCGCCAAAGGAGCTTTGAGGCTCAAGCCTACTTGACCACTACACAGTAGTAAGGGCCCCAATTGGGTTACCTTTTGAGATTATCTGCCGTGCAAGTGATCTTGCCATCGGGCACGATTCTTGGTCGAGAAGAAGAAACCTTATGTGGTATATACTATGCAAGCAAAACGTTGAATGAAACCTGAGAGAATTATACCAACGAGGAAGCTGTTGGCCGTTAATTACATGCCTTGGATAAATTTCGTGCATACTTGGTGGGGTCGGACATCATAATTTTCATAGACCATTCGGCTTTGAAGTACCTTCTCACCAAGAAAAATGCCAATGCTAGGCTCATTAGGTGGGTTCTCCTCCTTCAAGAGTTCAACCTGCAGATCAAGGATAAAAAGGGGGTGGAGAATGTTGTTGCGGATCATCTCTCGCGACTAACCATAGTACACAACACCCACAACACCCACAACCCTCCAGTGTGATGAGTTTCATTGAGTCCTTCTTGTGATACCCCGTGGTATGCTCACGTTGCGATTTCTTGGCAATAGAAATACTAGTTGGTGGAAGGCCTGGGACAAAGTTCTTCTTTGCAAAGATTCATTCCTATTATTGGGAAGAACCATTCTTGTTCAAATATTGTGTGATTCGTGCCACAGTAGGGTGATCCGGAATCAACAACTTTTGTTTCCTATTTTCCTCCTCCTGCCGTAGTCAAGCTACTGCAGTATAGCGGTCTAGGGTCGAACACGGGGATGGGTTTTCATCCTACAAAGGATTTGTATCATGTTTCAAAATGGTGAGGCTTTCATTTGGATTTTCGGATTTGCATTGAAAAGTGTGGGTGTTGTTGTCACTAGGCTAACTGAAACAGCTTAAAATGAGGTGTGGAATAGAGACCTTGAAGGCTTGGGTCACTAGCTTGATAAAATGAGGTTGCAATGGTGTCCTCGGGTTATTTCCTCGCATTAGGGAAAATGACATATAGTCATTGCCAAAACAAGATCTTTGTTTAGCTTTAAAAACCAACCCTTAAAAACACTCTATTTGGGCAAAACACTTCTTAGGCATTTAATGTTCGGCCGGTTTGAAAAATACATCATTTAACCTAATTTCGATTGGCTCGTAAATGACATCTAATGGATCGTGTATCTACATTAAGAATACACTGAACCACGAAGCATGCAGTATTGACCAGGAAAGACATTAAATAGCATTAAACCCTAGTTTGGAAAGTTGGAACACATAAATCTGATACACCGCGTTTAAGCGAGAATGCGCGACCACCGTGCTTGACTAGCAGCCTCATCTTCAGGTTTGGGGCTTAGCCAAACATCCTTTAGTTGTCATCCTCAAAGGGTGTGTTTGGCGGCAGAAAATGAAGAAGAAAGAGAGAGAAAGAGAAAGCGTAACCTAAAATGGCTACGTGTATTTGACAGGTGAATGAAAGTTAGGGTTACAAAATGTTATAAAGGTGGCTTATATAGCCATACAGAGATGTAAAATACCAAAAATGCAAAATATATGATTACATTGGGGACAAAATGGAGATTACACAAAAAACGAGGTCGTTTGGATCAAAATCGAGGAGAGCGACAATTTCGTATGCATAGTGAATTTGGCTATCATAGCGAAAATTATGGTATAATGAAAATTTGAATTTTAAGCTATGCATAGTAACTTTCACTATGAGGCCATAGATTTTCGCTATGATACTTGATTTTCGCTATCATAGCGAAAAAAATGTGCATAGCAAAATTTATTTAGGATTGCGAAATTTTAGCTACCATTCTTATTTTGCAATCCTTGCGAAATTTTGTTATGCCTGTGAATCCTGATATCTGCGTTGCTTCCTGCATCAATTGACCTCATTGCCTCATTTCCCTTGACATTACTTCATCTGGCTTGATGAAATGTCAGCAGAGAATTCATAAATCGGCGCAATCTGAAGCCAAGCTCAAAAATGAAGGTGAGGTTCCCAAAACACGCAAAACTACCCAGCGACCTCGAAACAAAATCAATAGTACTAATCAGGACTGCACATGTCAATCGGCAATTCATATGATTAGTGCGTAGCCTCAAAACCTATCTTAAATAGGACTCGAAATAGCACTTTTGGGTACTAATCATACCTGACCGACCATTTGCTAGTCATGCTTGATACTAAAAGCAATCTAAGATTGCCACATGTTGTGCTTTTGCAAAAAAAATGTATGTTGTCCAAAAAGTGTGTGTACAAGTAAGGCCTTACCTTCAGTATGAACAATTTAGACCCTGTACGAAAACCATCATGAGAGCACCAATGCCATATAGGAACAAGTTTTAGAGCAGTATCAATTCCAAGGAAGTCAACCTGAACTTCCACCAAAATCTAAGTGTTCTTAAGGTAACCAGTTTGAACCAATAAGTTGTAAAGCTATTCCCTCCCCCCAACCAAGCTACTGCCAAGGCCTTAAACTGTTGACCAACCTAAATAGAATCAGTTACACTCTTATTTCTTTCTTTGATTGTAATTGTAAGGTGCGTCTTTAAAGCTTCGACTTCACGAAGTCCCAGTGTCTTGAGTCCGCCGATGACTCCCAACCAATTAAGGTTTAGGGCATCAGTCAAAGGATGACCGACCACAAACTCTTCGGGCTTCACCGGACTTGAATGACTTAGAAATTAGCACCTACAACTCGTTAAACTCTACCCCGTCCACGGGTGCCTTTGAACACTAAGTCGATGACTCCCGACCGTAGAGTTTAGGACACTTAGGGCTTTAAAGGCTTCGCCATATACCCCTCGGACCGTGTTGTTCGGGTTTCAAAGACAAAGTGTCAGCATTCATATCTCTTTTCTTCTTTCTTTTCTTTTGCTTTTTCTTTTCTTTTTCATTTTAGGCTACATTAGTCTTCTTTTTAGATAACAAAAGCTTTATTATAGGTGGTCGACAGATCTAAGGCGGTTTGCAAAGTGAAAAGTGGTATATAGCTTCGACCTATTGATAACAACTTATATTGCCTTTGTGTGCTTGATTAGCCCTAAAGGCGGAAGCAAAAGGGTGAATCGTTGGAACTTGACCCGAAAACTTAATCATGCATGGAATTGTTCTAACATTATGGTAGCATAAGTTCGATTCCTTGACTTTCGAGGCAAGAGTAGAAACACAAAATATATGCCTGAACACGGCCTCAGATTTTAACACACTGGAAACACTTGGAGGGCTCTGCAAGGCATGTAGAGCCAGTAAAACTAAAAACAAAAGTATGAACATTACTTTGACTGTCCCGGCATGGGAATGAAAAAGCTAGAGGATGGAATGGTACCTCCTCAATCATGGTGGTAGGGGAAGGATCATCCCATTTTCGTGAGCTAAGGTCTTTATTTGTGAAGTGGTTGAGGTCTTTATAGTATCAACACAAAACAAAACATACCCTCAATGATTATTCTAAAAAATTTTCAAAGAAAAAAGAAACTTGGAACAAAACTAAGTAAATAAATTAGTGGCCACGAGATTCTGTTGGGAGCCACCCTTAAATAATATTGGCTGTGGGCCTCAAGGAGGGTCCAGAAGGAGAAATTCCTCCCTGACTGCACTTTGCTACACAACATAGGGCTTCACTCTGTCCATTAGCGTCCTTGTTATCATTTGGATTAATTGGAGTCTCTTTGGGCCGTTGGGGTGTGCCTGGCAGTTATGAATGGACCCGTCCATCGCGACTTGAGCTTGCCCGGAAATAGATGGAGTTTGGAATCATACATGAGGACTTGGTCCCCCTTGTTGAAATTCTTGCAAGTTATCATTTGATCATGCCATTTTTTTTATCTTTCTTTTGCAATCTTAGGTTAGTAGGCATCATTTGCGTATTTCTTCTGACTCATTGAGATCGAGGATCTTTTGACCCGAAGCCCTGCCATAAATCCATGTTTGGCTTCTTGATTGCCCACCATGCTTTATATTCGATCTCCATTGGAAGGTGACATGCCTTACCATAGACCAACCGATAAAGGACATTCAAGAATCGTTTTGAAAACATTACGCTAGGCACGTGAATCAGCGAGTTTGATGGACGATCTTTGTTCTTGTTCACCACCTTCATTAGAATGGTCTTAATCTCCCCTGTTAGCAAGTTCTCTTGACCCTTGTTGAGGATGGTAGGGGTGGCGTGTAGTATTTCACACCATATTTAGCCATGAGGTTTTCGAAAGGTTTATTCTGATGCAGACCCCCATCAGCAATAATGGCTTTGGTACCACTGAACTAGAAAAGATGTTTGCTTTCAAGAATTTGAGCACCACCTGTGGTAGTTGGTTTTGCAGGGGATTGCCTCTGACCCATTTTGGACCCACATAGTCTCCCACAATATGCAGTATGACCAAAGGCGTGGGAAAGGTCCCATGAAATCGATGCCCCGAACATGAAGATAGTTCGACCCACTTTAAAGTTGGGTTCGGGGCGTCATATGTGGCGAGACAATTTTCCGAGTCTTTGGCATCTATCACACACTCGGCACATTTGGTGTGCTTCTTTAAACAAGGAAGGCGATAGAAATGGGGCTGCGGCACCTTCACTGCCGTCTTGCAGGAGCAAGTGACCACCATAGGCACTCTCGTAGCGGTGGCAGAATTGTTCTTCTTCGAGACACACACTTCAGTTATACGATGCACAATATTTAAACAGAAGGGCTCTTCCTAATAATAGGAATGGATCTTGTAAATACTTCCTATCTGTTCTTTCCAATCGGATAGGATTTCTCACATTCGAAGTGGCAGTGACGTACCGGGGAGCTTTTCGGATACATTAAAGATTCGCCGGAATTCATCATTGATGGGCGATTTATGAGTGTCATGGGCTATTGTTAATCTTGAAAGATGGTCTTCCACCACATTCTCTACCCCCTTTTTGTCCTTAATTTGCAAGTTAAACTCTTGAAGCAGAAGAGCCCATCGGATAAGTCTTGCCTTAGAATTTTGCTTGGTCAGGAGATATTTCAAAGCGGAATGATCTATAAAAATGACTATATCAGATCCAACCAAGTATGCTCGAAATTTGTCTAAGGCGTAGACTACTGCCAACAATTCTTTCTCTGTAGTAGTATAGTTCCTTTGTGCTTCATTCAAGGTTTTGCTTGCATAATGTTCCCAGAGTTTTCCATCTTCTCTTTGTGGCCTCCAATAGCAAGATCACTTGCATCACACATTACCTCAAAAGGCAAATGCCAATTGGGTGCTCGTACTATTGGTGCAGTGGTCAAATGGGACTTCAGCTCTTCAAAGCTCTCCTGACAGTCTTTTTCCCAAACAAATTTAGAATCTTTCTCTAGCAGCGCTTATAAGGGAGCAGCGATACTGAGAAGTCTTGATGAATCATACGTAAAAAGCTTGCATGGCTAAGGAATTGCCTAACTGTTTTTACATTTGTTGGAGATGGCAATTTGGAAATAAGTTCAATTTTCGCTTTGTCAACTTCTATTCCCCTGCTGGAAATAACATGCCCCAGTACAATTCCTTGGTTCACCATAAAATGGCATTTCTCCCAATTAAGCACCAGGTTCTTTTCTATGCACCTCTACAAGATAGCTTCAAGATTAGTCAGACATTCCTCAAAATCGCCTCCATATACAGTGATGTCATCCATGTATACTTCCATTATGCGCTCCACCATATCGCTAAACATACTAAGCATACATCTCTGAAAAGTGGCAGGGGCATTGCAAGATTGAGGCATTGATTAGTGCCCCAGTGCTATTTGAACCACTATTTTAATAGGTTTTTTGAGGCGCTTTTTGTGTATAATTACAATTATCAGTTACATATTAGGTCCTATTAACTCATGAGTCGCATTTTATGGCAATTTTTGCGATTTTGTGAGATAATCATGCCAAAAGTGTTAGTCGATCAAACACGAAGAATTAAAGTCAAACTCAACATCATAGATCGAGACTAAGAGGAAAGAAGAAGAAAAGTGAAGAAAAATGAAGCAAGAAGAAAATGGAAGAGAAAATTAGGAACGGTGTGATGGAGCATTAGCCATGGGGAAAGTTGGACTTTTTCGTAGGCTAGCGAATCTTAGTGGTATCTTAGCGAGAATTTCATGTTTTATTCTCACACCAAATTCGCTAAAGCTAAGCGAAATTCGCTAACTAAGCGAAATCACACCATTGCCATGAGAATTTTGCATTTTCGCTATCTTGGTGATTTAAGCTAACTAGCGAGGAATTTTGAGCGATAAGCGAAATGCGCTATAATCATGCTTTTGTAATTAATGCCATCAGGCTTCATTTTTTGGTGTATTACTCCTTGTCCTTGAATTTAGCCAAATGTTGGAAACTGTATTTTCACACATTTGGGTTATTATACTAAGACTACCTGATTGCATTCTTTAATCACCAGTAGATATGTATATTTCATTTCTAAATTTCTCTCTTCTCTCTCTTCTCTCCACACGGGCATGACCTCGGGTGGTAAGACTGGGATAATATTCAAAACCACTCCCTTCTTGAGTAAAAGGCTCTTGGGATGAGACTTTTAGAGTTCTTGGTGGTTCCCTGCTTTTCATACGGGTTTTTGTCATTTTGGTTCCCCGAAGATCTTGACTCTAGGTTTTTAGCTTTTTGATTTACTTTCTTCGGCCAATACTTGGCAAGCTTTTAGGGTTTAGTGTATACTTAGCTTTAGATACACTAATATCCATTAGTTGCCCTTTACGAGCCACTGAGGTAGGTTAAAGGGTTAGGATTTCAAACTGATAGTTGAATAGCATTGAATGTCATTAATTTGGCCAATACTCTCCATGCTTTAGGATCCAGTGCATATTCAGTGAGAGAGGTACTGTGATTCTTTAGATAGTCTTCTGAGCCTCCAAATGATATTTATATGTTAGGTTTCTCAAATTAGGGTTGCATAGCATTTAATCATTGGTTGGCCAATACTCTCCATGCTTTAGGATCAGTGCATATTCGGTGAAGTCTTGTGATTGCTAGATAAGAGTCTTTTCTGGCTATACGAGATGATATTAAATGTTAGGGTTTCATTGATAGGGGCCACAGCTTTGCATGTTACAGTGTTGATAAACTAGGAGTTGTTTCAAGGAATGAGGTTTGCTAGTTAAACATAGATCCGGTTATGGACTATAGGTTGCATGTCATAACGAGAAAATTAACGGGGATATCTCGGTTAGCCTAGGATCTTGGCTTCGGTGGCCATTGCGAGTTCTTTTTCTTATTTTCTTCATTTTATTTTCGGTTGCAAACCATCCACTTCCACTGTTTTTAACCAAACCCCAATCCAAATTTAATTCACGATTTTGATTTCACTCAAATCATTTGTCTGAAGAAAACCCATCCGTGTTGTTAAACCATGCCTACCGGTAGCTTGACTACGGCGGTAGAGACTCTGGTTCTAAATTTTGTTGATTCCGCTCTCACCCTACCCGTGTACGAATCAAATGGCGCGTTCTTAGGGGATGGTGCCTTAGTGCAAGTGAGAAGCTGTGGAACACTTGTGATTCTCATCACAAGTCTTGGTGAATTTCCTTTTATTATTTTACAGTCATTTTTTCTTAGTTTTATTTCACTGTTAAAAAAAAAAAAAAAAAAAAAAAAAAAAAAAAAAAAAAAAAAGTGCTGCAGGATCATTTAGGTTGTTTTGTGTGGCACTATTTCAAGCTGGGATTGCATTTTCAGTGGTTTTAATTGAGAGAAAATGGAATCCCATATGGAAACAATACAGTCGGGAGGGTAACCACTAGAGCTTACATATTGATGAGGACTATAGGGACCTTCCATGCCAGTGTAGCATGACACAGTGGAGAGGCACCCCTAGTGAATATAGGTCATGAGGACTATAGAGACCCGATGGATGAGTTCACCATATGGTAGTGCCACAGCCATAGTTGGGAATCACTATAAATTCCTCATGAGACAGAACCTCACAATATGCACCTCCTGAACCTCTTTATTATGCCTCCGTTTCCTCGGCCACAGCGATACCACGGTTAATTTTCCACTACGGTAGACAAGCCATTTGGACCTTACGGATAGTGGATGACTTTGTGGAAGAGAATAAGGATTAATGCCCATTCAATTATCCTTTATGGAAGACAATTTGAACAAGAAAATAGATAGAATTTGAAAGATGATTTTGAGCATAAATGGGACAACACACCCAAGATTATATTTTGAAGACTGGTGTTCGGCGACAATGTCCACGGAGGAGGGTGTCGAAGTGGCACCATGGTGAAGGGGCCCGGGTGCCTCTGGCCTGACCTGAGAAATCCTGGTGGAAAATTTTGAACCCTCAGTTGGTGCTGCTATCTGCCTATGGGAGGAGAAGAGCAACCTTCCCGATGGCGTAGTGGACATGAAGCGGTGGAAGGGACCCGAGGCACATCATTCAACCGACCCCATAGATTTGGATCCTGGCCTGCACCTTGACCAACGACCCACGCGGTGGCTCCTCGGATAACCAAGTGTATATGCATTCACGCACCAAAATCAACACATCATTTTGCTCCTAACCATAAGTCCCGACCCGCGCATCGACCATGCAAAAATCAAAGAAGTTAGTGGCCTCTTGTACATAAGTTTGCCACTACATCAAAGGCACGGCAGGTACCTATCTGACATGGCATAGTGGTTGAGGTTAGTCTTGAGTTGGTTTGGAGCACCAGGACCTAGAGCATTTCCTAAGTTCCCCACACTTTTTGTTTTAATTTGTCTTGTTTAGTTTTATTTTATCGTATTTTATTTTGATTTCTATAATTTTTCTTTTAGTTTTCTTTAATTTTTAGTTAATTTATGTTTTAGATTAATTTTACTCTTATGTTTTCTTGCATTAATTTTGTAGCTTTTGTACAAATTTTGAAGCATGTGTGAAAATCAGAAGCGAGTTTTTATAGTATAAGCGAAAATTTCGCAATTATGACGAGAAATGTAAATTTTAGCTATGATTAAATTTACTAAGCCTTCATGAAATTTAGCAAGCAGAAAATCTTGTGAAGCGAATCAAAATTTGGCCCAGGAAACGATGCACTTGAAATTCCATGTTTCTTAATCCTAGCGAAATAAACGAGGCTTCCCTTTACAAAATGAAATAGTGCCGCAGTGCCTCTTTTTTGTTTTATTTTTATTTTATTTTATATTTTATATATATATATATATATATATATATATATATATATATATATATATATATATATATATATATATATATATATATATATATATATATATTTATTAAAAAAATGTTGAAAAAAAAAAATCGTTTTATATATATATAAAAAAAATATTTTGAAAAAAAATGTTTTTATTTTTATTTTTATTATTTTATTATGTTTTATTTTATTTTTAATTATTAATTATTTTATTTGGTTTTCAAAAAAAAAAATCAAAATCAAAATCAAAATTTCGCTATTAGGCACCAGCGAATTTTCGTAGTTGCGAAATGTAAATTTTTCGCTAGCTAAGCGAAAATTTCCTTCTGATTAAGCGAAAATTTTTAACTAGGGCCCTAATTGACCTCCAGATTTTGTTTCGCTCATAACTTTTCATCAAGACTCCGTTTTGGAAGTGTTCTTGGTACCGTTGGAAAGCTTAAGTGTAGAATCAAATATGGCCAGAAAAGAACATTTTGAGATTATTATGAAAGTGTAATTTAAAAATGGTCCAATTAGTCCACTTTTTCCCTCTCTTTCTTCTCTAACTTGTTTATTTGAAGCCCGAGCGAATTGAATAAAGTGTCGATGGAAAGCTTTGAGGTCTCTATCCAGCAATGATCACATCTTATCATGGAGTAACACTTCCTTCTCTAATTTTCCATTCAGGCCCAGTTTCGGACCGAGATGTTTGGGTTGGGGGAGAATTAGTAAAGGAAGTGGATTTACATTTATGTTTTGTTATCATTTTGTTCAAACCATTTGTGATGTTTAGTGGCTTGTTGGGTTCCTTTTCTATAAAGTGTGGTATACAAAGCGAGCACTGCCCAAAATTTGGACCCGGTTTGTAGCAGACTTTTTGTGGTTTGCTAACTTTGTGGTTTGAAAAAATTGAAGCTTTGTCCAATTCTATTGATGTTAGATTGGTTCCATGCTTAGTTGAGTGAATGATGATTGAATTCTTATTGATTTCGACCTTTTTCTTCCACCTTTAATAACCACACCTAAGCACATTAGATTTCAATGATGAAATTTGAAAAGCGTACCCTCATGAATTTGCATAACCTACCTAGTTTCATTGACCGCCTTTAATGGGTTAAGGACCCCTGTGGAAAAGAAAAGAAAAGAAAAATAAATGAAAAGAAAAGAAAAAGAAAAGAAAAAGAATAAAAATTGCAATGTTTTGCCTTGAAACCGAGAGCGGTCAGGGGTATATGGCGCGAAAACCTTTAAAACCCGGTGCCCTAAACCTTCAGCGGTTGGGAGTCACGGCTTTTGTGTTCGTTACATGGGTGGATGGGTGGAGTTTAGCAAGTTGTAGGTGTAATTCTGAAGTCATTCGAAACCACAGGTGAAGAAACACAGCCAGAGTTTGTGGTCAGATTGATCCTTTTGGCTTGATGCCCTAAACCTTAATTGGTTGGGAGTCATCGGTGGACCCCCGTTACACGGACTTTGATGAAGTCGAGTTTTTAGCATTGCACCCTACAACACAAAAAGAATTGTGGAATAAGAGGTGGGTCCTGATCTATTTAGGTTGGTTAGCATGCTAGGTCGTGGTAGTAGCTAGGTTGGGGGGAGAGTGCAGTTTAGCAGTTTATTGTTGAGAGCTAATCAAATAAACACTTAGATTTTGGTGGAAGTTTCTAGTTGATTCACTGAGATGGAGACTCTTTTGATACTCAATTTGTATAGGTATTTATTCTTTCATGATAGTTTATGGACACGACTTTTGTGTGGATTCTTACTTAGGGTTAGGCATTACTTCTTCACAACCTTTTTGAACTACAACCTTTTGTGCACATAATTTTGTTATCTTTTGTATGCTCTTTCTTTCTTTCTTTCATTATACGGGACTAGCAATGTGTAGGTTAAGTGTGATTAGTGCCTAAAAGTGCTATTTTGAACCCTATTTTTAATAGGTTTTGGCGCTTTTGTGTACTAGTGTTATGGTAACCCAATTTACATATTAAGGTCCCTATTATTCTAATGATCGCATTTTGTGACAATTTTTGCAGTTTTTGTGAGATAATCATGCCAAAAGTGTTGAGTCGATCCAAGCACGAAGAATTCAAGTCAAACTCAACATCATAGATCAAAGACTAGAAGGAAAGAAGAGAAGAAAAGTGAAGAAAAATGAAGCGGGAAGAAATGGAAGAAGCGAGCAGTGGCGATGGGCACAATGGAACAAGAGTCGCAGTGAGAAACTCGGACTTTCGCTAGGGCTAGCGAAATGCGACTGCTCTAGCGAAATTTCATGTTTTCGCTATTTCACACAAATTTCGCTATTAGCTGAATTTCTAGCTAGCGAAATCACCACTGCCTAGCGAAATTTTGCATTTTCGCTATCTCTTGGTGATTTCGCTAGCTAGCGAAATTTTTGAGCCTTAGCGAAATTCACTGCCTTGTCATGCTTTTGTAATTAATGCCAACCGACTTCATTTTTTGGTGTATTACTCCCTTGTCCTTGAATTTAGCCAAAATGTTAGGTTTTCTTTGGGTTTTCAATTGGGGTTGGCTATATAAGCCACCTTATAAGTTTGTAACCCTAACTTTAACTTTTTTGTAATAATAATAATAATAATAATAATACAATGCTAATAATAATAATAATAATAAAATAATAATAATTTTGTGGCGTACTTTCATTTTCTTTCAGTTTTCTCTTCTCTCCTCTTTCTCTCCCTTTCTTTGCTACAAACACCTCTGTGGATGACAACTTGGAGGATGAGCGGCTAAAACCATTTCTTCTTGAAGTAAAAGGCTGCTGGGGGTGAGATCTTTAGGTTGCTGGTGGTTCCCCTGCTTTTCATGCAGCAGGTTTTGTCATTTTTGGTTCCCAAATCTTCAACTCTAGGTTTTTAGCTTTTTGATTTACTTTCTTCGGCCAATACTTGGCAAGCTTTTAGGGTTTAGTGTATACTTAGCTTTAGATACACTAATATCCATTAGTTGCCCTTTACGAGCCACTGAGGTAGGTTAAAGGGTTAGGATTTCAAACTGATAGTTAAATAGCATTTCGAATGTCACACTGGGCCAATACTCTCCATGCTTTAGGATCCAAAGGTATATTCGAGAGAGGTACTGTGGATTCTTTAGATGGTCTTTACGAGCCTCTAAAATGATATTTATATGTTAGGTTTCTCAAATTAGTGGTTGCATAGCATTTAATGTTATTGATTCGGGCCAATACTCTCCATGCTTTAGATCCAAAGGCATATTCATGAGAGAGGTACTTGATTCTTGTTAGGATGGTCTTTACGAGCCTCCGAGATGATATTAAATGTTAGGTTTTAAAACGCAAAGGGGCCACAATCGCATGTTACCCGTGGCCGACTCAAATAGAGTTGTTTCAAGGGTGAGGCTCGCTAGCTAAACATAGGATCCGTTATGCCATGGACTATAGGTCGTATGTCATAACGCGATAAATTAACCTGGACCTCTGCCACGGATCTTAAACTCGCGGGCCCACCGCTTCAAGGAGTTCTTTTTCTTATTTTTCTTCATTTTATTTTCAGTCAGAACCATCCACTTCCCCGCTTTTAACCAAACCCCAAATCCAAATTTAATTCACCAGTTTTGATTTCACTCAAATCATTCAGACGAAGAAAAACCCATCCCCGTGTTCGACCTCTCGTGATTCATTATGTCAAGTAAAGAGTTTTGACTACGGCAAAGAGGAGGAACTACGGATACAAATTTGGTTGATTCCATTTCACCCTACCGTGGCATCGAATCAGCATCCTCTTGTACAGAGCTAAATGGACATGTGAAGGTGGTCTTTTCTTGATCTTCTGTGCAATCTCTATCTGAAAGTACCCTGAATACCCATCCAAAAAGCAATAGAATGGGTGTCCAGAAACTCTCTCAAGAAGCTGATCAATGAAGGGCAATGGGAAGTGATCTTTTCTTGTTACTTCATTGAGCCTCCTGTAATCTATGCATACCTCCAACCCTGTGAGTGCCCGGTAGACAATTCCTCGCCCTTTCATTTTTCACAGTGGTCACCCCTGACTTTTTGGGCACCACCTGGGTTGGGCTTACCCAGGTGCTGTCGGATATGGGGTAAATGATACCGGCCTGCAGCAATTTCAGGACTTCAATGCGAACAACCTCCTGCAAGTGAGGATTCAACCTCCTCTGTGGCTGCCTAACAACTTTAGATTCTTCTTCTAAATAAATGTGGTGGGTGCAGATTGTTGGGTTTATGCCTTTTAAATCAGAAATTTTCCACCCCAAAGCTTGTTTGTTCATTTTGAGAAGGTGCAGCAGGTTGTGCTCCTGTGAAGTGGTCAGCAGTGATGATATCACAACTAGATATCGGGCTCGCTTTCTTCCATAAATGCATTTTAATTCAACCGGGGTAGGTTTGAGCTCTAACTTTTGAGGTTCCCTTGGTTCTTCACCAGTCAACAGAGGTAGAATTTCTATTTTCTTTCTCCAGTACCCCTGCACTAAGCTCATGCATTGAGGTTCTTGTTGCTCTACAAGGCACTCAGATAACTCCTGGGTCAGCATATCTTGCATATGCTGATCATTAGCCTGTTCCTCAAGAATTGTATCTATTATGCAGACTTCTTCACGGCCCTCCACTGGCCGTGATAGCGCCTTACCAAAACAAGATATTGAGTTCTAAAGTCATATTCCCAAACGTGGAGTTGCATAACCCTATCCCTAATAGCTTGATTATGGCATTTGAAGTAGCCAAGAATGGCCTTCCCAATATAGATGGGTACATGATCGCCCCACGCAGTCCCAGCTCGTTGCATAATGATAAAACCCACCGGATAGTAGAATTTGGTCCACTTGTATTAAAAAACATCCTCAATGGTCCCCTTCGTATTTTAATAGACCTATCTACTAGAGACAAAGCAGGGATGGAAGTGGGCTTTAGTTCTCCCAAACCAAGCTGCATGTAAATGGAATATGGCAGTAGGTTCACACTAGCTCCCAAGTCTAATAGTGATTTTTCTACACTAAAGCCTCTAATATTAACTGAGATTATAGGACATCCTAGGTCCTTATATTTCACAGGAGTTTTGCACTCAATGATAGCACTCACTTGCTCAGTCAAAAAGGCCTTTTTATTCACATTGAGGCCTCTTTTTACTGTACATAAGTCCTTCAAAAATTTCGCATATGTGGGGACTTGTTTGATCATGTCAAGAAGAGGAATGTTGACTTTCACTTGCCGTAACACCTCAAATTTCAGCTCGCTGACTGAATTTTTCTTTTTCCGGCGCCTGCGGGAAAGGAGGGGTACACTCTGCCACCTCTTCCTTTTTCACGATCATCGTTTCTTCCTTCGGGCGGATCAACCGCCGTGAGCTGCTTTGGTTGGTGGGCCGACCGCGGCCTCGCTTCTTACCACTTCTCAAAGTCACTACTGCTTGATTTACCACCTTGTGATTGGATCATCATTTGAGCCTTATTTCATGCACTCCTGTGGTTTTCATATATTCTGGAAGGAAATTTCCTTCGAACCCCGCCAAGCCGGGCTAGACAACCTGATAATGGAACTTTGCAACTCAAAATGCATGCTGTCCATCTTCTTGTTGAGTGAGCTCTCTACTCGTTCAATTTTCGATGCCTGGGATATCTCGCACCTTTTGTTCCTCCACAACGTGCCTACCATGAATTCGTAATTGCCCGCTTCAACAGAGAAGAAGGTGGAGGTTGCCGTCATTGCAGCCAAGGGAGCCAAAATGCCGCTGTGCTCCCGGGGGCATATGTGGGGTTTTCGCTTCCATGAAAGGCTCGATGATTTCTCCAATCGGGGTTATAGGTGTCAGGCGCATATGGGGGCATTTGTAGGTGGCTTATTTCACTCCAAGACATGTATGTTTTGCATTAAGTCCTCCTTATCAAGGAAATCCATCGACAATGCTCCTCGTGGTGGCCGTTGACTGACAATTGAAGTGTGGGCCAAGATGCAAACAATTCATTCATTGCTTGCACTTCATGCTGATTTCTCATCTCAAGCTCCTCCAGCCTCTTCTGGATCAACGTGGCCGCTCGCCCATCTCCGTTTCCTCGTAGCACTCCTCCCCTTTGCGGGCTGAAGGCCCCATTTTCTACCTCCTCGGGTTTGGCCTATCCCATCCCTTGGAAGTTTCACCACATAGTTTAAAAAGTCCATGGCTTCATCCGTGCTTAAGCTCACAGTCCCTCCACATATTGTTTCCAATAATTGCTTCATGGCTGGAGACATACCACCATAGAAGTGATTCACAAGCATCCATGTGTCGAAACCATGATGTGGACAAGCACTGATGGTCTCCATGAACCTCTCCCAGCACTGGTAGAACCTCTCATTGTCATGGGCAGCAAACGTGTAGATTTGCCTCTTCAAATTGTTGGTCTTGTGAGCACCGACGAATCTTTTAAAAATTCGTCGCAGCCTCGCCTGTAAATTTTCTAATGGTCCTTGGTCTCAGTGAATTAAGCCATATTTTGGCTTTGTCCTTGAGGGTTAATGGAAATTCTTTCAACTTCAACAAATCCATATCGACAGACCTCCTTAAAAGTTGCGACACTCTCAAAATCTATGTGTGTGTATGATTTTCATTTTCCATACCATGAAATGTGGGAAGCAAAGGGCACTAGGTAGGTCTCACCGCTACATCCTCAGGTACTGATGCAGAAGGAGCACTCACTCTAGGAGGGTGTATGTGGTCCCCTCATTGATCTCGTATGCTATCAGATTCACCGGAGGTACCTCAATGACTCCTCACTGCTCAGTGATCCATTTGATCACCGTGCACACCGATTTCACAACCTTGTCTCGCTTGGTGTACGCATTCTTTGTAGTCTACCTGAACTGTCTCTATCCCAGTGATGCATAAACACTTGTGATACAAAATGAGACAAAGCAAAGAACAACAAAAGGTTTCGCTAAAAAGGATCAAGAAAGAATAAATTATAAATCGATCGTAAAAATAAAATGAAATTTGTGCCAGAGATCGGCCGAGTAAAAACTTGATATTCTAAATGCTGAAAATCAAAAAGGGTTAAAATATCACCAACACTTGTAATGTGGATTACAAGTTCATATCAACTCATCTTCTATAGTTTGGCACCATCCCTAAGAACTGCGCCATTTGATTTCCAGGCTACGTTAGGTGATCCGAATCAACGAAATTTTGTTTCCTATTTTTCTCCTTACTCCGTAGTCAAGCTACCGCAAAGATAGCGGTCTAGTATCGAACACGGGATGGGTTTTCATCCTACAAAGATTTGTTTCCATGTTTCAAAATGGTGAGGCTTTCATTTGATTTTCGCATTTGCATTGAAAATGTGGGTGTTAGTTACTAGCTAATCAAATAAATTTTAAAATGAGGTGTGGAATAGGAGACCTCAAGGCTCAACAGTTTGATAAAATGAGGTTGCAATGGTGTCCCTAGTTATTTCGCATTAGGGAAAATGACATATAGTCATTGCCAAAACAGGATATTTGTTTAGCTTTAAAAACCAACCCTTAAAAACACTCCTATTTGAGCCAAAACACTTACTGGGCATTTAATGTTCCAGCAGTTTGAAAAATACATCATTTAACCTAATTTTAGTGGCTCGTAAATGACATCTAATGGATGTCAGTGTATCTACCATTAAGAATACACTGAACCCTGAAGCATGCCAAGTATTGACCAAAGGAAAGACATTAAATAGCATTAAACCCTAGTTTGGAAAGTTTGGAACACATAAATGCAGTACCTGCTTCATTTAAAACTGAGGAACACCTGCCAACCACCATTAACCAACCTAGCAACCCTCCTGCTTGAGGCTTAGCCAAACATCCTTTGAGTTGTCATCCTCAAAGGGTGTTTGGCGCCCGAGAAAATGAGAGAAAGAAGAGAGAGAAGAGAGAAAATCAGAACCTAAATGAAAAGTCGCGTGTATTTGACAAAGGAATGAAAGTTAGGGTTACAAATGTTATAAGGTGGCTTATATAGCCATACAAGAGATGTGAAATACCAAAAATACCAAAAAATATATGATTACATTGGGGACAAAATGGGAATTACACAAAAGGGCCGTTTGGATCAAAAATAGAGGGGCAACAATTTCGCTATGCATAGTAGAATTTCGCTATGATAGTTAACTCAAGCATAAATAAAATTGTGCATAGCGAAAAATTTGAATTTTCTCTATGCACAGTAACTTTCGCTATGATAGCGAATTTTCGCTATCATAGCGAAAATATGGCCATAGCGAAATTTCGCTAGGATTGCGAAATTTTCGCAATCCTTGCGAAATTTTCGCTATGCCATAGAGAAAATCCTGATCCTCCTACATTGCTTCCTGCATCAATTCAGCCTGCATTGCCTCATTTCCCACTTGACATTACTTCATCCCGGCTTGATGAAATCGCCAAGAATTCGTGACAAATCAAAGACTCAATATGAAGCCAAGCTCAAATGAAGGCCGAGGTTCCCAAAACCCTGCAGAAACTACCAAAACAACCTCGAAACAAAATCAGTAGTACTAATCGGACCTACACATGTCAATCGGCTTAATTCATATGATTAGTACGCAAAAAGCACTCAAAACCTATCTTAAATAGGACTCAAAATAGCACTTTTTGGGTACTAATCATTGTGTTGATCAAATAATTAGAAGATGTGTGCCTGAGGAAGAACATCAAGGAATACTCAGTCACTGCCATGAGAATGCATGTGGAGGTCATTTTGCTTCCCAGAAGACCGCCATGAAGGTGCTCTAATCTGGGTTCTATTGGCCTTCTCTTTTCAAGGACGCCCACAAAATATGCCGAGAATGCAACAAATGCCAAAGATTAGGGAAAATATCTCGCCATCACATGATGCCTCTAAACCCAATTTTGGTAGTTGATTTGTTTGATGTTTGGGGCATTGACTGTATGGGGTCATTCCCTTCTTCCTTTGTATATGTATACATTTTGGTGGGTGTAGACTATGTGTCGAAATGGGTCAAAGCAATGCCTTGCAGAGCAGCAAACCACAGGGTGGTGCTCAAATTTTTGAAAGAAAATATCTTCTCCAGATTTGGGGTCCCAAAGGCCATAATCAGTGACGAAGGTTCACACTTCTGCAACAAACCCTTTAAGAACCTCCTAACTAAATATGGTGTCAAGCATAAAGTGCCCACCCCGTACCACCCTCAGACTAGTGGTCAAGTTGAGCTCGCCAACAGAGAAATCAAGACCATATTGATGAAAGTGGTGAACTCCAACAGAAAAGACTGGTCTCTCAAGCTGCTAGATTCCTTGTGGGCATACAGAACAGCCTTCAAGACCATTCTTGGAATGTCATCGTATCGCCTAGTTTATGGCAAGGCATGCCACCTGCCCGTGGAGATTGAATATAAGGCATGGTGGGCCATCAAAAAGCTGAACCTGGATTTGGGACGAGCTGGCCTAAAAAGGGTCCTTTACATCAATGAATTAGAAGAATTGTGAAAAGATGCCTACTTGAACTCCAAAATTGCAAAAGACAGATCGAAGAAATGGCATGATCAAATGATAGCCCGCAAAACTTTCAAGCATGGGGACCAAGTATTGTTGTATGATTCAAAGCTCCACCTCTTCCCGGGTAAGCTCAAGTCAAGCTGGACTGGTCCATTCATCATCTACCAAGTTCATCCTAATGGATCAGTGGACCTGCTCAATTCCAAGGACAGTAGAATATTCTAGGTTAATGGGCAGAGGCTAAAGCCCTATGCAGCACAATTCGCAGCAGACAAGGAGGAGATCCCCCTCCTTGACCCTCCATAAATTCAACATGCTACTTTGAGTTGGCTTGGTCTCCACTGAGACTGAAATTCCACTCCAATTGTATTTTAATGAATTTTATTTGGTTTATTCCAAGTTTTATTTGTATTTTTTTCCCTTAATTGTAACTTAGTTTAGTTTGCATTTTCTCATTCTCTTATGCACATTCTCATAATTTTTGGTATTCTGTTTTGTAGGTGTAGCAGAAGGTAGGGCCATAGCTACAGGGTGAAATTTTCTCAACCTGAGAAATTTCAAGTAGCCTCTACGAGGTCCCGTATGCGTCTCGGGGTTTCTCGCCTTGTCTCCAGGCCGCCTTCTCTGCTTCAGACCCCGCCATAAATTTCCCCAGATTTTTTAGCCTAGTTTTTAGTGCCCATTTATGGACACTATTTAACCAGCCCTTTCACCTTCCCATATTTCTCTATATAAACCCCACCCTTTTTCTTCATTCATTTCATTCCCTTTTCCTGAAGCAGAGAACCTCTCCACCCTCTCCATCTCTTCCTTAATCCAAGCATGGCCAAGACTCGTGGAGGACTTAGCTTCAGGCCCCGCGTGCAACCTTCTTCTCCGCCCCCTGCCGATGCCATCGCCGCCCTACCACGCCGGAACCCCCCGCCACATGACAGACACTATGCCGCCGTAGTCGCCGCCACTTTCTGGGCCTCACGCCGCTCCTACTCCCAGTATGATTCGCGAGTTAGGCCTACTCCTCTATCTCCTCATCACCCACGGCCATCCCGAAGGGCCCACCTCCAAAGAGGGCTCGGACTTCAGGCCCAGGCGAGTCATCTAATTTGAGGCCCCAGGAGCCCCATTCCCCAACTGTTCAGGGACCAGCTGATGACTTCCCCCCGGATCTGTCTCTTGCTTCTATTATCCGGCGCCCCTTCTTCCATTGCGGCCCTATTACAGGAAATTCAGATTGCAGTACCAGGGAACTGCACTGCGAGACATATTATGATTTTCCAGCTTTTGTTGCTAATCCCGAGCTCAAAGATTCCATGAGGCTTATGCAACGGTACTCCCTGGAGCCTTTTATGACCCCGCGCAAATTTTTCTACCCCTAGGTGGTCATCGAGTTCTACCATACCATGACATCCATGAGAGTACCTCATCCTACTGTTATCCATTTCTCGGTTGATGGCCGCAAGGGGACACTGCAGTCAGCCGATATTGGGTAAATGATGATTCCATTTCCTATCAGTTTTAGCCAACTCCGGTCGACTACAGGCTGTAGCCCCACCCCTTGCCCAGGGAGATGGTTCGCATATTATCTAGAGACATAAAAGCAAGGTCTGTAATTTTCCAGAGACAGCTTCCCCCGAGCATGCTCCTTATCGACCACATACTGCGGTCCAACATCTTCCCACTCCATCATATTGTACAGCGGAGAGGAGCTATACTGGAGGCTCTATACCGCATATCTAATGGTTATTATTGATCTGGTACACAAGAAAGTTCTAATCAACAATATTTATAACGTAAATTCCTACATCAGAAAGGCAAAGCTATTGCAAAGATAAGGCTTTAGGGTCAACTCGTGGATGGGTTTTCTTCACTCAAAATGGTTTACAGTTGATGTAAAATGGTGATTTCACTTTGGATTTGGGGTTTTTGTAAAAACTGTGTGATTGTTGGTTTGAAAACTACAAACGAAATGAAATAGAATGTAAAAAGAACTCCTTGAAGTCTCGGACTACTGGGCTTGAGGTTCTAGGGCGACTGGGAAGTCCTAGGGTCCTTTTCCTCGCATTGGGGAGGATGACCTATAGTCATTTCCCGAACCGGATCTTCGTTTAGCTATGAAAATTGAACCCTAAAAGTTTTTCTCTTGAGATACAACATTTATTGATCATTCATGTCTCAAAGCAATAAAAACTAATTCTTTGACCTAACCTGCAGAGGCAAATAAATGATTAACTATAAGCCTCAGCTGATCTAGTAGTAAGCATCCACCGAGAGCCCTTAAAGCTACGGGGCACTTCCACAATTAGGGTACATCAAAAGGATTTAAACCTTAGGTGAGAAACAGAGACATAAATGATAATAATTGCATGCGTTGGAAACAGAGAGGACAACAAGATACTCTCAAAACCTCGCCTAGTGGCCTTCCTTCAAGGATTTAGGATTTAGCCAAGCATGCCTTGAGTTGTCATCCTTAAGGAGTGTTTGGCTTGTGAGAAAGTGAGAGAAAGGGAGAGAAAATGAGAGAAAAGAAGAAAAGCGGGAAAGCTGAAAGCTTTCATGCCAATTTTATTACAAAAAGTGATCCCCCGGAGCAGAGCTTGACTGAGGCTTATATACTGCCCAGAGTCAAGGGAAATTACAAAAATATCTGAACTACCAACAATACATATGGGGAAGTTTCGGAAAAAGCCTCAAAAAGGTGGTCAAATGGAAGTCAAAGTGGAGGCAGAGCAGGTTGCGAAAATTCGCAACCTTGCAAAATTTCTACAGTGGTCCACTTTTCTTCTTCGCCAGGCTTCACCCTTCCGACTTATCGCAGCTTCGAGTTCGGCTCGATTCTTCGTGCTTGGATTGACTCGATAATTTTGGCATGATTATCTAGCAAAAACTACAAAAATAGCCATAAAAACGATTAGTAGTATAGCTTGACCTTAATAAAGCACTGGGTTAATATTGTTCTAGCAATACAAAAAGCGCTCAAAACCTGCAATAAACATGGCTCAAAATAGCACTTTTTGAGCACTAATAATTGGTTCAACCCTACTGAGCTCTTCATGACATCCTTGTTCCACTTTAAGGACAAGGTCCACCGTAGAAACCTGATCCAAGTTGAGTCCACACCCCACCTGTTCCCAAGGCTACTATGCCAGGTGTTAGAGCATATGGGTTTTTGTGCTGAGCCCCGATTGGAGCGCTGCTGAGATTGCGACGCCGTTCTTACTATTGACAAGTGGTAGCTTCGCCTATGCTCAGATTTCCCACCTCAGACGAGTCGAGACATAGTAGCCGACTCAACCCGTAGAGTATACAGAGGGAGCCCCAATTGCACCATCCTCGCAATCCCCAGTTAGCCATCAAGCCTCCATTACCTACATCGCGACATCCTCTCGTAACCTGGGGCCTCCAAATCCCTACAACAACGGACCTAGTACATCAGCTCCACCACCGCATCATATCTCCATTTACACTCGGGATTTTCTCACTATTATGGATGTAGTCCGCACCTTCTCAACCAGGTCAGCATCTTTTGCGATTGCCCACACAGCTTTAGTAAAGAGGACGACACGCACAGAGACCGCCACTACACAGAACCATGCCATCCTCATGCAGATTCAGAGTCACTTGGGCTTACCTCCTATCTCCATCGCACCGCCTGTGCCTCTTCGTGATCATCTTCCAGCCAGCCCACCCACCTAGCACCCCCTTACATCTTCATCGATTACTAATGTGCCAGCAAGAAGCAGATTCTCCTCCAGCCTTCATTATAGCCCTCACCGCTAGTGCAGAGGATGGAAGCCCACCAGTTGCACTTCTCACCATTGAGATAGGCACTTCCTTCCTAACTTTCCAATCCGAGCCCCATTGCAATGAGACATTTGGTCAGGGGAGAGTTACGAAGGAAGTGGCTTATTATTTATGTTTTCATTGCTATTTTCGAGCAAGTTTTTTTGCGGAAGATAATGACTTGCTATTTAGTTTCGCTTGTTTTAGCTGGTGAAGCCGTCGCTTTTTGTAAAGTCGAAAATATAGCCATATATCTTTTATACATACTACATAGCCCACTTACATAGCTTGCAACTTTACTCCCATTTTTTTTAGAGAGCCATTTAACTTTGGCAGCTTTGAAAATCGAAACATTGTCCATTACTGTTGATGTTAGATTGGTTCCATGCTTAATTAAGTGGATGATCAGTTAAATTCTTAGTGCTTTCAACCTTTTTCTTCCACCTCTAGCTAATCACACATTGTGCACATAAGGTTTCAATAGTAAGCGCACGAGTAAGTAGGTTGGTCCGGAATCAACAAAATTTATACCTAAATTCCTCCTACTGCCATAGCATGGCTACTGCAGTATAGCAGCTCTAGGGTCGAACACACGGATGGGTTTTCTTCGTACAAATGACTTGCAGTTAAGGCCAAAATGGTGAACTCAATTTGGATTTTAAGGTTTGGTAAAAACAGTGGGTTGAATTGTTTGGAAACTAAAAACATAGTGAGTTAAAATTTTGTAAAATATAACTCCTTTAAGTGTTAGGTCACTGGGGTTGGATTCATAGGGCAACTGAGGGATTCCAAGGTCCTTTCCTCGCGTTGGGGTGGATGACCTATAGTCATCTCCTGAACCAGATCTTCATTTAACTATAAAAACTGACCGTTAATAAATATCCTTTAAAAAATGGCATCCACTAGCCATTGCTCTCACAAGAAACACAAGTCACCTCACTCACCTTTGCAATGGATCATAAATGATAACTAACAAACATCAATGGACTAACATTACATCCAATGAGCCCAAAATCTTACCAAGCAATAATCCATCCAGACTCCAAAAGATCAAAACCTAAAGTTAAAAAATGAGAACAAGAACGGCAGATGCTCCACGTGGAAAAACATAATCCTCTAGTTGCCTTTCGCATCCCGTATTCACAGACCCTTCCTTCATGGAGGAAGGGTTTCTAGCCACTCATCCTCTCAAGTTGTCATCCCTGAGGGTGTTTCGCTGCCTTAAAATGAAGGAAAATGGGAGAAAATGAGAGGAACTGGAAAAGAGCGAGAAAAGTTGAAAGCTTCCCGCCCAAAAATTTTATTAATGAAGAAGATCTCCCTTATAGTGTCTCATATGGGGGCTTTTATAGCCAACCCTTAATACAAAATACCAAAAAAAACAAAAAGCAAAAGCTATTACAGGGGGACAAAATGAGAAGAAAACCAAAAAGAGAACAAAAAGTGAAAAAGTCAAACGAGCAGCAGGAACAGTCAATAGGGGGAAACTTGAACAGTGCGTAGGAAGGGTAATTTCATAGGCTGCGAAAATTCGCAACCTACGAAATTTTCGCAGGCTGCGAAAATTTTGCAGTCCTGCTCCATTTCTTCCGCTTTGCTTTCTACTTCTCTTTTCTTCTGGTTTTTTATTTGTAGCATGAGTTGAACTTGGATTCTCCATGGTTGAGCTGAATCCCTATCTACGATATAAAAAAGCCTGTAGTAAAACAAATAAAATTTACAAAATTTGATTAGTAAATTTTGCTAGGTCCTTAACATGTCAATCAAGTTAATTAGGCCGATTAAGACACAAAAGCGCTCAAAACCCTCAGATTAATAAGGGTGTAAAATAACACTTTGCAAGAATCAATCCTCCTTACCACTTCGCAGTGATAAACCGCTTTGACTTCATTTATCCCGGGAGTTGGTTTATCGGAAAAGCTCACCCGTGCACTCCCCTCGACCACTGCGGTCTCGGGCGGGAATTTCCTTCTCCTACACCTCAAGCATCGGGTTAGTCAATCTAGAAATCAATACCGCAAGTTGTCAAATTTAGGCACATCAGATCGTTGTGTTCTCAATCTTCTTATTCATGGTGCTTTCGATTACGATGCTCGATTAGCTCGAGCATTCATCGCTTCTCGTTTTCCAATAAAACTCGCCCACCACTTTGCTCAAATTCATTATACCGCTTCAACTGGAGATAAGTGATGGTGGCCGGGTCGAGATGAGGAACCATATTGTTACAGTACTAGGGGGTACATATACCGGAGGCTTGGGTTTCAGTGAGAGGCTGGGGATGGTTCCTCCAATTGGGGATTGTATGTGTTGTTGTACTTCAGGGCGCTCGTCGGTGGTTTGTATCACCTACGCTGGGTCGCTCGCCTATCATCCTCATTGAAGGAACAAATGACAATGCTCTCCCTGTGCTCAAGATCAAAATGAAGCAACGCCTAAGTACGTGTGTCTCAAATCGACGCCCGCACCTCGTGTTGATTTCTCATTTCTAGCTCCTTCAACCTTCTTGCTATGGTGGATAGCTTTGCCTTCATTTCCATGTCCTCCGTGAGGGAATACATGCCTCCCTTTAAGCTTGTTGCAGGCCTCATCCTCTATACTTCTCTTAGGTTTGGTTCATCCCAAGCTTTAGATGTCTCTGCCACATAGTTTAGGAAGTCCATGGATTCTTCTGGATTCTTGCTCATGAAGTACCCTCCACACATAGTCTCTAATAATTGTTTCATACCAGGGAACATTCCCTCATAAAAATGATTGACTAGCATCCATGTGTCAAAGCCATGGTGAGGACATGCATTGATGGTTTCCAAATATCTTTCCCAGCATTGGTAGAACTTTTCATTTTAGTGGGCTGCGAAAGTGTAGATTTGCCTCTTCAGACCGCTGGTTCTGTGTGTGGAGAAAATTTTCTTTAAAAACTTAGCCTGCATTTCCGTCCAATTCCAAATGGTCCTCGGTCTCAAAGAGTTGAGCCAAATCTTGGCTTATCCTTTAGAGTCAGAGGAAAAAATTTCAGCCTCACCAGGTCCATATTGGAAGCATCCTCCTCAAGGTGTTGCATCTCTCACCCCGGATGTGTGAGTAGGGGTTCTCACTCTCCATACCATGTAAAGTGGGGAGTAGAGGCACAATGTAGGGTCTGACAATCATGTTCTCCGTGGGAGGCACAATGCATGAGGGTGCACTCACTCTTGGGGGATGTATGTGGTCCCTCATTGACCTATATGCATCGATTCCTCTGCACTCGCGTCCCATCGTTCCTCGTGTGGGGGCTCCATCCTCGATCACTGCTCAAGCCTTACCACAAAATTTTGTTCCCGGTGGGGCACTCAATTTTTCTATCCCGCCCGCTTGCGGTTCCTATCCTACTGGTACATAAACTCCTATATGAACAAAACAGAACACCAACAAGAAGCAAAAATAAGGCTACCAACAAGATTACTGTTACCTAAAAAAAAATTGTATATGGACAGTAAAAGAATTGAATTAACCCAGCAGTGAACTTCTAGGGAAAATTGAAAGAGATAAAAGTTCACCAATACTTGTGATGAGGATCATAAGTTCAACAGCTCATCACTTGCACTAAGGCACCATCCCCGGCAACGACTCCATTTGGTTTATGGCATGGAGGGTATCCTAGAATCAACAATATTTATACCTAATTCCTCCTACTGTCGTAGCATGGCTACTGCAGTATAGCGGCTCTAGGATCGAACACATGGATGGGTTTTCTTCGCACAAATGACTTGCAGTGAGGTTTAAATTGGTGAATTTGGTTTGGATTCAGGGTTTTTGGTAAAAACAATGGGGTTTAATGTTTAGAAACTGAAACTGAAATGAAATAAAATGTAAAATAGAACTTCTTGAAGTGTTAGGTCACTAGGTTGGATTCCTAGGGCAATTAACACTACAAGAAAAACCGAAATTAGAGACGAAAATTAGAGAGGGACAAGTGTCCGTCTCTATATAGAGATGAATTACAGACGGATTACGTATTGAAAAACCTTAAATTACAATTACCAGAGACGGAAAATTCTCGTGCCTCTATTCCGTTTCAAATAGAGACTAATGATTTCCGCCCAAATCGTAGACGAAAACCGTACCGGCTCAATTTAGAGATCTAAATTTTCTCGTCCCTAATCAAAAGACACGATTCCGTTCAAATCAAAGACTAAACCAGTCCGTCTTCAATTAAAGACGGAATTCTCCGTCCCTTAATTAGAAACTAATGATTCCGTTTCAAATCGGGAGATTAAAACCGAAATTGGCCTCAATTTTTTGAGATGGAAATCATTCCTACTTAACTTCCTTTAAGTATGAGAAGCCAATGTACCGACGTACCGACACAAACACAAACAGAGTCTCTCTGCCTCTGCCTCCGCCAACAATGCCGATCCATGAATAAAGCCTAGTCCATACCCACTATCTCTTCGCCTTAAACCTTAAAATGGAACTCTACTGCTTAAATTTCATGATAATGGTAATGTTCACCCAATCGCGATACCTACGCGCTGGCGGTTTTGTGGGATGGGCACTACTAACCGGTGTTGGCCGGGTTGTTTTCTGGGTTGTTATCGAAATGTCGCTGTCGAAAATCGTATACGGGTTCCGACAAGGCGGCACTTCTCGAAGCCATGCGGAAGGAAGTGAGCGGCCGGACTCGCTGTGGAATGAGGCCGCCAGAACACCCTTTGCGGTCGGGCTAAGGTTTTGTGCGAGAAGAACGTATCGAGGTCCTCGCCTCCCGGATGCCTTACCGACGGGGAAATTCCGATTACCTGAACTCGATCAACTCCGCTCAGTCCTCGAATGCCTTGTAGAGACCTCTGCCGCCGGATCTTGGCTCCTGTGCCGATCTTTGGAACCTTTACTTGCATGGGAATGTGTTTTCCGGCGAGATCCCGGCGTCTTTGTTCAGTCTTACCAACCTCGTCGCTCGAACCTGTCACAACAACTTGTCCAACGAGATCTGACGAAGTCAACAAGCTCGACTGGGGTATTCAAGTAAGCAAAGAATGTGCCATCATCGCTTATGGCCTCGAAATTGAAGTGCTAAGGGAGATACTCACAAAAACCGGTGCTCTTCGAATGCATCTAGGTGTTCGATTGAGGATTTGTTGAGAGAGCAGCACAAATCCAACCGGATATTTAGCACAGGAGTCTCTTCTTGTAGAAACGGCCCATTGTTCCAAATCCACCCAATACCCATTACTCCACCATACGCAGCGCAAAATAATTCAAGAAAAATCTTTTCAAAAAAAACGAAATCTAATCTTTCATCCTTTATGTAGATCGTGACCGGGTTCTCATCTGATTTGTTGATGTACATTTCAATTTGATTCGTTCGTTGAATTCATTCAAGCCTGTAGATACGGATTTAGGATCGGGTTTCTGCTTTTCGATTGTTAAAGTTAGTGTGTGTATTGATGATTTCTTACTTTGTTGTTCTACCGATCAGTTGAAGTTATTCGATTTCTTATGATAAGCCGTCGGTTTCACCCTGTGAGTCAGGCTTGGCTGAGTCTCAAATCTCACTGATGCGCGATCCTTGAAAAGGATCCCGCTTTTTCTATGTTGCCAGTTTAGTGTCGTGGATTTGTTAATCGTGCCCCATTTGATCGGGGGATCGAGGGGTTGATGTGGTTCTGGAATACATCAGATGATCACGAGCTTCTCGTTTATGGTTTATCGGGGTTTAAATATGGTATTAAGGATCATATAAACTAGGAAAGAGGCAATATTGTTGATTATTCAGGTTCTTGCTCAGGGGATTGTCAGGTTTTCTTTCTTTTTTTTTTAATGCAGGATGTGCTATTTGAGATAAGATGGTGGTTGGTGACATTTGTCGCTTTCACACCCATATTTAATTAAATACCACAAGAAACAATTTTAATTCCTAAAGATTTCATAAGTTAACAACATGTTTTGCCTAATTAATTTCATAAAATTCTACTCTGATGACAATCCCTCTTTCTGAGGCATTTGTTGTGTGGGTGGGTTGAGGGCATTGCAAATTGTTACATTCTGTTATTTGATAATTTCTTTGATCGATAAACATTCGTTATTTGATAATAATACTTACCATGTCTTTGGATTCGCAAAGGCCACATGAGTATGAGCTTGCAAGGAAGAAGGTGGCAGGTTTCATCAATGCATCCGATTCTGTGAGAAATCATATTTACAAGGAATGCTACCGGGCTATCAATCTAAGAGCTACTTTGGCCTCAAATCTTTGACCAGAAGATGAGGTTTGTGACAAAGGAAAACGCTGGTGTATAAAATATACGCCTATATGCGCAAGTGCACGCTGTCGCCCAAGTAGTATAGTACCTCGTGGGTACGTATATCGAACTACAGGACGTGTATTGACTACAAAGGTTCTGCTTTTTAGATAATATCTGAAAGATGACTCTAGAAGAGAATTCAAATATGTAAAGATTACCTAAACTATTGATTCAATTAAAGTATTGGTTTTGAAGCCTAGGGTTATATCTCCCCCTGTCACGTTCAATGGATTAATCTTCTAAATATGTTATTATTCAGTATATTTACAATATGTCAATGGCGAGGTGATCTTTTCTACGAGGTATCCTCTCTCGAGGTATATCCGCCATCGCGCGAATAGAATCGGTATATCTCTATCTCGACTAGTATTCCGAATGTGACATCGTCCTAACCCCAATTGCCACCTTCGTGTTCGAATATCTCTATTTACCTCGAATCAATCAAGTCTACTTACCCAGATCCTCGAATACCCTCATCTCTCGAACTTTGATTGTAATTATGCCACGTTGGCCGACATCAACATACGACTAAATCATAGGCATAGAATAGTTACAACATATTGAGAAATAACTGAATATAAAGTTTCAAACTTTAATCCATGAACATATGACAAGGTTCAATATAACCCTAGAAATAAACGCAACATCATGAATGAAAAGAAGAAAATGTTTGCAGTAAAAACATCATTCTCCATCCGAAAATATCCAAACAACCGGAAAGGCAACCAAATCCCGCACTTCCTCGAAGTCCGTGGCCACTGGCCTCGAATTCCGTGCCTTCGTTCGTACACTTCTCGATACCCCCTTTTCTGAATCCTTCGTACTTTAAATGATAGGTGCGCATTCGAAGCGACGCCGCGACGTGGAGACGCCGCTGACGCGATGCGATACTTCATCGCTTGTTCCCATTTGCTCCAAAATTCGCTCCCCGCCGTTGCTCTTTCGCCCCAATGCCTTTACATTCACAAATGCATCAAATCAAGATTCTAGCTACAAAACTATAAAATTACTCTAAAATAAACAGGAAAATGGAAGACTGACACGAGTATAATATGAGTGTTTTAGGCACTCATCACACCCCCAAACTTAGTTTCTTGCTTGTCCTCAAGAACCGACCAAACAAAGACACACACACAACCTAATGCAACTAACACTAAGACAGTGTTGCAATTGCTGAAAAATAGGGGATCAAATTGGACCGACTCACACTCCCACTCGTGTCGCCTCGGGTTCACAAAAATGCATACAGATATTTGACTCTCGGTAAATTCGATTGAGATAGGTGGAAGTGACCCCAAAACCCCATGATAGGTAAATTCGATTCGGTCAATTCCCATGATATTCAATAGCCTTTCCCAAAACCCCTATGTGCTTATAATGAATGACCTCCAGCATATGCCTAGGTTCCGACACCCCCAAACTTGAGCTCAACTCACCTATTTGGAAGAAACTAACTAGAAAAGGATAGGAACGCACCCATTTTATTCATGACCTAATGCCTAGAAACTTCCTACGTACCTAAAATAAATGGAAGAAAACCTAGTGCCAAGAAGTTTTAGCCGAGTGTCTCGTAGCAGGATCCATCGGGTGACTCCCCCACCGCTTGGTTAAGGGCACTGTGCATTAAATTTCTTCAACCAATTCCTAACACTCAACCAAACTCGAGGGCCCTAGGGTTGCGTGAATGATCCATCTTCCGGGTCCCATGTAGCTGGGCAAAGAAGTCAATGACTCCCGCCGCTTGGCTCAAAAAGACAGCTTTGACAGCCCTTCGGGACCGTGTCTGGATTCATTGATGATCCTCGCTATTCCTGAAAAAAAATAACATTCATTATCATTCTTTCTTTTTCACTTTTTCTATTGTTTTTGTATTTTCTTGGTTAGGCTCGATGGCAATCCTCTTTTATTGAGTGTCCCATCACTTAAATGGTTCAAGTCTCCTGTTAGTCAAACTACAAAAGAGGTCGGGTCTCTGCGCCTATGCATGCTCAAGGTCATTAGTGTGAGTGTGATGTGTCTCTGAACCGGTGTCTTGACTACTCATGATTGGTTCACTAACCCTTTCCATCTATTCAACCTAATTAATGAAAGATCAAACATTGTATGCATTCAACATTCATGTTAATCGTGGAATTCAGTCCAAAAGTGATCCTCAATTTTTAAATACGGCACACAAACACGCAATTATTACATATAAGATCGACTCCACACAAACGCATGCGAACTACACATGACTCAGATAAGCTGGACTACACAAGAACTAAATAGAAACACAACTACTCTGAACAAAATAAAAGCACTATAAAAACACTAAAAAACAAACATAACTAAACAAAATAAAGCACAAAATAGCACGATCACCAATCCCCCAAATAAAATGTACCAAAGGTCCCCACTACCAAGAAATAAATAGTAGAGGTGAAGGACTCCCCGGTGATCACGGGGCGGTGGGCGGTGGTGGAGGTCGATGAAAGCGAGCTCGGCTGATCCTGGGCCCGCAAGGACTGGCCACAGAAATGGTGGCCCTGGTCACAAGCACTGCACGATATCTCGCACGAGGGCCTCCAAATCCTGTGAGACGAGGACGCGGTGCTCCTGGGTCTCATCCCAGAATGCGTCAAAGCGCTCAGTGAGGGAGAGCACCGGGTCCTCAAGGTCTGGGGAAGGACTGAGGGAGTCACGCTCGAGGCCGCCTGGGGTGGTGGTGGAGTGTATCAACGAGGATCGCCAATGTCCTCTCCCCGGGACGCCTGTGGATCCATAACGAGCCCGACACTCCATAAAGCCTCGCCCCGTCCGAGGGCTCATGACCGAATCGTAGGTCCTCAGTCGCGGGACACCGTGTGTCCCGCTTCGACAGATATGGCTTGGTCAGCGAAGCCAAGTGTCAAGTACGCCCAGAGACCCGCTTTTGTTTGCACGCCAAAGATCGGGAAGGGGTGTCCTGTGTTCATCTTGCATCCCGGTTACGGAGGATGGCATCCTCGATAACCTGCCCAACATCAAAGGGTATACCCTGTAAGATGGCATAGTCGAAGACGCCCTGGTTGGGGGCACATTTACACACGTCACATCTGAATGAGACGCGACGGATGAAGGGCGCCGCACTCCAGGGAATGAAGGCCAACATTTGGCCTTGAAATTTACCGCACACCCGCACTATTGATTCTCCACTCACCCTGACCATCGGGTCAATATGATAATCCTCGTGGTAGCCAGGTGGCTCATGAGCCAATCGAACTACCCGAAGGGATGCTCTAGACTGTAATGAACTACATTGATCGACCAGACCGTTCCACCACCACGCCCGCACCGACTCTTCAAAACACGTGGATGACTACGTGAGGAACTCGCGCACCACACTCATCGCTGCCGGATGAGGTGGTTGGCACAAGGCACGCCATCCCTTAGCCGCGATAGTCTTGCGGAAGAAATCATCGGGGTGGTGAAACCCCTTCTCCTTAATGAACGAGCGGTTTTTGCAAATGGTGCCAAACCGATCGGCGGCACTCGCATTTACAAACCGCGAGGCATCGAATGTGGGAGTCGGGTCCTCACTGGTCCGACTCCGCTTGGCGGGCAATTTTTGCCTCTTGCCCGACATATTGTACTAGGAGACACGTGGTGGTGGTACCAAAGTGGGCACCTCTGACTCAGACAAAAACACAAACACCTAGTGTGCTAAAGAAAAACTAACTATGACTCAGGACTCAAACTCCTAACCAATTTACCCTACACTAGACCTAATAGACCCCTAAACGAGCACCTAATAGACCCCTAAACCAACTGTGAGTACAAAGATACTCTAGAAAATGTCCTAGAAGCTAGAACCGAGCACAATGTGATGGGAATGCCACAATGACTCGGAACTAGGTAAGGTGGGTGACACGTAGGTATTGCCAGTGGTCGTGAGAACAAAGGTAGGTCCCTCCGACCGCGTGGGAAAAGGCTCCTGTGTCCCGTGAGGCAAGTGTGCCGAGGCTAGGGTTTCAAGTAGTTGGTCACAGGAGGTGAAGCTTAAAATGAACTGCCTCGGGGCTTAAAAGAGAGCCACGTCGCGACAGGCGGGTCACGTCATGACGCGACAGAGCTTCACTATTTAATGCGCCGCGACGTTGAGGCAACGTCACGACGCGACGTAGAGTGGATGAATCCACGCCGCGACGCTGAATCCACGCCAGCGACGCGACAGAGACATGTAAAAATGACGCCGCGACGCGGAAATCCACGTCGCTGACGCGACAGAAAGCATAGAAATGTCGCCGCGACGTTGAAACCCACGCCGCGACGCGACGCAGAGCATAGGAAAATGACGTCGCTGACGCGGGAAACTCACGCCGCGACGCGACGCAGGTCAATTTGACGTCGCGACGTGGGAGGTCCACGTCGCGACGTGACAGAGAGGTTATGGATCAGTCATAAATTTGTGCGCATTGATGTTCTCCTGATCATGAAAACCCCCCCACTCGTACTTGTGACTTTATGGACTTGTAATGCGATTTGCCTTGAACTCGAATCCTTCCACGCTCGATTCGCGGTTCAAATTAAACGAACAAGTAGAAACAACTGATACGAGAGTTAGAAACCCTATATTTCTGTTAAACAAATAGAATTTGGAACTAAGAAAAAGGAAAAGTTTAAGAAACACTTGGGTTGTTTCTCAAGAAGCGCTATGTGTTTAATGTCGTTAGCTCGACGACTCGGGTTGCAATGTGTCGAGCCCGAACTCCTAAGATCTCTTAATGTGATCTTATCTCGTTGTTGCAAAGGAATGATTTGTTTATCTCGCAGAAACTCGCTCCATAATATGGCTTCAATCGCGGCAGGATCAGAATGTGCTCTTCTCGTGATGTGTAACTTCGCCCCACCGTGTGAAAAGACTCGTTACCGCGGAGGCCCGACCATCGAGACTTCAATTTCTCGAAAAAGCTTTAGCGGAATCAATAGAAGAACTGGTTGTCCGGGCCGCGGAACTCCTTTCTCCGTGATGTGTTTGTCGTACAGCTTTAGTCTTTTTCCTTATAAATGCGGGCGTTTACAAGCTTCAAGCTTCAATTCATCCAGCTTCATCGAAGTTGAGTGGCTGCCGCGCCCAATGTACTATCCATGTTTAACTGCCGAGTGGCCCAATAGGCCCGATGCTCCAATTCCACTGGAAGATGACACGCTTTACCATAAACGATTCTGAACGGTGACATACCCAAAGGAGTTTTAAATGTCAGACGGTACGCCCGCAGTGCATCGCCCATCTTTTTGCATCAATCCTTCCTGAGCCGTTAACTGCCTTCGAGAATGTGTATTTGATTTCGATTTGATACTCGCTTGTCCGCTTGATCAAGGGTGGTATGCAAGAGATGTACGATGGCGCACTCCCATACTTTTTGCAAGACCTGTCAATTACTCATTGCAAATGGGTACCATTATTCAGATCAAGGCCCGAGTAGTTCCAAAACGTGAGAATATATTGTCGCTACAGAATTGAGCCACAACCTTGGCATCATCAAAAGGCAGGAATCGCCTCTACCCACTTCGAGACATAGTCTACGCCAACAAGATGTACAAGTCACAGATGATGCGTGAAATGGTCCCATGAAATCTATCCCCATAAATCAAACAATTCTACCTCCAAAATGGATGCATGGGTGGCTCGTCTTTCTAGAGATGTTCCCCACTCGCTGACATTTGTCACAAGTGGAAACGAATAGATGAGCATCTTTAAACAATAGCCGCAGAAACCAGATCAAGCACCTTAGCTGCTCGCCACCAAAGTGTCCACCACACCTGCAGAGTGTGACAATATTTAGAATGCTCCGCTCATCTTCTAGCACACATCTCCTATGACCTGATCAAACATGAAGGTTCAGAAGAATTAAGGTCCCAATAGTAGTGTTTAAGGTGTGCGAAAAACTCCTTTTTCTCACGATAGTTAAATTCCTGAGGGACTACTTTAGCTACCAACACTCACATAATCCGCGAACCATGGAACTCCGCCCTCTTTCTCAATAGCCAGGAGTTTCGCCTGAAATTCGCCATTCAACGGGACATCATCTCTGGCCCCTTCCAATCGTGAAAGATGGTCTGCCACTAGGTTCTCAGTGTCTTTCTTGTCTTTAATTTCCACATCAAATTCTTGCAACAAGAGGACCCACCGAATTAATCTGGCTTCAGATCTTCTGGTCATCATACTTAATGGCGGAATGATCTGTGCACCACGACTTTGTCACAATCAAATATGGCCTAACTTATCAAAAGCAAAACACAATGGCCAACAAATCTTCTCTAGTGGCATAATCTGCCCGAAAGCATCATTCAAGGTTCTACTAGCATAATAGATTACCCGAAGATTTTCTCGCTTTCATTTTAATCGCCTCCTTAATCGCTGGTCGGGCGCTACACATGAGTTCAAAACCTGAAAGCACACCGGGTGCTACAACAATAGAGCTAAAACCAACTTATCCTTCAACACCGAGAATGCATGCAAACATTGCGAATCGAACTCAAATGATCCCTGACTAGTAGGTTAGACAAATGGGTTTTGCACTCAGGAAAACTTTGATGAACCGCCTATAAAATCCAAGCAAATATGGCCTAGAAAATTAATCCCTTTTAACACGAGGGTGGAGGTAACTCGATTAAGCCTAATCTTCGCCTCTATCTACCTCTATCCCTCTTGCCGAGGTCCGATGTCCAAGGACACATTCTCTCAGACCATGAAATGGCACTTTTCCCAATTGAGAACTAAGTCGGGTCTCTTCGCATCTTGCTTACTGTACTCAAGTTTTTCAGAACAATTATCAACAATTAATATCGGTGAAATCGCCCATGAAGATCTCAATCGTCTTTTCCAATCAGCAGCCCAGAATATGGCCATCATACATCGCCGAAAAGTACTGCACTTTGTACAACGAGTGGCATCCACGGAAGGCAAATGTTCCATAAGGACAAGTGAATGTTGGGTTCTCTCCTCATCTTCGGGCTATACTATTTGGTTAGCAACCGAATATCCATCCAAAAGCAATAATATCTTTATAACCCGCTAGTCGATCGAGCATCCGATCTAAAAACCAGAAAGGAAAGTGATCTTTTTGAGTGGCCTTGTTCAACTTCCGATAATCAATACAAATCTTCCACCCGGTAACTGTTCGCGATGGCAGTAAGATGTTGTTTTCAGTCCTGATGACAGTTGTTCCTCCCTTCTTCGGCACTACCTGAACTGGGCTTACCCATGCACTGTTCAAATGGATAACCACCCCAAAGTCAGCCACGGCACCTCTTACTTCGACAACCTCCTTCATCGTCGGATTTAACCTCCTCAAGGCCCACTCGAAGGTTTATGTCCATCTTCTAATAAAATACGATGCATGCACATAGAAGGACGAATCCCTTTTAGATCGGCTAGAGACCATCCGAGTGCATGCTTGTGATCGCGAAGGACTCTCAATAATTTCTCTTCTTCTAGTGTAGTCAAAGATGCGGAGATGATCACGGGTAGTGTAAATTCTACCCCAAGGTATGCATACTTCAGATACAGTAGAGGTTTTGCTCCATTTTCGTGGTGGTTGCTCAACCGATGGGACCGGCGTTTTAACCCCACCCGTGAGATTCATATTCTTGCTCATTGTGTCCGAAAGAGTCCATCCATTTGACATATCTTTCCGCTCTTCGCTCGTGCCCCCGACTCATTTCCACTAGGCTAGTCTCCAAAGGGTCAAGGCAGGAGACCCACTTTATGTGACACTATAGCCTCAAATTCATTTACTATGAAGCAAGTATCACTTTCGCCGGGTGTCTCACCGCCTCAAGACATTGAATTTACTTCCTTCAGACTCGCTCTGGGCCGTCGTACATCAATCATCGCTCGCCACATAGAAAAGGTCTTCCCAAGATTATCTAGATTTCTTTATCTTCCTCCATGTCTAAAACAATGAAACTCACTGAAAGATAAACTTGTCGACCTTTACTAAGACATCTCTATTATCCCTCCTGATGCTTTTCCAAAGATCCGGTCCGCTACCAAGAGTGATCACGGCGCTTCCTCCTAATCCCAAACGCTTGAAATGGATAAGGGCAGATTACCGTCGCACCCAAATCACATAGTGCTCTTTCAAAAATAGCATTTCCAATTGTGCAAGGGATAGTGAACCGCCGTCCTGCTTCGTGGCATCAAGGATGGCAATCAGACATTCCCGCCAGTTCACTGTTTCGGAATCAGCTAATCGTCTCTTATGGGATAAGATGTCTTTCTATGAATTTTATATAATCAAGATCTCGCTCTAGGGCATCAAAGAAATGGGATATTGATATGCAAACTTTTTGAACACATCCAGAATTTCGTGAATTGCTTATCCAATTTACTCGAGACGTCGCGGGTAAGGAACCTGTGATAGTCGGCCTTTGGTCAAGAGAGTTCTCTGATGACTGCTTTCTCCCGAGGTCGTTTTTATCCGCATCCTCTTTTGCTCGCTGATTGACCTCGCTTCAACCGTTTCACGACCGCTGTAACGGATTTAAATTTTTCCCACTTCTCAAGATGACCGCGACATGCTCATTCTACTTCGGGTTTACTTCTCGAATTGCTCAAGAAAGAACCCGTTGCCTTTCGCCGGGCAGTTTGCCATTCGGCCCATTTTATGCCTCCAAACTTCTCAAACATACGCTTGATCGCTTAACCCGGTTGCTTGTCGCCGCATGCTCGCGGTTTCATTCATAAAGGCAGAGTGGGAAGTTAACATCTGTGCAAGAGCTTGTTCTAAATCCAACTTTTTCTCAGAGGGTGGTTCATTAGCTCGGTTTGATGGCATATTGTTCTGGTTATTACGCCACCCATATCCTTGATTGTTCTGACTGTTCTGGTTCTGATTGTTACGCCACACCTCGCCCCATTCTCGACTCTTACACCTGCTTCCCGCATACCCGGGCCCTTGGCCGGCTAGCTGTGGGATTGATCCCATTAAACCCTGACACGTATCGGGCCTGGCTTCATCGGTAGGGCTTCCCCGACCGACATTCGTGCCGCAGCGTCCACTGGGCCGTATCTCACATAACTCCCATGGGCCGGGCCTGATCAAGGCCATGTCTTGCCGTCTATTTAATCGTTTAGTCAATCAGGCCACATGATTCACCATTGTCGAGGACCCGTTATCTCGCGCGCTTACCCAATCGTGTTTACCGGTGCTTCTAGGCCACCGATTAGTGTTGGTCGCAAAGATCTTCTAAGATTTCCTCATAAGCTTCGTCTCGTGGTTTTCTTCATCGCTCTCCGTACCAAGCATCAATCATTGTTCGGGCTGCATTTCTCGCACCATTATAGAAGGTGTGGACTTGCATCCATCTGGTCAGGCGGTGGTGTGGGCACTCGCAATAATCTTCGCGGAACTGCCCCATGCCTCCTCGCAGTTCTCCCTTCAAGTCAGTTCAAACGTATTGATTTCTTGCACCTATCAGGTAATTCTTTTCGACGGTGGGAAGAACTTGGTCATAAATTTGCATCTCACCATTCCATGTAGTAATGGAATTCTAAGGACTGTTAGCCAAAGGTTTGGCCTCGCATTCCAAGTGAAAGTGGGAACAACTGTGAATCTTTAGAGCTTTCAAGAATCTGCTATACTATAGTCGCAAACTTCAAGGAAGTTAGTCAAATGCATGTTCGGCTCTCATGGGTAGTCCATGGAACAAGATATTCCAAGTATCCAGACCGTGGATCGACTTCACTAAATTGTTTGCTTGAATAGAGTGGCCGCCTCGATAGCCGTCAACTGCGGTAACACGAACTCGCCTAATAACATGAAAGATCATTCATTTGCTGAAACCACATCAAAGGTGCTTGATCTATGATCTCGATTACTTCTATTAGTTTTACACACGTTAGATCTTGTTCGCAGCTATGACTTTTGATCGAGAACGTTCGCACCACGATCTCACGCGGTCGCATTCGACTTGGCCCGAGATTCGTCAGGCGTTATCGATCCCACGCGGCGATCGGAACCGATCACGGCAACCACCAACTCCGGATCGTCCAACACGCACTTAGTAATGTGTCAAAGCAAAGAAATCGGTAACGCATCACGACGATATCAATTCATCCCTGCTCCCTAAGAACGGCTTAAAACTCGACAGCGGAAACGCGGTATGTAAATATACGCCTATATGCGTTAAGTGCACGCTGGCCGCCCCAAGTAGTATAGTACTCGCGGGAAAATACGAGACGATCCACGTGACGATGTATTGACTATGTGTTGTTCCGCTTTTAGATAATATCCAAAGATGACTCTAGAAGAGAATTCAAATATGTAAAGATTACCTAAACTATTGATTCAATTAAAGTATTGGTTTGAAGCCTAGTTATATCTCCCCTTGTCAATGCCTCCTTCAATGGATTAATCTTCTAAATATGTTATTATTTCCAAGATATTTGCCAATATGCTCAATGGCGTAGGTGATCTTTCTACGAGGTATCCTCTCGAGGTATATCCCGCCTATCGCGCGAATAGAATCGGTATATCTCTATCCCGACTCAAGATTCGAAATGCATTAATGTCCTAACCCCAATTGCCACCTTCGTGTTCTACACTTCTATTTACCGAATCAATCAGTTTCACTCTACCCGTGATCCCTCGAATACCTCATCTCTCGAATCTCGATCTCCATGTAATTATGCCAATGCTACGACATCAACATACGACTAAACTATAGGCATAGAATAGTTACAACATATTGAGAAATAATCGAATAATATAAAGCCTAAACTTTAATCCATGAACATATGACAAGGTTCAATATAAACCCTAGAAATAAATCTAACACGCGACGAAAAGAAGAAAATGTTTAGTAGTAAAACATCACTTCTATCCGAAAACATCCAAACAATGAAAGGCGCCAAATCTCGGCACTTTCAAGTCCGTGGCTCACCGCTTCCGGTTCCGCGGCCTTCGCTCAGACGCCCCGATACTCCCTTCTCGAACCCTTCAGACTTTAATCGATAGGTGTGATTCGGTCAGCGACGTGGAGACGCGACGCGGGCGGCGCCACGACGTGGGAGACGCCGCGCGACGCGGGAGACGCCGCTGAGCGTGCGGAGACGTCGCGACGTGGAGACGTCGCGACGTGACAGATACTTCATCGCCTTGTTCCCATTTGCTCCAAAATCTGCTTCCTGCTGTTGCTTTTTTCGCCCCAATGCTCCTACATTCACAACAGACATCAAATCAGTATTCTAGTCACAAAAACTATAAAATTACTCTAAAATAAACAGGAAAATGGAAGACTGACGCGAGTATAATATGAGTGTTTTAGGCACTCATTAGTTTGCTTTTGTTGTGCTTCTCCTAGTTCACCAATGGCATTATCATGTGTTTCTTGTACTGTGGGGTGGCTTTGACTATAAAATATTTTTGTTTGTCAATTTCAGAATCTCACCTTGAGTCCCTGCTTATTTGAAGTACTCTTGAGCTTTAATCTCTCTACCCTCGCATGTACTAGATTTGTCTCCAAGAACAATTAATGTAACATGATTGTTTTTGTTTTTTTATAAGACACAATAATGCCAAGATGTTGAATTAAGAACATGATTACCGTTTTTTGTGGGTTTAAGGGCATTATTCCTCAACTATAGCTTAGGTGTCAACTTAGCCCTTAAACTAATTTTTCATCATTCTGTCCTCAACAAGACAGTAATCACCCTAGCCTCCTCAACTAATTTTTTTTTTGTCATTCTTGTCCCTCGACTATGGCTCAGGTATCAATTTAGCCCTTGAACTTTTTTTTTTTTTTTTTTGTCATTCTTAGTTTTGTAGTATTTAAAACCAATAATCTTTCCCTTCTTTTCATATGAAGTTGATGTATAAAAAATAAAATAAATTTAAAAAATGTTTAAGCCATTTATTTATCTATATAAGTATTAAATAATTTAAAAACATATAATCTGTTGAATACATTTTAATTTCTTTTTCCTGATGGTAATAATTAATTGGCCTTTGATGTCAAAGCTTTTGGTCTATGCGATTATTTGTATAAAGTCTTTTTTTTCTGATGATATGATATTTGTAGGTTGTGCACTTCCAAGTTGTCCAAAGTCAAGCAATCTGGTGGTTCCACTGTATTGTTCACTCAACATGCTTGAAGGAGACATTGGGTATGCTTCGTATTTTATGCCTTTTCTTGATTTTTTTTTTTGTCTCTGAAGAACATAGTGATTATAGATGTATACTTGAAATCATCTATTTTTATGTTTATGGAGAGCGATCTTTGATGTGTGATTCATAGGCACTCTCTCTTTTCTTGCTTTAGTCCGACCGAAGGACTTGGCTACCCTAAAATAACTACTGCTAGAAATATTTCTCCTCCAATTGTAATTAATTTTGCTTGCACTCCAATGTATAATACTTAGGTTCCATAAGTGTACTAATTAATCATAATTATGAGTCAACAATTTTTATAATTGCTTTAATAGTAATAAATGATTTGATTAATTATAGATAAACAACTTTTAGTTTTGCGGTTGTGCATTTCATTACTTTTTTATTAAAATAAATTAAAGTTTTAATGATGGTAATTTCTATGCTTATAATGTAATTAACAAGAAAGTAATTTTCATCACAAGTTGCTACCCCATGAAGAATGCTCATAGAAAGCCACCAAGATTTTTAAGGAGCGACTTCACGCTGACAAGTATACTCTAAAGAACAGCCCCCGAGGACACTAAGAATTTGTAGTTTGATTAGTAGTTAGTATATTGTATTTAGGTACATTTGACATTAATATTGGCTATTTTGTTATCTACGTACTATTGATTTTATAATTAATGAAAAATATAGTGGTTCAACTTATTTAATGACATCTATTAATTTAATTCATAAATCTAGAACTTATAATTACATATAATTGAAATCTTCAGTCATAATAGGTTCAATTAGTAATAAAAGCTTAAAACCCGCACGCCGGAAATTAGCCTAGGTTTGTTTCTAATTGTGAGACGGTCATTTTCGTCTCCGAATAGAGACATTTCTAATTAGGAGACGGAATTAAGATGGACACAATTAGATATCAAGCCGCTTTTAAAGATCAAAATTTCGTCTCTAATCCGTCCTAATTCAGCTTCTGCACGACTAGAGAGACCGACCGGCCCGTCTCTAATTTTGATTTTTCTTGTAGTGTAAGGGTTTCCAGGGTCCTTTCCTCGCGTTGGAGAGGATAACATATAGTCATCTCCCGAACCAGATCTTCATTTAGCTACAAAAACTAGACCCCTAATAATTTTCCTTTAGAAAGATGGCATTTATTGAGCATTCATGCTCTTAGACAGTAAAAACTTATCTCCTTAACCCACCTTACAGTGACTAATAAATGACAACTAATGAATCTCAGTGGATCTAACAATAAGCATCCACTAAACCCTAAAAGATTGCTAAGTACTGGTCATTAAAGTTGCATTTGAGGGATTTGAACCTAAAGTTAACAGGAGACACATAAATGACAATAAATACCTACGTTGAAACAATGAGAAACCCTCAGAAGCCTTGGAACCCTCGCCCAGTAGCCTTCCTCTTCAAGGATAAAGGGGGTTTAGCCACTCATCTTCTGAGTTGTCATCCTCAAAGGGTGTTTGGTAGGCGAGAAAATGAGAGAAAATGAGAGAAAATGAGATAGGCCGAGAGAAGCTGAAAATTCCCGCCATAAAATGTATTAAATAAAAAAAGTCAAGCACATAGCAGCAGTGGGCTTATATACCGCCCCAGTCATGAGAAATTACAAAAATATATTAACTACCTACTATTACATTAAGGGAAATTTAGGAAAATCACAAAAGTTGGCTCAACAAAAGTCAAACCGAGGACAAAAAGTGGGACGAATTTGCAGCACAGCGAAATTTTCGCAGCCCTGCGAAACCTTCTGCTCATTATGCTCCTCTCTTCTTCTAGTATCTAAACTGCAGCTCTGAATTCAACTTGACTTCTTCGTGCTAGAGCTGACTTAATCAACTTGGCATGAAAAGCTTGTGAAACTACAAAATTTGCCATAAATGATTAGTAGGTGCTTAGGACCTTAATGTGCCAACCGGTTTAATTGAAGCACATTACATAAAAAATACTCAAACCTCAGATAATAAGGGTAAAAATAAATTATCTGGGTAGTAATCAAAAATATGACTTTTCTCATAAATTTTTAAATTTTAGCAATAAATTATGACAACATGAAACAACAAACAGACTGAATGTTGAAGCAATTTGCTTTCAACAAAAAGTCAATTAAACAAAAAAAAAACAAACAAACAAACAGACAATAAGAACATTTTAGTCTTTGAGTACAGGTATAAGACAAGAGGACGAAGCCTTCACAAATGACCTAGAGCATGTTTCTACTATGCGAAATAGCTATGTTAAGACCACTAATGAAAATAGGATACTACATTGTAAGGTGTCAATGTTCACCTCTGCAAAACTCAATGAGTTTTCTATCTTAATTGTTGGGAAATTAATAGACCCACTTATCTTTGAATTGGTATGATATTGTCCATTTTGGATCAATGCCTTTATGGTTTTGTTTTTAAATTTTACCTAAAATGCATCATAGCAATTGAGATAGCAAACGCCTTATGTGAAGCACAATAGGGGCTCACCACATTCTTTTGTTTGGCATCCACCACATGGTCAAGCTATACTCAACTATGATACCAGTACAGTAATTGTTTAAAATAATCAATTTTATCCAAAGTTTGTTGAGGGGTTTTAACTACATCTATTGCTTGAATGGGTGAGATAAATTGGTAGGACTCTTAATCAAGAAGGCATGCATCCATAGAAGTCCTAAATCGAGTAGAACCCTTCACTCGTTATGACTCTTGTTTGAATAGCTCATGTGACTTGTCATATGATGAGTCATGGCACCTCATTCTAACATCCTTTGGAACTTGATATGTGACTGTTCTTGTAACCTCTCTAAATGATGTAATGAATCCTTGATTTGAACATCGAAACATGCAACGGGATTTTGCTGAAAAACATGCCAACAAATTAACCCTAACAATGTCATTTAAATCATTTTTAGGTTTTTATTTGATATTTTTTCTCAATCCATTGTCACTTAAGAAATTCCTTATTTTTCTATATAAAAAAATCTGTATTGTAGCTTTTGAGGGTGAGTTTGTCTTCAAGAAGTTTGTATCCTTATAAAAATTTTAAAAGTTTTGTGAACTCTTTATGAATTTTGAGGGTCAGCTACTCCTCAAACATAATTCTTCCTTTTAAGTTTAGACATTCTTATCCATTGCCTTCTAGATAGCAAAAGCTTTATCTTATTGGGAATCTCAAATGGCCCTATTTCTTGGCCTTAGATCTATCTTGTAAGATGCACAAGTCTATCCGAATTTCCTTTTAGACCTAATTATGCATGAAATATGACATCAAGACCAAATATAATTAGCTTTGTAGATAATGAAATCTTTTACATATGATTATAGAGAAAATTGCTATACCTCTTTTTTTTTTCTTCTTTTTTATTGTTGTTGTTTCTAGCCAATTGACCAACATATGAATAATGTCTACATGGATTGATGATATCAAAATCTATTTCTAATGAAAGTATATTTAGCTTCACGGACCTTTGAACCTACAAGTCACAATGAGGACATGATACATACATGAAAATAGGAGCGAAGGGAGAATGGGAACAATGGCGGTTGTTGCCCCCATTGGAATTTTAGAATTTTTTTTCTTTTTTTTTTACAATAAAGATTTAGAAAATTTGACCATTGTTATTCCCATTGAAAATCTTAAAAAAATTACAGCCTAAAAGTTGGTGAACTCCGAACACATTCCCTATTAAATGTTGCCTCCATTGAAGTAAAATCCTAGCTTCGTCGTTGCATGACGAGATTAAGATAAATATCAAATGGCCTTGAGATTAGTGGGTTCAATATTGATGATATCAGTACTAGTTATGATAAATTTTATATAAACTATGTGAACCTGATCTTTTTACTTCACTGTTTTCATGCTATCCATATAAAATGTTTTGAATGATAGTTTCCTCAAAAAATTCATGCCTGGTAGCTAGAATGAAGTCTTTGGTTGGATTGAAACCAATATTAATAAAATGTTGATATAGGTGGTAATTTCTATTAAAAAATGAAAATATATATACCAAAAGGTTTGAAAATTAAATGAAAAGCTCAAACAATCACTACCGAATGTGATTCAAACTAGTTTTTCTTTCTTTCTTTTCTTTCTTTTAACTAATACATGTATCAAGTACTCCAAACTAAATTTAAAATGCACTTTACATCTTCATAAATAATTCAAATTTTGAACTAAACAATAAGGTTATTATATATGTTGAAGGAAAAAATAATGTTTGGTTTTTTGGAAAGTATTATGAAAGCAAAATGTTAAAATCAACGTTTGATTGTCTAGTGAAAATCTCAAAGAAAATAGCATATAAATAAAATTACTAAAAAACTTAAATATTATTAATTATTTGATATTTATGTTTTTTTTTAAGGCTTAATCACTTTTAGAATGTAGTAAACTGTCTCTACTGAGACTCGAACCCCTTTTCTGGCACACAATCTGAGGGGATGTATTAGGAGTATGTTTAGGTTTCCTTTTATCAAGGATAAGATACCTTTTTGTCCTTCTATTGGTATCTATATATACCTCAACTCTTTCAATAATAATACAAGTCTCTTTCATAATATGGTATCAGAGCGCCAAGCTTAATAGCAAAGAAAAAAAAACCCTAACCCTAATCGCCGTCGTCGCCCTTCATGATTCGATAACCCTGCCTATGCCGTTTCAATGGTCGACTGTCTCTTCCATCACTGCTGTCTCTCGTCTCGCCCGACGGTCTTGAATCAATTAATACGCCTAAAATTTAGCTGTTCAATCTCGTTGCCTGCTAACGCTTAAAACCTATAGCCACGAATTATTTCACGTGGAGGCTCCAATTCAAGTCCTCATATCTCGAGTATGATTTACTCGCTTCGCTTCTACTTACCAAAGTCAAGGTGGTCCTCCGCACCGACAACTCTACTTGATGCCATCTCTCCCTTAAATCCATACCATATTCTCTGGCTCATACAAGACCAATTGCTTCTCAATGCAATTTTTGGGTTTGTCTCTACCACTATAGTGCAGTTTATCTCTACCGCCACCACATCTCGTGCTGCATGGACTACTCTCGAAAAGACGTATGCCTCTCCTTCGCGTGGATGGATTATAACCCATCGCTAGAATCTTGCCAGTTCTCAACAAGGTAATCAAACTATTTTCGAGTATATGCAAGATGTCAAACACAATATTGACTTTCTTGCCCTTATGAATGTCTCGGTTGACTTTGATGAGCTCTCCATCCATGTCTTGAATGGCCTTACCCTAGCCTACTCAAACATATCTCATGCCCTATAAGTTCGGGCAACTCTAGTTACTTTTGAAGAATTGTTTAAGCAACTACTTAGTTATGAGGCTCAAATGAAAATTTTGGTTCATTCGACACCGCTCGCCTCCACTCCGACCACTGCCCTAGTTACTTCATCTGACCCTTCATCACATCGTCGGCCGAACAACCGTGGCGGATGGAGCCATGGCTGACCTCAACCGAACTGGCCCTAGTTCGAGCAATACCAACCAACTACTCCTCCTCTATCTCCATGACATCCAACTTAGGCATAGTCGCTACCTCGGGCGTTGTCAACTTTGTGGTATAGCTGGGCACTCGCTTACAAAGGTGGTTACTCTCCACCTCTAAGACTGCAACTCTTCCACTAAATTTCACCTCGGGTCTAGTCGACCTTCACTACACCCTATGCCCACACTGCAGTCCATTACTCCAACCCTAATAATTCTTCGGATTGGGTCGTTGATTCAAGCGCCTCTCACCATGTGACCACAGATCTTGCTACCTTGGACCTTCATGAGCCGTACACAGCCTCTGGCCATGTTCTTATTGGTTATGGTACAGGTTTATATATAACTAACACTAGTTCCTTCACCCTTACCTCTCTCTCTATCCCCTTACTATTTACCAATGTGTTACATGTGCTTGCAATGTCTAAAAACCTTATTTCGATCTCTGCCCTTTATGCCGACAACCCTATTAATGTCCTATTTTTTTACCCTTTCTTCGTGTGGATCGGCTACACGAGGGTCACTCGTTTCGCGGATAGCGCCAGACAAGGCCTATTACCAGCCGGTCAGTTCCTGCTTTGGGCCTCATCTTTGCCTTTATCTGGCCTAATCCTCCTGCTCGCTTATTTCCATGTGGCATAGTCGTCTAGGTCATCCATCTTTACATATTTTTCGCAAATTTCAAAGTATCCTGAATATTTCCTTTCACGAGGACCATTTATGCTCCTTTTCTTATAACTCTTGCAAAATTAATAAAGCCACAAGTTACATTTTCCAAAATCAAGCATTACCTCTTCCTCTCCTCTTGATGTCATTTTTTTTATGTTTGGACCTCACCCGTTTCATCTTCTAATGGTTTTAACTACTATGTTATTTTTGTTGACCATTACACCAAATATATATGGCTTTACCCATTACGTTGAAAATCGGATGTTTATTCCACCTTTGTTTCCTTCAAGAAACTTGTTGAAAACTATTTCACCACCACCATTAAAACACTTACTACATGAGGGAAGAATTTTTAGCCCTTCTTAGCCATTTCTCGCGCCCCATTTCAGATAGCAACCCATCTCACTACACTTCCCCACACTCTTGAACATAATGAGTATTTTGAACCCCGACATCCACTCTAATGCATTAGGCATCCATCCCCCTTACCTTTTGGTTGTATGCATTTGCTACGACTGTCTATTTAATAAATAGAATGTAAGACCTGAGAAATTCCAATTTCTGGAAAAAAGACAAAATCGTAATTTCAGTTACAAAATTTTAATTTCAGTTAAAAATCCAAAATTTATTCCCTATATTTCGGATGACAAAATGGATTTCACCGTTGGAATCGTCTCGCGAAATCTAGCTACCACGTCGAATGTCGTGGAATTCCGAGGCAGTCGGAATTTACACGTTTTTCGAGGCATCGAGTTTCGGGTGCCGGAAAACGATTTGTGATGTGACAAAAGTCACATATAACATGTGCTCATTACACAAGGTGCATGAGTAGAAAGATGATGGGAATGGATGGCCAAGATAGTCCCAATTGTCGAAAATCCAAACTGGGATATACTATGATTTTTGAATTTATTTAAGTGGGAAAGCACAAACACAAACAAAGGTCGCTCTTACCTTTAAAGAAAAGACCAAAAATGAGAAAGGGGGAGGAAAGACTAGCAGTCGGTGATTTCATTTGTTTAGAGTGAGAGAATATCCAACTTCTCTCTAGATTACCGGGCAATCCGACCGTCGAAATCCTTCGGAGTAAGAAGCAAAGCTGCTCTACGCAACGAGAGCTTCGAGTGGGCTCTAGTTTTAAGGAGTTTCAACAAACTCCGAGAGGTAGGGGATTTATCCTACTTGAGTTTTATACTTTATTTAAGTGTTTTATAATGTTTCGATTGGATTGAGGCCTTGAACGGCCGTTTGATCGGTCCCAAACGGCCGTTTATTTAAGAGTGAATTATCAACTCTTGAACCATGAGATATGTATTTGGTTGGGATATATTGGTCGAAAGTGGAGATGCAGGGGCCCCAAAGGGCTATTATTTACTCTCATTCCTAACCCTATGTGGTCGCTGATGTGTCAGGACAGGTTATACTAAGGATAGAGCTCCCTGCATAAAGGAGACTCTACTCGATTTTCGTGAGAGATGTCTATGTCACCCGACATCACGTAGTGTTTCCGGTTGATTCGCAGTCAACGGACCTGGATTGGCGCTACATAGAATGCCTAAAGCTAGTCTCTACCTTGGGTCCTCCTTTGAAAAGTTATTCAACAAAGCTCCTAACCAAATTCAAACCCGTCTTCTACCTGGGCTTCAGGTTTTCCTTGGTTGTAACCTCATTCTTCCCACAAACTAAATCCCAACCAGCCCTGTGTCTTTCGGTTGTTCTCACTCAAAGTGTCTTTCTATTTTGACCCTAATTTAAAAAACCTATGTCCAATCATGTCAAGCTCAGGAAAATGTCTCCCATTCGATCTCTACCTTCGCCACATCGATAATAGGCATAACCTCTACACTCCCCTCTTCATCGTTCCCCTTATGCAACTATCCGGCTCCACACACCCCTCCCCCCTCACTATACCATCGAACTCACTCGAACTGCACCCTTTATCACCCACACCCCGCCCATCCTCCCACTGAGATGCTCCTCCCCTACCCATAACGCCGAGCTCACTCGAATAGCTCCTTTCCTCCCCAACACCCCACCTGTCCTCCCGTCGATATGCTTCTCCCCTACCCATACCGTCGAGCTCCCCCGAACTACTGCCTTCATCACCACCACCCCACCCCGTCCCCCCACCAAGCTGCTTCTACTTACCCATACCGTCACCCTCACTCGACCTACTACGTCCCTCGACACCACCTCTCCCATCCTTCAACAGAGCTGCTCCTCCCCTACCTATACCACTGAGCTCCCTCGACCTGCTCCCTTCATCACCAACACCCCACCCGTCCCCCCATCGAGCTACTTCTCCCCTACCCATGTCGTCTCCTTCACCCGACTTGCTGCATCCCTCGACACCACCTCACCCTTCCTCCAACCGAACTGTTTCTCCTTTAACCTTCCCACCGACCTCACCCTAAATGCTCCCTTCATCACCACCATCCCACCCGTCCTCCTATCGACTTGCATCCCTGACCCCTCCTACCCCATTCCATCGGCCTTCTCCATCTACTGGCCTGTTGGGTCCGACCCCCTTCCCACCCTCACCTAGTCCCTCTCCCTCTCCCCTACTTAACCTTCATCCCATGCAAACCCGCTCTAAAAATGTCATCCTCAAACCCAACCCAAAATATTGCCTCACTACCATCATTCAACCTGTCACTGAACCCTGCACTATTGCCTAAGCTTTCTAGGATCCCAAGTGGGTTCAAGCAATGCAGAAAGAAAATGATGCTATCATCCGGAATAGTACCTGGACTATAGTTCCCCCGAGACCGGGGTAGAATGTAGTGGGCAACAAATGGGAGTTTCACATCGAACAAAATCTCGACGGCTCTATTGCATGATATAAAGCTTGCATTGTTACTAAAGGCTTTCACCAACAGCCAAACATTGATTTTCACGAGACTTTCAGTTCTGTGGTAAATCCCATCACCGTCCGTACTATGCTTAGCATTACACTCAATCGCAAGTGGCCAGTAGGGCATTCACCAACTTGATGTCAATGCCTTCTTCAATGGGCATCTTGCAGAGGAGGTCTATATGGTGTAGCCGTAGGGCATGCGAAACGGTAATTATCCACATCATGTTTATCGTTTACACAAGGCTATTTATGGGTTCAAAAGGCTTGTGCTCGTACTGTGCACTCAAGTACTTCTCGTCGCTTCAAATTTGTCACACCCCACTCGTTCCTCTTGCTGATCAATGATTCATCTATTTCTGGGTTTATGTTGACGATTTGATTATTATAGTCAGTGACCCCTCCCTTGTCAACAATATTATCCAAAGAACTTGACTCTCAATTTCTACAAAGGATTCAAATATCTTTCTTTTCTGGGCGCTTGAGGTTTCGGGGCTAATTCGATGTCTTACTATATCAACAAAAGTATGTTATTGATCTTTTGAACAAACATAATATGCTAGCTTCCAAACATGTCTCCACCTCTCTTGTCGTTGGTACTTCTCTGACAACTTTAGATGGTTCTGCGTCAGTAAATGGCACCATGTACCATCAGGTGGTTGGTGGCCTCCAGCATCTTCGGATGACTTGCCCTGATATTTCCTTTGTCGTGAATAAACTCTCCCATTTTATGCACTCGCCATCCGAGCACCATTGGGGAGCGGTCAAACGTCTGTTTCATTATCTTAATGGCATGAGATCCCTAAGTATTCGGCTTCTTGTAGACACTCCCCTGAGATTGCATGGTTTCTCTTATACGGATTAGATTGGTAACCCCGATGATCGTACCACCACCGGTGCTTTTCTCATTTTCCTTGGTGCTAATCCAATTTTCTGGAGTTCTACTAAGCAACGCACTGTTGCTCATTCTTCCACCGAGGCTAAGTACCGTGTGATTGCAATTGTCGCTGCTAAATTGCAATGGGTGAAATCGTTGTTGGTGGACCTTCTTGCACTAGTGCAGTTGCCGCCCACCTTGTTCTTGGACAACCTTGGTGCCACTTATCTCTCCGTCAATCTTGTCTTTAATTCTCGCATAAAACACCTTGCAATTGATTATCATTGTGTTCGTGATTTGGTTCAATCATCTGAGCTATGTGTTGTTCATGTCTCTATTGGTAACCAGCTTGTTGATGCTCTGACTAAATCTCTATCTCGATCTCGCATTTTTTCCCTTTGTAACAAGATTTGTGTTGTTTTTGGCACACCATTTTGAGGGGGCGTATTAGAGTATATTTAGGGTTTCATTTAATTGACTTTATGCTATTACCTTTTTGTCCTTCTATTGGTATATATATATATACCTCAATTCTTTCAATAATAATACAAGTCTTTTTCATAATACCCCTTCCCTTCTCATGTCCTGCCTTTAAACGTTGAATGCTCTAACCAATTGAGCTAGACATGTGGACATTTGATATTTATGTTGATGAGCTATAATAAATAAAATGGGTTTACAATAGCTAATCAATACTAGCTAAAACCCAACCTTCGATGGGCATGATGTAATTAATTTAATATCTGCTGGATTTGAATTAATTTTTAATAAAATTAAATTTAGGTAATTTGAACCACCTGAATTAATTAAATATTTTTAAATGTTTATAAATAATATTTATTATATCAATTTATTAGAAAGCTATATAAATTTATTTTTAAATTTTCATTTTATTATTTTGAAATATATCAATTTACTATTTACTTTTTTTTGTATTAAAATATAAAAAATAAAAATGATATGAGGCTTTGAATTATATAATCCTTCATAGAGGTATAATAAGACTAATCCAAACTTATCTTAGGCTTAAGAAAAGATTAGTCAGTAATTTTAGCTTCTAATTGACATTTAAACAAAATTGATAACTTCTACATATTTTGAAGTTACAATAATTTATATTACATATTAATAAAGTTACAGTATTTTGAAATTATAAAGTAAAAGTAGTTTATACTTTATAAAACTAATTAATTTTTTTGACAGAAAATTATTAAAATTTAAATAAAGTATAAAAGTGATTTTAAAAAATTTGCATGGCGTATGTGTAGAAATTAACTTATATATCTTTTGTAACCGATTCAAAAATATGCCAAGTTTTAAGGTTATATATAAATTATAAATTAAATAGTTAATTTGATTAAAAAGAATAAAAATATAAAATAAATGAATATCTTCTCTCCCTTTCTCTCATCTTGTTCTTTCTAGCATATTTTTCTTAAGTAAGGAGGGATGATTTTTTTTGTCATTCTTAGCCTGAAATCACATCTACATCAGTTTCTACCATTTTATTTTTCAATAAAATGGTTCTTCTTTTGTAAAAAGAAATTGTGATTCTTCTACAAAAATCTGGATTTTTAATCTGTTTTTCATGTTTTTGTTGTCGTTTTGTGCGGTGTGTGATTTGTGTTGTCTTAGTGCGACATATTGGTTTTTATCATTTTGTTACAAGATAGGTTTATGTCGTCTTAGTACTGACAGTTAGCCATATCTTGTTGCGCACTTTCGTGTGTTTATTCGAATTGCAAATGTATTCGATCACGTAGTATTAATGCTCAAATCATTATCGTTAATATGTCGTAACTTACATTATACGATTCTAAATATCATGTAACTATTAAATATATAAGTTTTGTACTTGACTAATGTGCGCCCTCAATTTTTTTTTCAAATATTTTCCTTATTTTTAAGAGGAATTGAAATTTTTTTTCCTTATTTCCAAAAGGAATTCATCATAGAAAGAAAGTATGCCTCTGAATATTTTATTTTTCAAAATTTTTTATCTTTGTTTTATAGGAAAATCAAATATAGGAAGGAAAGTATGCTCCGTTGTTTTTTTTTTTTTTTAATCAAAACTTTTTATATTTATTTTCAAGCCGAAAGTATGCCCCCAGATTTTTTTTTTTTTCAAAATTTTTTATCCTTATTTCCTGAAGGGAATTGAACCAAGGAAGGAAAGTATACCCCATAAATACCATAAGTCCTAAACTTTTTATCCTTATTTTCAAAAGGAATTGAACCTCCGCCTTAAATCTCATATGTTAAAGTGGGTGTTATTAACTCGATGTCAGCGTTAATTTTATTTTTATAAAATATATTGCACTAATCAATAAAATTATTTTCATTTAAAAATAAAATAAATGAATATCCAGTCCTTTTAATACTCTTATGTATTATCTAACTTAACTGTTTAAAAACAAAGTATTATCTAACATATCAAACACTTGTATATAAATTTAGGGATAAAAATATTAATTAAAATAAGGTTGTGAAATTTTCAGTAAAATAAAGTTACAAATTTAGGAGACTTTGACTCAATCTCTCCCCTTCTTGACTTCCTATCTCCGCGTTTTTAGGAGACTAGCTATAGGTAGAGGTAAGCAGGTCCACCCATGCAAGTTAATCTTGTTGGTATATATTAATTTCAATTATAATGAACTGGCTACCACTTATCTGCCTAGCTCATCTCGTCATGGTCAAATGGACTCGGGTTAATCTGACCCACATTTTTTCACTAACTCATCAATGTACTTCACTGCTTGTCATGGCTAAAGAGGATCAAAAGGGGTCAAAATTTAAAAAAATGTTAAAACTTTATCATCTAATTTCATTATTCTTCAAATAAAAAACAAAACACAAGTGTTTAATAGTTAATGCATAAATGATGGAGCTGACAATATAATAATATTTAAAGTCTTAAATAAACGTGAAATAATGCTGGGAACATCATTATAAATTTATAACCAAACTAACTAGTAACTATTAAGCAACTAACTACAATCACATAATAATTAGAATTAATGAAGTATCAACCATAATCAAGTTCAAAGTTTCATGATAAAAAATGAAACATCAAATCATAAACATGTCAATGTGTAATAAACAAAACTAATAAACATGTTCATATTCAAAGTACTAAAAAAAATAAAGTGACAAATAAATGATATCTTAAAAACTACAAATCCAAAGTTTCAAATGAAACTAATTTCATCTTCATTAGAATAATAATGCTATAGGATTTAGAAAAATCCCAATAAGTTATATATATATATATGTCAAAAATTAATAATAAAAATTAAAAATTCAAAGTTAATCGGGGTCACAGCCCTAACCCGATGGGTCAGGCTAATTCGGTCGGCCAATAAGCCCGATTTTATTCTGGGTCGCTAATTTCACGACCACCTCAAAAATATCGGGCCACTCTGCCACCCCATCGGCCGACCCCATATTCCCCGCTCTAATTTCAACGGTCAACTAGGGTCCACTGCAATTTAAGAACATGACCCCAATTTTTAGCCATAAATGGCGCATAGGCATATATGTAATCTGCTTATTACCTTTGTGCCGATAACCCTATTAATGTCTTGTTTTCTTACTCTTTCTTTTAGCTGTAGGATCGTCACACGGAGGTCACCCTGGTTTGAGGACAGCGTAGAGATGGTGTCTATTATTGGCCGAAGTCAATCCTCTCTGCCTTTCACTCCATTCGCTCTTTAGTCCGGTCCTTGTTTTTCGCTATCTCCACGTGGCATAGTCGTCTAAGTCATCCGTCTTTATGTATTTTTTTGCAAATTTCTAAGTATTTTGAATATTTCCTTTCCTGAGGACCATTTATGCTCCTTTTCTTGTAACTCCTTTTCCAATATTAATAAAGCCACAAGCACTTTTCCAAAATCAAGCATTACCTCTTCCTCTCCTCTCGATGTCATTTTTTCTATGTTCGACTCTCAATTAGTTTAATCTTCGATGGTTTTAAATTACTATATTATTTTGTTAACCATTACACAAAAGTATATCCGGTTTACCTATTACATCAAAACCGGATGTTCATTCCACCTTGTCACTTTCCACAAATCCTGTTGAAACTATTTTACCACCGCCATTAAAACACTTTACACACATATGAGTATGAATTTTAGCCTTCACTTTCAGACCTATGGTATAACCCATCTCAGCCACACTTCCTACACCTTCTTAACACATGGGTATTCGAACGCTGATATCCACTAATGCACTGCATCCATCCCCTCAATTTCAATGCATTTGATTCACGATTGTTTATTTAATAAATATAATGCCTAAAGTTGCCTTCCTCAACTCAATGAGGTGTTATTCAATAAAGCTTCCGACCGGTCCAAACTCGTGGTTCTGCCTATTCAGGTTTTCCTTGGTTGCGTCCCTATTCTTCCCACAAACTCAATCCCAAATCCAGTCCTTTTGTCTTTCTCGGTTACTCCATCACTCAAAGTGTCTTTCTCTGTTTTGACCCTACCCTCAAAAAAACCTTTGTGTCCAATTTGTGGAAAATGTCTTCCCATTCGCGTCTCACTCTACCTCTGCCACATCGATAATACACATAACCTCTACACTCCTCGCTTCATCGTTCCCCTTATGCAACTATCTGGCTCCACACCCCCCTCCCCCCTCACTATATCGCCGAGCTTACCCGAACTGCTCCCTTTTTCACCCATACCCCACCCGTCCTCCCACTGAGCTGCTCCTCCCCTACCTATACCACCGAGCTCACCCGAACAGCTCCCTTCTTCCCCAACACCCCACCCGTCGTCCGACCGAGCTGCTCCTCCCCTACTCATACCGCCGAAGCTCCCTCCGAACTGCCTTTCATCGTCCACCACTCCCACCCGTCCCCGCTGAGCCAAGCCCCTTACCCATACCATCGCCTCACTGGACGGTTACGCCCTTGAAGCACCACCTCACCCTTCCTTCCCTAACTAAACCCATCCTCCCCATTCCACACCCAGCTTCCAGCCCCCAACTACTCCTTCATCATCAACACCCCATCCGTCCCCCCCAGACGCTTCTCTTCTACCACACTCATGGTCTCACCCGACTCCGCATCCTCACCTCACCTCACCTGGGCCCTCCAACTGAACTGTTTCTCCCTTACCCTTCCCGTCGACCTCACCCAAAATGCTCCCTTCATCACCACCACTCCACCCGTCCTCCACCCATCCTCGAACCCCCTACCCCATTCCAAATGACCTTCCATCCTCACGGCCTATTGGGTCCGACCCCTTTCCCACCCTCTACTTGGGCCCCTCTCTCTCCTCCACTTAGCCTTCATCCCAGTAAATCCCGCTTTAAAATGTCATCCTCAAACCCAACCCAAAAATATGGCCTCACCCACCATCATTTCACCACACCGAACCCACTATTGCCCAAGCTCTGTGATCCTAAGTGGGTTCGTGCAATGCAGAAGAAAATGATGCCTCATCCAACAGCACTGACTACGCTTCCCAGACCGCACACTGGTAGGGCAAACAAAATGTAAATACATCAACAAAACCCAACGCTCTATTGCACGATATAAAGCTTGCATTGTTGCTAAAGGCTTTCACCAACAAATGATATTGGATTTCACTATATTTTATCCGGTAAATCCCATCACCGTCTCAAATCGTGCTTAGTGCTTAATTTCGCACTCAATCGCAAGTGGGGCATTTGCCAACTTGATGTTTATGCCTTCTTCAATGGGCATCTTACGATGGAGGTCAGATTATAGCGAGTCGCAGGCATGCGAACAACTTAATATCCACATCATGTTTATCGCTTACACAAGGCGGCTTATAGGCTCAAATGTGTTTACGGCTTGCATTAGGTGCTCCGCACCTTCGTGCTCAAGCTTCCTGCGATTGTCACGATCCAAAGGTAAAACTCGTCATTTTTGTTTACTCCTGTGGTAATGCACTCATCTATTTCTCATGAGGTTGACGACGATTGTCACATGCAAGGACTTCTCCTTGTCACAATATTATCCAAAGAATTTTGACTCTAAATTCTCCACAAAGGATCTGGCAAGATTCTTCTTTGTGGCGCTGAGGTTTTACACTTCTCGACCGGTCTTTTCTATCTCAACAAAAGTATGTTATTAATCTTCCGAGTAACATAATATAAATGAGCTCAAACATGTCTCCACCTCTCTTGTCGTCAGTACTTCTCTAGCAACTTTAGATGGTTCTACGTCGGTAAATGTCACCATGTACTATCAGGTGGTTGGTGGCCTCCAGCATCTCCGAATGACTTGCCCTGATATTTCCTTTTCCGTGAATAAACTCTCCTATTTTATGCACGCACCATCCGAGCACCATTGGGGGAGCGTCAAACGCTCCTCGTCATATCTTAATGATTACAAGATCCTCGTATTCTATTTCTGTAGACACTCGAGATTGCATGGGCCTCCGATGCGTGATTAAATTGGTAATCCCGATGATCGTACCACCACTAGTGCTTTTCTTATTTTCCTTGGATCTAATCCAATTTTTTGTAGTTCTACTAAGCAACGCATTGTTGCTCATTCTTCCACTGAAGGGATATTTATGGATTGTACTGGCCTCGAATTGCAAATGGTGAAATCGCTGTTATTGTGACCTTCTCGCACTAGTGAAAGTGTCGCCCACCCAGCCTCTTAATAACTGGTGCTACTTATCTCTCCAATCTGCTTTTGATTCTCGCATGAAACACTCAAGCCCGACATCACTCTGTTTCGCGACTGTATTTTGAATCATCCGAGCTGTGGTGTTGTCTATGTCTCTGTCAGACCACCACACGCCTTACTAAACCTCTATCTCGCCTCGCATCTTTTCCCTATGTAACAAGATTGGTGTTATTTCGCACACCATCTCAGCATGACAGAAAGATATTTAGCATTTTTATCGACTTTACGCTATTGCCTTTTTCATTCTTCTAATATATATATATATATATATACTCCACCCTTTCAATAATAATACAAGTCTCTTTCATAATACCCTTCCCTCCCACGCTCGCTTTAATGCCGAACGCTTCCAACCAATCGAGTTTACATGGACATTTGATATTTATGTTGATATTATAATAAATAAAAATGGGTTTACAATATTATCCACTACTAGCCAAAACCCAACCCTTCGATGAAATTATGTAATACTTTTAATATTCAAGTTGGATTTGAAATGACTTAATAAAAATTAAATTTAGGTACTTGAACCACCTGAATCTTCAATAACATTTAAAATGTTTATAAATAATATTTATTATATATAATTATTTAAGCTATAAATTTATTTTAATTTCATTTTATTATTATTTTAAATATTATTTAATTTACTATTTACTTTTTTGTATTAAACATAGGAAAATAAACATATGGAGAGGGGCTTCTTTTGAATTATATAACCTTCATAGAGTATAATAAGATCAACCAAACTTATCTTAGCTTGGGAAAAAGATTTGTCAGGTACCTTAGCTTCTAATTGACATTTAAACAAAATTGATAACTTCACATATTTTGAAGTTACACAATTTATATTACATATTAATAAAGTTACAGTATTTAAATTGAAATAAAAGTAGTTTATATTTTATAAACTAATTAATTTTTCTTTGACAACAAATAACTAATATTTAAATAGTATAAAATTGATTTTTTTAAAAAACATGGTTTATGTAGATATTAACTTATGACTTTGTAATCGATTCAAAAATATGCCGAGTTTTAAGGTTGGTATATAAATTATAAATTAAAGAAGTTAATTTGATTAAAAAAGAATAAAAATATAAAATAAATTAATACGCTCTATTTTCTCTCATTTTCGTTTCTTTCTAAAGATATTTTCGTTAAGAAGAGTGAATGATTTTTTTGTCATTCTACCAAACATATTTACACTGAAGCTTTTATCATTTTATTTTTCAATAAATGGTCTTCCTTTTGTAAAAAGAAATTGTAATTCTTCTACAAAATTCTCTATTTTTAATCTATTTTTTCTGTGGTTTTTGTTACTGTTGCATTTCCGTGTGATTTAAAGTTTATCTACTGTGACAGATTTATTTGGTCATTTTTGTTTGACGCATTGCTCGATCATCTTGAAGACGATGTTTCGCTCGTTATCTTCATGAGACTTTCATGTTGCAATGATTCACTCCAGAAACAGATCATCACTGGAGATATTGTCAAATTATGATTGTTAATTTGTTGCAGAACTTAGGTCATATGTATTTTAATCAATCATAAAATTATCAAATATATAAGCTTGAGCCCGTTACTAACGTATATATTCTCAATTTTTTTGTTCAAATATTTTCCTTATTTTTAAGGGGAATTGAACATTTTTTCCTTATTTCCAAAAGGAATTGATCATAGAAAGAAAGTATGCCCATGAAGATTATTTTCCAAAATTTGTATCATTGTTTTCTAGGGAAATCCAAACATAGGAAGAAAAGTATGCTAGTTATTTTTTTTTTTTTATCAAAACTTTTTTATATTTATTTTCAAGGTTAATCTACTAAAAGTATGCCCCTCTTATTTTTTTTCAAAATTTTATCCTTATTACTCTTATGAATTGAAACTAAAGGAAAGAAAGTATACTCCCATAAATACTATAAGTCCTAAATTTTTTATCCTTATTTTCAAAAAGGAATTGAATAGATACTGTCTTTAAATCTCTATAAGTTAAAGCTATTAACTTTGAGCGCCAAGGTTGATTAGTATTTTTATAATATATTATTAATTAAATCAATAAAATTATTCTTTATTTAAAATAAAATAAAATGAATATCCAAACTCCTTTAATACTTTTTTATGTATAATCTAACATAAATTGTTTAAAAACAAAGTATTATCCAATATATCAAACACTTGTACAGTAAATTTGTGGGATAAAATGTTAATTAAATAAGGTTGTGAAATTTTCAGTAAAAGAAAGTTAAAATCATAGTTCATCTTAGGCGAGCCATCTGTGAGCCGTTGGATAAGAAGGAGACTTTGACTCAATCTCTCTCCTTCTTGACTTCCTATCGTTTTAGAGAGCATTAGGAGGTGGTGCTATGTCCACCTTAAGTGTTATCCTTTGTTGGTATATATATTGGATTTAACGGTCAACTAGGGGTCCACTGCAATTTAAGAACATGACCCCAATTTTAATATAAATGACGCATAGGGCATGTCGTAATCTGCTTATTACCTTTTCAAAACCATATCAAAAAAAAAAAAAAAATTTAAAAAAATCAGGATTTCTCTTTCATCAACAAAAATAATTTTATCAGTTTGATTATATTAAAAAAATAATATAATGATAAACTGATAAAGCATCTCCAATGGGTTGGATCAGACCCGTCTGGGCCAGAGATAAGAGGCCCATGGACCAAAAGTAATAAGAAAAAAACAAATTAAATAGTTTACGTAGTGAATAGAAAAAACATATTAAATGGTTTATATGGTGAATAGAAACTTGAAGAAGAATGTGAAGGACCAAAATACATAAATAAAATATGCAACTAGAATTGAAATAGTCAAGCCAATTTTAAACATAAAACTTCCAATAAAGTCCAATAAAAACTTGCTAACCAGTCCAAAAGGGAAAAAAAAAGAAGCAATTGCCTTAAAACATAGCCCATATACAAATAAGAAAAAATAGAGTTATATACTCATCTCATGAAAGCTTACATATTTTAATTTTTGATTTCAAAAATTTAAACTTTTTCATACCTAATATTAGTTTTTTTTTTTAATTTCATCTCCTCAACATAATTGGTTGTGATCCGCCCCTACCGTCGACCTATGATAGGAAACTAGAATAGGTTCGTGAGTATGCTGACTCCTTCCCCGTCTCTTGTTTTTATACAGGTGCCCTTTTCAGTTTCCAGTAAATATATCAGTTTCCTGTAATCCGTTCTTCCTCCAGTAATTAGGGAACACCTCAGATAACTAGGTGCAGTTTTCAGGCGATGAATAGGGCTTCTTTAAAAGGCTGTGACATGACCTATCCACCCTCAGATCCCCCTCCTTTTAGAAAAGTAATATCATGTAAAACATCAAACATGCATACTCAGAAGTTACTACAGAAGGATTTATAGCTTGTTCTGAGTGGAGCTCGACCAACTAGCATAAGAAGTAGATGGAGAACACAGCTATATCAGGCCTACTTGATATATGGTATTCAATCATGTGTATGACTATATACCCATTCATAGATGTAGAGATTACCTTAAGCTCTTTAGCTAGGGCAACCACTTCATCCAAGTTTGCATTTGCTTCCTGTGACAAGTATCATTTATCAAATACGGCCCATTTATACAAATTTCAAGAGAATGAAAAGAGAAAAAATACTTTCATTCTTCTAGGAATACAAAAATGTAAGAAGCTGGCATTGCCTTCGTTTCTGATACTGAATCTTAAAAACATTCATCAAGGAAGTGAACAAAGTAATCTTCAAAATTAACTCACCTCCAGGGTACCATCAGGGCTAAATCCCTGTCATGGAAGCACCAAATCAACTGAGCTTTTCCAATGAACTGAAGTTGGCTCATTGAAAACACAAAACAGCTGAACGAGCTCAAACTTGGCTCGGCTCGAACTTGAACTTCGGCTTAAGCTCGAGCTCAGGTCGCTCGACTCGATATTGGATCATGTCATTTTCAAAACCGAGTTTCTTGGTTGTTATCATATAAAATAAGGAATATGAATCATGGAAACAACTACAATGAGTCCAGAAACACAGAAATCAGCATTAGCGGCCACTACAACATCATAGAACTTTAGTTTTAAGTCATTTACACATAGACTATCATTAAACAAATATACTTGAAAGCATATTCATAGCAGACAACTTCTAATAATCCCAACCTTCTGATAGATCTTAGTTTCAAGGGCTTCTAACCCGATCATGAAAATGTGATATAACGTAACGATAACCTCCATCAAACTCAATGTGATCAGCCAAAAAGCCCATCAAAATAGCCAATAATGCCGGTTGCGATTCTTAGTATTAGGATAAAATTCTTTAAGTTGATCTTCCTCTTTGTTCGCAATAATATCAAAATGCAAGTATTTATACTTATTAAAAAAAAAAGGAAGTAAAGCTAAAAGCGATTAACAAAGTAGTCATTACCTTGTTCTTTCTTTTCCTCCATAGAGGGTCTACACCAAATCACCTATGCATATCAACATTTGCACTATTTCTAGAGCAAGTGAAGACACATAGGGATCTATTACATGACCCCAGAGCACTAAAAGTTGCCTCGAAGCCATAGTGGTAATTAAGGCATTAAAGCTCAATTTGCTGCCAACTTAGACAAAATACAAAACTTCATAGATTTTTCCTTCCACCAAACCAAGGCATCAAATTTATAATTTTGAGAAAGAAAGAGCCCTGTCAAAATTACACGTCAAGTTCAGTTTCATAATTCCATATACCACTTCTAACCTCTTGCAAAGTTCGACAAACCATGATGTATTATCTCATTCGGAAGCTTTTGAAACAAATTCACATTACGCACTTGTAAAACGAGAAAATTCTAATTTTCTAAAAATGGTAAAATGGTAATTCGGTCAAAACGAAATTTTCCTCTGGATGACAAAGCGGACTTATTAGTTGGAATGAATGCTACATGAAATCTAGCTACCACGTCGAATTCTAAGACAGTCGAAATTTCACGTTTTAGAGTACTTAGAGTGTCGGGTGCGATAAAGCGAGCACATGAGAGACATGTGATGTGACAAAAGTCACCTACTACGCCTTGCCCATGTAACACATGTGCCATGATTAGTGAGATGATGGAGATGAATGACTTAGATTAAGCTCGAAAATCAAACTAAGGAATGATGATGGAATTTTGAAATGTTTAAAAGTAAATAAGACAAAAAGAAGAAGAATAGTTTTCTTCATTTTGAAAAAATTCATCGTGCGAGTAAGGTGGGGGTTTGAGTTTTAGAAAGAAAGAGTGACCTATACAGATTCTGCAGTCGTTTGGGCCAAATCGGTTCTTAACGAGCAAGAAGCAAAGTCGGTCTGCGGCGGAAAACTGCAACGTGGGCACCAATTTAGTGGAGTTAGACAACTCAAAAGAGGTATGGATCTTTTCCTACTTGGTTTTTATTCCTTGGCTAAGAGCTATTTTATGGATAAGGGATTTGTTGAGGCTTGGATGGCCGTGTTACAGCGGTCTGAATCTTTGAGCCCAGAGTAGAGAAATCCTTACTTGTGTGGTAGTGAGCGGTGCCAACTGAGGTTTCAGCATTCCGTGAATTGTTCGTAATGATTTTGTGTGGTTTGGGTGATTAAATGATGCTTGATTTGTTGATTAGCTCGTATGAGCTAATTTTGGTAATTATTGATTGTGAATTGAATAACATGAATTGTGTGAATTAATTTGTTAATATATACATGTAAAGTACAGCATAGATTATTTGGAAATGACATAATGCATTCCATATACTGCAGGGGCACCCTAGATGGTAGGTGTAGTGCATGACATGAAATAAATTGAAAAAAAAATGGCAGGTTGTGAAAGGAATTTCAAGGAAGATTTTAGAGAATTGCCTTGGAGAGTAGTCAGAGTTCATCTCGAAGGCAAACCCATATTTATTCCAGGAAAAATTGCTCCGGTAATTTGCCTTGAAGGGTAGTCCAATATATTTATCGAAACTCGGTAGTGTGTTTTCAAGAACAAAAACCTTTTGTTTTGAAAATTGTATTTTGCTCGCATTTGGCTAAGGCATGTGTGAGAGAGTCGGTGAGGGAGTTAGTGGACTCGAGACATGGGATTGGGCATGTAGAGCGTTAAAGTAGAATCGTATTTCTTTGAAATTGTGATTGGTTCTTGACATGTAGCCAAATTGAGGGAGTAACCCATGTAGGAAATTTTACTCTTGGTTTTCTCACCACAATCGAGGATCCACTATTTAGTACAAAGGAGTGTACGGAAGGGCGACACTGATAAGTGGCGTTTAGAAAAAGCCAAAGCTTGTGGCTGACATGAGAATTTGTATAACATGTATTAGAATTTTAAATTTTAATATATATTTTGAATTAAGAGTGATTTCTTAACTCTTGAACCATGTAATATAGTTGGTTAGATATTTTTAGTGAGTATTGATCAGCATGTAGGCCCACGTGGCCATTTACTCATTTTAATTGTATATGGACAGTGTGGTCTTGTAAATATTAGGACGAGGTTACTTGAGTGATTAGGACATGTTGTATTTAGGTAAAGCTCACTGGCCACCAGGAGACTCTGCAGATTTTCATAGGTGGTGTCGAGTTGCAGACATCCGTGAATATTCCATGAGTTAAACGAGGATTGTCAATGACACGAAATGGGGTGTCCTGACACTCTTGATAGTAAAGAAGAATGCATTCTCACATATTGTGATAAAGTTGATACATGACATCTCTAACTTTACTAATGTTCTCTAAGCTACATGAAAAAATATTTTGGGGAATGTAATATCTAGGGCCTTGTTTTAATCTAGGAGTCGCTCCTATTGCCATTATATTGCATTCACTGATACTTATTAAACCTTTGTTTTCATGTTTTGAACCATACTCCCTAACGTAATCATCAAAAGACTCGAATTTTTTATCCATCAACACCCAGTCATGCCTCGGTAAGAAACAAGTTGGAAGTTGGATATTCGAGAACTTTGATATAATGTTAGTAATTGTCTTTAAACGATTTAAGACTTGAAGCAATTTCTCAGTCTTTTTCTCACTCATCATCATTAGAACCATGATCATAATTCACGATCATGTCATATATCTAGGAAATACCTTTCCTAAACTTGATAGCACAATATAACGTATTATAAGTTGAATTCAACGAGTCTTGCATTCAAGGACTAATTTTCACTCTTGCACGTTGAATTGGCTAACAAGTTCACCAAACCGTTTGAGTCGAACCTCACTTGAATTCAAGAAGTCCACGGTTTCATGGACTTTTGCAATGATGCTCTTTACTTGTTCAAGACCATATTGAACCATTATGTTGAGGATATGTGCACAACAATGGACATGAAATAACCTTCCATTGCATAGAAGCCTTCCATTAGATGCAAAATTGTCCTTTGAATCTAATCAAGAATCATTTGCAACACACATTGTCCATTGAAATTGTGAAAACCTAAGAGAGAATAGAAAATAAATGATGATTGATTAGTTCACAAATCACAACTTAAAAAAAAAAAAACTAATATAAGTATAGAAAAAATATAAGCACACTTTACTTTGTTCTCGATTTCCCACACCTTAAACATGTTAAGATACGATGCGGCTATGTTAGCACCTTTACGATGGAGGGGCAAGTGGACAAAATTTGAGCACTACGCTTCTAAAGCTTCCAATCAAGATCCACAAAATGAGCTGTTAGAACCATATATTTGATCCTTTGGCCTTAGTAGCCACAAATATGTAGTCAAACTAATTCGATCCACCATTTTCAACAATGCTTTTAGCTTCTTCTTTTCAAAATCGTAGACTTTGAAGGAGTCTGTTCTTATAGTGTGACGAGACACACTAGTCCATTGTGGTATTCCTCACTTCATCATCAAGTTAAATCCTTCCTCTTCTACCATAGTGAAAGGATGCTCATGCATCATGAGCCTATGTGCTATGCCCTCTCTCATCTTTAACATGTCAAATTTATCATCTCTGTAAATATAACAAATCCAGATTGATTTTGTCATATATTACTTGAATCAGGTGGTAAAAAAATTAATCATTTGTTGTTGCTTCAAGTGTAATGCCTTTTTTGAACAAGTGTCCAAATGTCGATTCAAACGAGTAATGCTTTTAGATGCCAAGATAGAAAGATGAGATTTGCAATATTTTACACCTTTACTTTCATTTCCACTTTTATCATTTCGGGTTAAGATAATCATCTGAACTTTTGATCTTTTGGTCTCTTAAAATCTTGGAAAGGGTTTCAACCTCAGCTTCTTTTCGATGTAGTGAATCTAGTATTAGGAATGGGTTCACTAGTTTCAAATTAACATCTTTACTTTCATTAAGTTCATTGATTCCTTAATTTCATCCTCGATATTCACATGAACTCCTTTACTCTTCAAGTGTCAATGGGTGTTGGAAGATGCTTGTGTCCCATGAAGATTTAGATATTACGAAATCGTATGATAAACTCCTAGTCATTATAACATAATACACAGAAATAAAACATATATGCCAATGGCTAAAATAAATAAACAAATGCATCTACTAATCAATGTAAATAATTCTTATCTGCATATATGCGTGGTATTTGAAAATACAATTTCATAAATCTTTGCCAAGTCATTTCTCCATTTTCTACATATAAACAAAACCTAATTAGGCATTAAATTAAGATAATATACGAACTTAAAATGAAAAGTCAAAGCTATCTTGGTCTTTATTCCTTCTTCATTGTCTTCCCTCTTTTATAGTTTCTTGGATACCTAGTAAGATAAATACAAAGTAACAAAAAAAGTAAGCGAAAATATTTTCTGAAGAATACACATATTGAACTTCAATATCCTTAAAGACAAATATCGAATCACATATCCCAGTAAGAGTTTAGCTACACTAAGACGAGATACAGAATAATCAGTAAAATCGATCATGATTGATAATTAACCAATCACAATGAGAAAATATGAAGGAAAAGACAATTAATAAAGAAAATGTATGAATATATATACAAAGCCAAAATTTGAGTTTAGTTCGAATATAACACGAGATAATTTTTATATTCCATCAAAGACCCTGTGGCTTGGCCCAGTTAAATCCCCCTTTCCTGACAAATGCATCAAATTTCTAAATTCCAACGGGGTAATGTTAGTTCTCGCCATCTTGAGTATCACTTATTGAGAATCAAGCAAAGAGAGAGCAGCGAAACGATTTGAAACTTTTGAAAAAATATTCTCTTCTGAGGAAAAAAGACAAAGGACAAACACTTTTATACTATAACCCGTGGATTCTGAAGACAATGATGCTTTGGGGTGCACCGTAGGAAACCATTAGGTTGACCCGGTTGGTGTGGAAATGACTTGAGAGTAGGCATGCATTGTGCTGACTGGGACAGCGTGAGCTGCCGCGATGGTACGGGAGGGAGGTGTCGATGGAGTGTGACGACCTTAGTCATATAGCAGTGGAATCTGGCGGATGTGTCTGATGTGTCTTGAGGGCAGCGGCGTCGCGAAGCGGCTAATGACATTATCACTGCTTGACATGCCCGCGAAGCCGCGCTAAGGTGCGTGGTGACCCCAGGCACCGGCGATCGGAAGCGATCAAGTGACAAAGGCTTTGTGAGAACATCGGTTTAGGGTTGATCGGAACATCTCGGACTTGAGCTTGTGTTGAAATCAAGTTTCGGATGAAATGTACATCAAAGCTCGATATGTTTTGTTCAGCATGGTAAGTTGGATTGCAAGCTAGGGCTTGTGCTCCCAAGTTATCACTCCATAGCAGGTGGTTGAAATAAAATGCCAATCTCGATGAAGATGTTGAGCCACGTGGGTCGATGGCGGCCCAAACCAGAATACAATATTCAGCTTAGTCTTTGGGCAGACTCCTTTGTTTTAAGACTCAGGTAATTAAATTTCCTCCAGGAACACATATCCCACTAATAGATTTTCTATCATCTATGTTTTGTTGCCCAATCCCAGTCTGAATACCCCTACAGAATAAGAAATTTGGTTTAAACAACGAGGCCATGAGAGATGAGGTTCGCTAACATACCTCGAATACGTTTGCAAGCATTCCATTGAGCAGTAGGTGTTGTAGGAATTGACTTAGCTTGTTAACCTGGCTAGATACCGGGCGTGTTAAGTGAGGTATTGAAGAGCACGGTGTGCTTATACAACGAAGAAATTTGAGAGGAAGGGCTCAGCTATCGGATAGAGCAGTTGTTGCTTAAGCACATGGGGTAAGCGAATTTTGCGATATATTTGTTTGTCGCGTGGTCGGCGACATACTTGGCTTGACTCAGTCTGACCCGAGGGGAGTTCGAAGGACCTGAAAACCCAGTAGTGTCTTGAACCAAGAGTTTTTAGAAATGTGAGTGTGAGGCATCAATAACTTGTTGAACATCGGGTTAGTATCCTTGCATTGATGAGAATGTCATCTACGTATACCAGAGGCAGTAACATTCGGCCATGTTTGTGTGAGTAGAAGAGGAGAATTATCACAGCAGAATTAAGCCCGAGTGAGGCTCCTGCAAGTGTTTCCAAACCATGCTCTGGAGCACCTTCGGGCATATAAAGCCTTGTGCAACTTACAAACATATAGAGCTGCTTGATCTACAAAACCATCCCGGTTGTGACATAAACACCTCCTCATGCAAATCTCCGTTTAAAATGCATTATTAATATCGATTTGTTGGATGTCTGACCCCTTGAAAGCGTGAGTGTAAAAATTATGCGAATAGTCGATGTAACAAGCGGACTTACAGTTTCAAAGAGTCCACACCGGTGTTTTGTTGAAATCCTTTGGCTGCAATCTAGCCTTATACTTATCAAAGAACCATCGGCCTTAAGTTTAGTTGAAATGCCATTTGCTTTGCACCACCGTTGAGCCTTTAGGAGAGCAGACTCCAAGTTTGATTACGGAGGAGGCGACTCATCGGTCATGGCTTGTTTCCATAGAGGATTTGAAACAAGGCTAATGACATGATGGTTTCTTAGTGAGCAGTAGAAAACAAAAGTTTAGGCTTAAAAATACCGGCCTTAGGCAGAGTTATCATGGGATGATGAGGTGAGAGAAGGACCCACTAGAGTGGGTATGTCTAGAGGGGAGAGGGTGGTAAGAAGGTAAAAAGGGCCTTTGGAATTAAGAGGAATGTTGGACTCTTGTGTGGATGACAAAGGAGTATTGGAATGGACTTGAGGACAGTAGAATGTGTGTTGAAATCTTAGATGGGAGTAAAGTTGGAGAACTTACGTTGGAAGAACAATTGAAGGGCGGTGGGTAAGATAAAGGTGGAGCTCTGAATTTTGTACGGAATTTTGTACAGTGAGGTCTTTGATACCCAGTCTCATGAGAGAGTATGAGAAAGGGGAAGAAGGGCGATATGGGAAGGTTGTTTCATGATGTTTTTAATAGTGAATTCGTCGAAGGATGCATGCATCGATAGCCTTTATGAGCGCCCAGCGAAGAGACACTTGGATGGTGAAAAGCTAGCTTATGTTTGTTGTAAGGCGAAGATATGGAAAGCGGGGCGCGGCCGGCACCTTAATTATAATCGGGTTGTCGTTCTTGGAAACCTTTCAGCGAGCGAGATGATTTAGAACTACGGTGAGAATCATTGTAAAAAAAAGTAGCGGAAAATGCCTCCCCAAAATTTTAAGTCCATGGAGGCTTGAGCAAGAAAGAGTGAGACCAATCTCTCTGATCTGCGATCTTTTCTCTCATGTGACCTTGTTGATGATGTGTATAAGGACAAGGATAGGCGAAAGGTAATTCCTAATTGTTCATATGATAGTTGCGATTCCGATATTCCACCTCCCGGTCGTTTGGAGACACTAGATTTGCAACTGAAATTGTCGTTCAATCATTTTATTGAAGTAGGTGAACACAGTAAGTGCCTCGGACTTCAGACGAAGAGGGAAAATCCATGTATATCTCTTTATAATCATGACAAAGGAAATGTAGAGATCTGTAGCCTTGAGTGAGAAATGAGGAAATTTGGTCCCATCATCAATGGATGATTTGAAGTATCTTGTTGAGTGTGAAAGAGGTGTTGAAGGAAAAGCACAGTGCATTTTTCCATAATGTGACATCACAAAAATTCATTTCGAGTACAGGAGAAATATATTCAATTGGGCTAGAATCTTATTTAGAACCTTTATTAGGGTGACCTAATCGAGTATGCCATAAGGTCGATAATTAGGTTATTCTGAGTACCACGGTCGAAGTTGAAAACTTTCCTGATCAACAATCATAAGTTGGACCGAAACTAAATTGAAAGCGAGTGTAGAGAAGATGCATTTAAATGCCTTTGTGGAGAAATTGTAGTGATCACTTTGTTTGAATTTGGAAACTTGAACTAAGTGGAGTAGATAATGGCAAAGGCGGTCGCAGTTGATATAAAGCGTCATAACCTCGCGGAATGAGAATTTCGTGATTGTTTTGTCCTTGATATAGCGGTAGGTAAGTCGAGCTCGCGGTAACATCATTCGATAGTAAACTTGGATATCTTGATTAAATTTTTGGTTATAGAAGAACCATGAAACATTTGAGATGTAGAGGCGTGAAATGCTGGTAAATAATGTGTTCGTGTGTGATAGGAGTTTAGGAGCCCTCACCAAGTCTGAAGCTTGCAGTGCAGTATTCGAGTTGGTGTTCATGGAGTACGTGGAGGAGGTGGCATGATGTGGCCCCCTTTGTCGAAACCATGAAGCATCATTGACAGTCGTTGGAGAAGCAATATATGCTTGTATTTGAGGAAACGGTGTTTGAGGATTCATCGTGAATACTCTCCAAGGCCTTGATTACGAAATTGATTTTGGTACTATCAAATCGGTACTTTATTTAGAGAGCTATGTGTCCCGTTCTTCCCATATTTGTAGACGGGTTTGTTGAAGGAATTGTATCCTCTGCCACGAAGGAAGCGACACCACCACCCGGCTGAAAGACGACCTCTACCACCACGTCCACACTCGGAAAATTGTGGTTGGCCAGAAGTGAGCAGGAGGCGGATGATCAGCGGTGTGCGGCGAGACTCTAGTCTCATCTCATGTGTTTGAAGGATATGCGTGCTTCTTGAAGGTGATTGATTCACGTGATGTCGGATTTACAATTACGACTGGGGTCGATCAGGAGTCCTCCCGAGGATGTAGAGGGATGGGTTCATCATCTGTGATTTGCTAACCGGCTGACCATGAGACATTGCTAAGGATTTCATTTTGAGAATGTAATCCTCAGCCAGAGCCTGTTCCCTTCTTCATGGTGCGGAGAGAGGGCGTGGTTGAAGAGCTCACATTGGACTTAGCGAGAAAAAGTTTGCTCAAGGAACAATCCACCTCTGGAAGGCGATTCTGGTGCTTAGAACACGGCTGGCACATCTGCTCGGATAGAAACCCAGTGGCCGCAAGCGTCAGGTCCTTCTCCGAAGGCGTGGCGGATTAATTTGAGATTGATCGGCATCGGTGGTGGTGATGTTCTCATGCGGTTTTGAGTTTTGTATTGAAGAAAAGACTCGAAGATCGTGAGCTCTCCCTTTGTCGGAAGTTACGTGACTTCAGGCGAGTAATTTAATACGATCGATTTAATTGTCTGAGGGGAAGGTAGAGCCCGGATGCTTGTCGCCGTTGTTTGTAGTAGATCTTTGATGCAGGAGAAATGATGGAAGGGAAGGAGGCAGTAGCCATGGATAATACTTCGGACTGCTGATACCATGTTGATAATCAAGCGAGAGCCTTGAAGAGAGAAACGGATCTGAAACTTTGAAAAATATTCTCTTCTGAGGAAAAGACAAAGGACGAAACACTTTTATCATAACCAATTGAATTTAAGACAATGCTTTGAGGTGCACCATAGAACCATTAGGTTGGCAATTTGGTGTAGAGCATGACTTGAGGTAGGCATGCATTGTGTGACTTAGAATGACGTGAAACACACGATAGTACGGAGGGTACAATCACGATGGAGTGTAGGCGGCGCCAGTCATATAAAGCGGCGAGATGCGGCGGATATTAATCGATGTGTCTTGAGGAAGCGGCGTCTTGAAGCGTGGCAGCATTATCACTGCTTAAAACCTTACTTGTGACAATTCTAGAGAAATCAGTGAATGAAACAAAAGATATTCGGGAAAAAATGATCGAGAAAACGGAAAAAGAAAAGCGCTTCCTCACAATTATCGAGAGGAAAAAAAATATAGAAGCGAAAGAAAATCGGGAAAAAAAAATTTACTACGAACCACGCTCAGCGTCACGAAGTAGCTAATAAGATGCGCGATCCGTGAAAGATTCGCCGAACACCACCGCTATACGCGGCGTGTTCGGGTGCTCAGGTCATCATAGCTTCCACCGCCTGCGACTCTGTCCAGTACACTACCATCAACCTTCACGTCTACTCCCGATATTCCACCCACTACGCTCGTGATCAAACTGATCGGCTCGCGGTCCTATTTAAATAAGACGAGCAACCCCAGATTCTATTGGGTCTTTTAATTCGATCCTTGAGAATTCCCGGGCTAACCCACTTTAGCCCACTAGGTGATTAGTGCTCAAAAAGTTAAATTTTGAATTTATATTAGATAGGTTTAGTACTTTGATCATTAATCATGTCATATAGCCGATTGAAGTGCTCATGTTACCTTAGTAACACTTATGCCAATTTGAGGTGTTTTTAGTTTGTTTTGTAGACTTTGCACATTTGAACTTCAACCTCAGTACCGTGATCGATCATGAGGTTGGAATTTTGGTCTCGACCATCATGAGCCCAGTCGTGGAAAAGAAAGCGAGGAAAGTGGAAGGAAATGAGATCAGTTGAAGGCGTGAGGAATGCGAGCGACCGGCAGGCGTTTAACTTCTTGCCAAATCAGGCCGCTGATCTGGCGAATTTAGCAAGCTGATTACGCCAAGCCGTTGTGATCTCGACACACATTGCGAGGGTCATTGTGACATGCAGCATGCGGTGCTAAATTCGCTTCTCGGCTGACAATTTCGCTGGCAAGCGGGAGATTTCGCTGGCTAAGCGAGTCGCAACCTTGCCAAATTACCGGCTACAACATTGCCAATTTCGCTGGGCCCTTGCCAATTGGCACTAAGCCATTTGCCAAGTCGCTAATTATTGCCAATTTAAACTGTCGGCGAAATTCTCCCTTGTAAGCGAATGCATGCCTCGTCATGCTTTGTAGTGTCTGTAGCGCGAGCTTGGTGAATTACTCTCCTATCCTATAACTTAGCTTAGTTATTAGGGTTTTAGTGATACTTATACCTTGAGGAGTCTATAAATACCTCATGTTTTGTAATAGAAAAAGGGAAGGTGGAGAGGAAGAAAGACAAGTTTTTGAGTGATTTGTAAGTTTTCATTTCTTTGCTTTGTAAATAAATTGTTTTTATTTTAAGTTTCTTTTATTTTCTCTTATATACCTCTCTCTTAACTCTTTCACTTTCCATTTGCCCGAACACACTCTTTGAGGATAATGGCTTTCGAGATGCTTGTAACCTCCTTCATGAAGAGGAAGGAAGCTAGCTTGCGATGGGGCTTAAGCATGTTGTCTCATGTACTAAAAGCTCGGGTAGTGCTTGATATGGCCCTTATCTTCAAAACTCAGTTGCATAACATGGGATATTGTCTTGGCCAATACTCTCCATGCTTTAGATCCGATTCTTAGTGTGATCTTTGTGGCTCTTTAGATGGTCCTTGCCTCTGAGTAGCATTTACATGTTAGGGTTCTTCAAAATTAGGGTTAAATAACATTGACTTTTATTGTTTTGGCGATACTCTCCATGCTTTAGGATTGATTGCTCGGGTGAGAGATGTAGTGGCATTCACTAGATGGTCTTTACTTGCCTTAAAAATGATAATGGAATGTTAGGGTTTAAACAAGGGCCATAAACTGCGTCACGTGTTCTGACTCATAGGAGGATAAAACACGAGAACATGTGTTTGCCACTGGCTTGCCCAGTTAGTGACCTAAATCTTCCAAGTAGAATTTGCTGGTTGTTGTTTCCAGGTTTTAACTTTCGGTATTCTGATTTCACATTTTCAAACCATTCCCACATTTTGAATGATTCCAAAGAGTCGAATAGAAAGCCTTGGCACCCTAATGCAAGCCATTTTATGAAAACCCATCCCCGTGTTGACCACAGACCCTTTATCACTGCGGTAGCTTGACTCACGGCGGGTTGTAGGAAACTTAGGTATATAAATATTGTTGATTTTAGCTCGACCCTCTTTGTAGCCTTGCAGTCAAATGTGGCCGTTCTGCCAGTGATGGTGCGACACCCCAATGGTAAGTTGAAGAGTACTGTGATCCACATCCGCAGTGAAGGTAATCTTACACCTCTTTTTGCATATGGGTTCTGACAAGCGCGGTTTAACGCGGCGGTATTGCTGCTGATTGACTTGATTTTTTTTTTTGGTCATTTACCATTTTTTGTTAGATTAGTTTTAATTTTCTTTAGCACTCTTTGTTGGTTCTAATTGTTGTCTCTACAATTGTGTAGCTCTTGTGCACATATGATGGGATAGAAACCAACGGGTAAAATTTGAATAAGTTAGTACACAACGACCTAGCTAATTGAGGTTAGTGCACAAAGCGATACCATGGATCCATGCACGAGGAACAAATGAGCCAACCGGGAACCCCTATGAATCCAAATGCATATAGAACCATGAGTCATCCACCCTCCCTAGATTAATTGCCCCGTCACAGCTATCGCTCTCCTAGCATTGATGTAGCGGTGAGGCCATATTGTACCTATCACGTACCATGGTATGGAAGGCGAAAATCCTACGCTCATATAAAGGAGTTTTGAGGAGGTTGCACTACCTTCAAGGAAGGTATGATGGACATGGATTTGCTGAAGCTAAAGGCATTCCATTGACTCTAAAGGACAAGGCCAAGATATGGCTTTCGACTCATTGAGACCCTGGGAACCATAAGAAATTGGGGTATTGCAAGCAGTTCTGAAGTTTTTAGTGCTCATAAGACAAACAATTTGAAAGACAAATTTATACCTTCACGACTCATGAAGGTGAGAAGTTTTACCGAGTGTTGGGAGAGGTTTTAGAGACCATCGGTGCATGTCCACACCATGGCTTTGACATGGATGTTAGTGAACCACTTCTGTGGTGGTATGTCTCTGCCGTAGAGCTGACTTTTAGAAAACCATGTGTGGGGAGACTTTTAAGCAAAACATCTGAGTGAAGCCACTTGGATTTTTTAAATTACGTGTTTGAAACTTCTAGGAGTTGGGATAGGCTTAACCAGAAACGGATAGGATGAAACCACCCGATTAATGAGGTGGTATGTATGCCTTTGAATGATGAAGGATGAAATGAGGGCTAGGTTATCGACTCTAGCTAGAAGGTAAGAAATTTGAAGCATTCAAATGATATGACGATGGTGACCTTCTTTGCACAACCTAATCCTGCTAAATTTCAATCCAGCCTGACGATAGAACAACATTCCGTGACCCGGTGAAGGATTTGATGTCGAGAATGTGCACCTGCTTTGCCAGACGATTCAAGCCCAAACGACGAATGCTCCATATGGGAATGCCTGATCGATTGGAGGAATCATCTAACCTTGCATGGAGACCAAACCCCACCTTTATGTACCACCGGGAGCGACACCAGTTTGGTTCCTCACCATGATCCACGGCAACCACCATCCTCTTCTCCGGTAGAACAAGGCCTTTTCGATTTGAGTAGGTGGTAGGCAATTTTGTTAATGGCAATGGAACGATGTGTAATTGACCTGAAAATTAATCTTTGTCGAAAACCCAGCGGGTAAAAATTTGACCTCTGATGTTCGATTACAAACATTAACAAGGCGCTGGGGGACGAAGAGAGTTCATCCCGAACGCTGAATCCTAAGGGGATCCATGAGGTGATTCGGAATGGATGAGAGTTAAGTCAGCAATCACCTTGAGAAGTGGAAAGAGGTTTGATCAACCTAAAGCTTTGTTGAAAGAATCCGAGCGAGGGAGAAAAATGCGACTTTGAGCATATTCTTCTAGAGGATGACACAATGAAATATCATTATACCACCTCCCTTTCCACAAGCATTGAGAGGAAAGAAAAGGAAACTTCAAACAAGCGGTATACTTGAGTCTTAAATGAGTAAAGAGTTAACATACCTTTGTGATCCTAATCAACAATACCTGTATGCAAAAATTTTAAAAGGATCTATGCACCATAAAGAGAGGTTGACATTGAGAAGAGGCCTTTCTCCTTTGAAAATATCGATTGCCTAATCCGCAGCAAGTACCACTGGTAAGTATAGGACCTGGTTCTCCTTGATACCCGATTAATATTGGTGGGAATTGCATGGAAAAAGGCATTGCTAGATTTAGGAGCGATGTGAATCTTATACTGCATTTTGTTATAGCGGAGTTAGGTTTAGGTGAGCTTAAACCTACCTCAATCCTCTCATTGTACGATAGATGTTGCAAGAAAATCCAGGGGATGGTTAGGGGATGTCCTTGTAAAAATTAATGTTTCCTACTATCCAGTAGATTTTGTAGTCCTAGACACGCGCGATTTGATGAACCGTCATGTGCCAAATGTTTTAGGAGACCATTTTAAATGCCCATAGTACAGTGTATTGCAGGAATGGAATCATGCAATTGACATTTAGTGACATGATATTGGAATTGAACATTTTGATATGAATGTGACCCAAGTGTTGACACGAAAATCCTATAAGCGTGAGGTTGTTTCGAGTTGATCGGTGTGCGGGTATAACGGGTGCTGAGAAAATCTAGTGATTAGCGCGGTGTGAAGGAGGTGGTCTTGCCAGCAGCACGATTGCGAGCCAATTGCTCAAATCCACGACCATTCGGAGGAGCGATCCGACATGGCCTCCCCAACATCGTGGAGCGGGCCAGTATGCACGCATGGTTGAGGAGATCATCCTCCTTGACCCCCTTAGTATTCCCGAACTCGAAGCGGTTGGTGTTTTCCAAAACGAATAACAATTCACAATTTTAATTTTTGTCATATATTAGCCAGAATTTTGTCGATTGTAGTTATTTTAAAATTTTTAACTTAGGATAATTTTATATAGTTTTATAGTAATATTATTAATATGTTGAATTTTAATATCAGTACCTATAAGTTAAAATTCATAATATATAATTTTTAATGATAATCTTAAAATTTTGATGTATTGCGGGGAGGCTTGAAATGGCGAGTCGGCTTAGCGAAAAATTGGTGGGAGAGACTCTTCGGTACCATCTTTGCGCTTATAAACGGGGAGGGGTTGGCCTCAAAACACACTTCATATTCTCCCCCTCCGGCGTGCCACAGGCTCCCACCGCGGGTACGAGCTCCCACTTCTTGGCAGCTCAGGCTCCCCTTTGCTTGGCGTGCCACCATTCATTCTTGATGGCCGTGCTTCGTACTGTTGAGTCCTCCCTGGCCTTCATCCTTTCTTGAGTGACCGAGTCGCTTTACATCATCAGGCCGGCGATCATGCAGAGCCTCACAGTCATCTACTGGTAGTGAGTGAGCCTTCGCACAGCGCCTGGTACGGCGAATCCTTTGCGTAGCCACGGTTCGTGCAGTGCGGTCCTTGGTATTCTATTGAGCCACGATTTATGCGTTGGGGCTGTTTCAATTCGGTCAGCTGAGCCACAGGTCGGTGAGGGTATTGAAGAAGTCCGGCCTTCCCGAGAGAGATTGAGGTATTGAGGCTTCGGTTGGTACAGGGCCCCAGCTACATATTCAGTGAGTCCACCCCTTTTCAGCATTTTATTTTAGATATCAGATATGGTCCGTACGAGGGGTGGGTCCCGTGTTCGGCCTCGGGTGAGGTTTAGCACACGGAGCCGGAGAATCGTAACACCCGGTGCCGACACGAGCCACCATCACCTGTCCCAGGCGTGCACGGCGGGCCTGCGGGATTGAGCGTCTGGATACGGATGGGACCGGGCCCCATCCTGGGTGCCTCGGAGAGGCTAGGAGGGCTGGCCTTTGAGCGGGCGCGCCGGACGGGCGGTCATCATCTTGGGCCAGCCACCGTCGCGGTCGCGCTCGGCGGCGAGACGACACCTTCCTCGGCTATCAGGCCTCGTGGTCGGTATGTTTGTAGGACACCCCATTCAGGGGAGTCACACGGATACGTAGCCAGGCCATTTCGGCAGGAGTCATTCTCAGCGTTCTGGGTGATGGTGACCGAGATACGAGTCGATGCGATTGGTAGAGGTATTCTCTCGCTCCCATTCATGACTCCACAGCCCAGTTCTACTACCCAGGAGTGGTGGCGGAGTTCCACTCCATGACATCTCAGGATCTGAGACGGTCCACGGAGATCCATTCGGGA